>WBMZ01014322.1:0-77023 GCA_013400975.1 Atrichornis clamosus
GGGAGGAGCCACGGCCGGGGCGGGGGCACCGGGGAGGGGCGGCAGCCGCGGGGCCGTGCGGGTGGGGCACGGCGGGGCGGGACCCCGAGGGGGCGCGTAGGGCGGGGGGATGGCGGTGGGGTACCCCGGGTGGGCCCCACGGGGGTCACCCAGCACGGGATGCGCAGAGCGTCTCAAAGGGACACCCAGCCCCGCGCGTACTGGGAGCACTGGGGATGAGCTGGGGGAGCCCGCTGTCGCTCCCCGCAAGCGCTGTCCTTGGGAGAGGGGCTCTCCCGGCTGCCGGAGGTGCTGAGGGGTCCCTGCCCCGGGATTTGCAGCCCAGTCTCCTTTCTGGTGGGCGACTGGCGGAGCAGCCGTGCTGGGAGGGCGCGGGTGCCCTTTATGCCCCCTCGGGCTCCGCAGTGCCCGGCTGTCCGTGGGATGCGGGCAGGCAGGGACGTCCGTGTGTGCTGGCAGCCTCATGCCACCGTCACTGTGGACTGCGTGGGAAAGGAGCGTGACCGAGCAGCCCCTCCTTGACCTCCGCTCGTCATCGCTGTCTGCCCCGGCGCCTTCCCTTATCCCGGCTGTCCCCTGGCTAGCACAGTGCAAAATGTGTTTTGAAGAGAGCTGCAGGGCTTATTCTTTTCCTGATGATGCTAAATTTAAGCTCTCAATCTTCTTATCTCCTGTGAACGCAGCGCCATCTAATCTCCTGCGAAGGACCCAGCGCACTTATCCGAGCAGAGCTACTCCAGGCGTTGCTCCCGTTCCGCTTGGCCTTCACGGACACAAACAAGAGCCTGTGGTTTACTTCCGTCAGAAGGAAGGCATGCTGCAGTTCCCTGTTCCCAGGAGATTTAGACCAAACACAAAGAGGAGGCAAGGAAAAAAAAAAAACAAAACGAGGAATGACCACACTGTTAAAATGTGTATTATCAGAAATATCCTGACTCTGCTAGTGCAGAGAAGCCAGCCCTGAGCCACTCATGGAAGCTGCAGAACAAAGTGCAAAATCCTTTCGTGGAACAAGAATTAAGGGGTTTGAGGTGTCTTGGTCTTCCCTGAAAAATTACTGGCCCTATTATCACCAGAGTCTGTGTGTAACAGGAGGAGTTGGTCAGTGGAGTGGGTACACTGCCGAGGTGAGGCAAGAAGAAGGACTGGAACCTGCCAAGCTCCAAAAGCCACCAGCTGCTCTGACCATCCACTCAACCCTTCACTGTGAGTCCCTGAGTCATCTGCCAACAGGACCTTTCCAATAAAAAACATAGAGGAGGCAGCAGTGGAATGGATGAGGTGAAATCCAGGTGCTACTCTGTCAGTGGTTGGTTCCTCTCCTTCTTCCTCCTGGGAGATCTCTGCTTTGCATTCCCTGAGCTGCCTGAGGCCGTTCCTCTGCTGTACCACGTGCAGGGCTGGGCTGGGCGCTTTTCCCCTCACTCAGACACCCAGGTCTGTTTGATTTTGATGGGAAACCTGTTGGGGTTGGATGGAGGATGGTTAATTACTCAGGGTGTCCCAGCAGGGCGAGGATGGTGTTGGGAGCTGTTAACTGATTGCTCCTGGTATTCAGCACAGCTGGGGCATCCCGGGCCCCAGAAATGAGACTCTTCCACAGAGAAATGCCCAGGGAAGTGACAGCTCCACCTTCTTGGTGCCCGGGGTCAGAGGCCTGTTCCTGTGGAGTTGCACTCTCAGGCTAAACAAAGAGTACCTGTGGCTGAGTGCTCCCGTTGCGCCAGCACAAGAGGAGAATCCAGTTCATCCCTTCTGCCTGCATGGAGCTGTGCCAGGTTAATTTTCCTGCTCCTTTCCCTGGTGCCAGGCAGTCACCTCCACGGGCAGCTCCGGGAGGTGGGTGCCTGCGGGAAGGGGAGGGACGAGAGCGCTGCTGGCAGCACTCAGGGCCATTAGCGGGAGGAGAATTGCAGGGACTTCTCCAGGGTGCACCTTGTCTGGGCAGGTAGATCAGGTGCTCGCAGCAGCAGAGGAGCCAGGCAGAGGATTATGGTCTGTACCCAGCAGTTTAACACGGCAGTGCTTCGGTGGCTGTGTGATTTCCTTCTCGCTGGTAATCGAGCCAGAGCTGCTGCCCAGCGCTGGCTTTGCCGAGCTGTGGCTTGCACAGGTTTCCTAAAATAGTTGGTGAAAGGAGATCACAGCCTCTAAGGGCGTGCTGTAAATGGCACGTAGGCTGCGGGGGGACGTGTGACAGCTGCTGTGCCAGCCGCCGGGACGGCTCCTGCTCTGGGGACCCTGGCTCCAGCTGGACACACGTCCTCTGGCAGCCAGCACGGCTTCGGGACGGGCTGGTGCACGCCTGGACTAATCCAGAAGGTGGCAATGGCAATCCACAGACACCGGCTGGCTGCGAAGGGAGGATTTCCTGGCGCTGTGGCCCTGGTGTTTTTAAGGGATGTTTTCAGAGGGCTGCTCCAAAGGGGCAGTGCTGTGACTGCTTCTCTGCACACACTGACCCCGCGGGGAGTCAGCTCTTCTCCCAGGAGGAACACCAAACATTACAGAAAATGCACCTGGCCGTGTCCCAGGCACGTCTGTCTTGGTTTGTAAGGCATGGTGTCCTCATGCATGTCAGTGCACTTATCTCCCTCCCTTCCTCCCTTCTTCCTTTCCTCCCTTCCTCCCTCTCTCCCTTCCTTGCATAGGATGACATTTGGGGATGAAAAAGCACCGTGCTCCTTCTGGCAGGATCTTTCCAGTGCATCCAGTCACCTCTCGGGCTTCTCTCCAGCGAGGAACTACAATGCAAGCACATGGAGCAAAGTCTGGAAGGGAAGAGGAGCTCCACGCTGGGTCCCCAGCAGAGGGTGGTGTCAGCCTCTGCCTTCCTGGCTGAGCTCTAGCTGGCTGTCATTCCTTGGCTGTCTGTCATTCCCCGGCTGTCTGTCATTCCCCGGCTGTCCGTCATGCCCTGGGTGCCTGTCATTCCCGGGCTGTCATTCCCAGCAGTGCCAAGAGGCAGGAGAGGGGAGCACCAGCTCTAGCACAAAATCCAACCTCTTTAATTTATTCAAGCTCCCTTTTAGCTTTAGGTGCACCCTGAAATCAGCGTCTGGGCCCTCTCCACAGACCCCATCCTGTTGCAGGACAGTTGCACAATTTGGAACTCGCAGCTCCCCAGCGTGTGCTGGATTCAGGCTCTTCCTGAGCCTCGCTGGGCAGGGTTTGCTTGTTTTTATTTCCTCTGCTCTCAGAAATACCTCTGCCATCAGCCCTCTCGCTTGTTGCAGAGGTAGGCAAGGAGCGAGCTTGCTCCGACACCTCCCACGCAGAGGCTGGCTTTGCAGCTGCAGGGATTGCTCCCAAGTGTCCGGGGGCCAAGAGCGCTTTTTATTACACAGTAAAAGAGCCAGGCTGTGGCTCGCAGCCTTAATTATGCACATATAATAAACTCCTCTGTTGTCGTCTACCTACAGACCTGACCTCACACGGCAGCCTGGTACTGAGTCCACCAAAATTATCCCTGGCACGACTCCACTCCCTTCAGTAGCCTTGTGATTCCTGCCCATGGGTGCTGTTGGAGGGCAGGAACGCTTCATGAAGGACTAAGAGATTCAGAAAATTATTCTGAGAAAGCACTTCCTCAGGGCATGGGGCGTGTGGGCTGAAATCTGGATACACCCGGGGCGAGGTGTAGCTCTGGTGGTGAGGCTGGAGCGTGTGGATGCTGCTCCCTCTTGGATCACACTGCACGTACCCTGCCCTGGCCAAGGGGCAGAGCCAGGCTGAGGTGTGGACAGCCAGCACCTCGGGATGAAAGAAGTGCCTTAAAAAAACCAGCCTACCAAACTTTCCTTGGAATACTAAACAATTGTTTTCTGTTCTTTGGAGAGATCCTCCTTCCTACATTGAAAATGAAGGATCATGGCAGTGGAGTTGCTCTTTCTTCTTTATCTCCGCCTGGCTGCATTTGGAAGAGATTAGTGTTGCATTTGTTTGACATCCAGGTTAATAGCTTCCCTTCGTCCCAGTCCCGGCTTCCGGTTTTGGCTATCTGGAAAGCCAGGCTGGAAATTAATCGGCAAACTCTGGGGAGAGGATCTCGGAAGAAAACTCAGAACAGATTTGAAAAGAGGCTGTTCTAAGCTGCGCTGATTTGGATGGAAGCCACCGGTGAAAATTAGAGATTTTTCAAGAGTTTGCTGCCAAGGAGTTAATGGCTGAGAGTTGAGGTTTTTAATAAATACACTGGTAATTAATTATAGGAGTTGTCCTCCTGTTTGAAAGTCAAGGAACACGATAGCTTGTTTGGGTTAAACATCTCCCCTGCAGTATTTGCAACCCAAACACGGGATGACGAGTGGGAGCGAGCGGTCAGACAAAGCGGGGTCTGTGTGTGCGGCCCCGGCGAAGCGGAGGAGCCCCGGGACCGGCCCTGCCTCTGTCCGGAGGGCTGGAGCCGGGGGGAGCGGGGCCAGGGGGAGCAGGGGGGTCCCTGGGGTGGGGGGACCCCGCAAAATGCGTTTTCCCGGCGGAGAAAACGAAGCAGCACCGGGGCTCTGGGCGGCCTTCCCGGAACAGGGAGAGGAGCGGCAGCGGCGAGAGGGAACGAGGGATACGAGAAGGGAGGGGAGGAAAGAAAAAAGGGGGGGCAAAGAAAAAAACCCCGGAAAAATAAAAAAGGGAAAAAAAGGGAGGGGGAAAGGAAAAAATATGAGGGGGAAAAAAAAAACCGGGCTCAGAGCCAAGGCGTCGCGGAGCGCCCCCCGCCCCCGCTCGCAGCCCGGGCTCCCGCAGACAAAGGGGCGGCGGGGCGGACCAGGGGCGGGCCGGGGGCTGCTCCCGCTGCCCGGGGCGGGGAGAAAACTCGCACCCACGGCGGGTCCCTCGCTCGGCCGCGCAGGTGGGGTTCTTCGGCGGCGCAAGTTTCCTCGGGGCAGGGCGGCGGAGTTGCGCGGGGGTGGTCTCGCCGTGCGCCGTGTCCGCCTGTCCGTCCGTCCGTCCGTCCATCCGCCGCTTTGTTCCCGGAGGATGCGGCGCGCCTAGCCCCGGCCGAGGCGGTGGGGCCGCAGCGGGGGCAGGGGCAGCCCTCCGCCGGAAAACTCCGCGCCGCCCTCCTTCCTCCTCCTCCTCCTCTTCCTCCTCCTCCTCCTCGGAGCCCCGGCGGGGAGCGATGCGCTCCGGGGCGGCGGGCGGCGATGGAGCGGGGCGGTAGCGCGGAGCCGCCGTGCGGAGCGGCCCCTCGGGCAGCTGCCCGCGGCCCCTGAGCGCCGGGAGGAGGAGGAGGAGGAGGAGGAAGAGGAAGGCCGGGTGAGTGAGCAGACCGCGGCCATGGAGGAGTGGCGGCAGTGCGGCCGCTGGCTCATCGACTGCAAAGTTTTGCCCCCGAACCACCGGGTGGTCTGGCCCTCGGCGGTGGTCTTCGACCTGGCGCAGGCGCTGCGGGATGGGGTGCTGCTCTGCCAGCTGCTGCACAACCTCTCCCCCGGCTCCATCGACCTCAAGGACATCAACTTCAGGCCACAGATGTCCCAGGTAGGAGGGGATCGAGGGATGTAGGGGTTGGGTGGCTGGGGAACCCCCACGAGCACGCCCTTCCCTGGATCCCTGGATGCGGCTGTCGCTCTCGCAAAACTTGGCGGGATGCGTGAATGGGATGGGATGCGGGAGACCGTCTGTTTTAGCTCCCCGGATGCCCGGCAGCCCCTCCCGGGCTTTATCCCCCCGGTTTCTCGCCGGTCGTGCCCCGGGGCCGGGAGGCAGCGCCGGTGGGAGCCGCGACCGCACGGGAAGGGCTCCGGGGCGGGGAGAGAACACCACGGGAAGGAGGGAAACATCCCCCTTCTATTTACAGTCATGGCGAAACAAAAGCAAATAACAGGGCTAAGAGGAGGAGATGGGATTATTCGGGGTTTTTATGGAGGCGCTGGTTTGTCTGAGATGTGCGGGAGGAGCGGGCGCCGGGACAAAACTTCGGCTGGGAAGATTAAAAGCAAAATAAATGTATAAATTATGAAAACACCCGAACTCTGGTGCTCTGCGAGCCTGCCCCAAGCCCGGCCGGGCAGGGAGCGCGGCCATGCGGTGCCTGAAGCCCCGTGCCGGGGCTCCCGGTGCTGCATCCCCGCCGGGGCGGGGGGTGATGGAGGGCTCGGGTCAGCGACCTCAGCTGCGCCCCGGCCCCCCTGTCCTGCTCTCATTGTGGCTCTCCCCTTTGGGAACTTTAAAAGGGCTCCATCCTTGGAAGCGTTTCCAGTTTCTGGTTGGTTTGGTGGAAGGAAGCTTTATACAAGCGGAAAAAAAAAAGTAAAATCAGCTCAGCTTGTTTTGGATCTAAATGCTCTGCTTATGTTTTTGTAAGCGGAGCTGTAGGTATTTGCATGGGAATCGGGAAGTGAAATCGGTTAGAAACAAATGAAATGGGGGTTTGTGCCCTCCCCGCCGGCAGCCCCTGTGTTGACAAGTTCGCTTGAAAGTGTTGGCTTTTATTTTTTATTTTTGAACAAAGCAGGTTTTAGTGGTGAGTTGAGGGGAAACTTCCCAGTGTCGAGGGCTTGGGAGATTCTGTTTAACTTTACTGAAGCCTTCAAAGCTAAATAACCTACAAAGCCAACGTGAGCTCTGTTTCTGTGCTGTGTGAGCACGCTGCTCATCCGGCAAGTCCCTTTCCCTTTTTCCGCTGGAGTTTTGTTCCAGGGCAGTGGTTTTTCCCAGCTGTTTGTCCCCCTCACCCAGCAAGACCCGTGCTGGGGTGGCTGCTGTGGTTGAGGAGAGCCAGGAGCTCCAAAACTTGGAGCCCCTCTTTGGGGGAGCAGAGGGCGTTTTGCTGTGAGGATGTCAGAGACCTTGAATCCTGCAAAGCACCGGAATGGGAATCCCCAAACCGTGTGGTGAAACCAGCCTGTGTGCTAGCTCAGAGTAAATATCAACACGTCCTGACGCCTCTGCCCAGGGTGGGACAATGCTGCAAGGTTTCCTCTTGGCTTTCCAGGCTGTAAACTGATTAAACTGTTTTCTGCACACGCTGATGTTTCCAAATATAAACTGTCGTGGCAGGAGCTGTGGATGGGAAGGAGCTTTCCTAGAACGTGCGGAGAATGGCACATGATGGGTTGGTTTTTTTTAAGGAAATACTGTAATCCCACAAAGCTAATTTTGGTGCAGTATTTGCCTTGTGGGGAGTTCAGAATGGGTTTAAAGATGTGGCACTTGGGGACGTGGTTTAGTGGCAGACTCAGCAGTGCTGGGTTTACAGTTGGACTCGATGATCTTAGAGAGCTTTTCCAGCCTAAACTGTGATTCTGTGGGAGCTGTGATCTAGGGAGGATCCCGGGGTGGTGTGGAGAGGAGGCTCTTGCTGCCCTCGCTGAGTCAGGTGTTGCTGGTTGGAGGGGAGAGTTTACAGCCTCTCTGTCTTTAATAAAATTGCTTTCTGCTTACTCCACCTGGCTGCTTTCACAGCTTTAAGGTGTGAGGGGACTGACTGGGATGGCTTTGGTGGCCGTCTCTCTGAGAACCAGGTCACTGGAGGGGACCAGCACAAAGCTGAGCCCACAGGATGTGCAGAGCCATCACCTGACCTGGGAGCAGATGCTCTGACGAGGCTCAGCTGATGCTTGGCCTCGGCCAGGCTGGGACCCAAATCAATCCCGAGTCAGTCTTTTTACTTGATATGTTGTTTGGCACTTCTCTGGCATATTCCTGGATTTGAGAACTTGGCTTCTTCCCAGGGTGGTTAAAGGCACCTGCAGCACTGGCAGCCCGGGGAGGTGAGGGGGAGGAAGGGGTTGAGCCCAGCCACAGAGGGGACAAACACCCCTGTGGTGCCCCGGTCCTGCCGTGGCTGTGGGTGAGCACTTCTGTCTCTCCAGGCCACATTTCAGAGGAATAATGTAGGAATCCATCTCTGTCACACAGCTGTGATGTGTTCAGACACGGGGTAGGGATGTGCAAGACAGAGCGTGCCGAGAAACTTCAGAGGCTGTTTTTGATGATAAATGCACATTTTGCCTGGCTGGCTGGACTGGCTAACCAGCTGTCTGCCTCACTACAGAGGTTACTTTTTTATTAATCAGTTAAAATGCCAGGGGACAAGACACTTGTGCTAGACTTGAAACACCCAGTAATACTCTGTCATCCACCTTTCTCAGTGAATTAAGTGGGGCTGTGCAGGTGTGTAATGAGAAACAGATTTTTGCCCGAGGTGAGCAGCGTTTCAAAGGCCAGGGGTGAAATCACATCTCTGCAGAGAAACGCTTTAAGATCCAGACACTTGTGTGTTGTTTTTCTCATCCCCTTCCATGCTGATTTGTTTTTGCTTGCAGCTGCTGGAGGTGTGCTGTGAGGTTGGCAGTGCAGGGAGGCTTCAGGGACTGGTGCTCCTGTTCCTGTGGAGAGATGATCGGCTGTCCCTGTCCTCCTAAAACCTTCCCCATCCTCATCAAACCTCCCTGTGCTTGTTCGGCAGAGGAGCCAGGCTGGCCACGCAGCAGCAGTTTAAGACGTGATGCTTAATTAAATAAATGAGGCAAATCACCCCGTTAGGTTGCAATCTGAAGTTTGCTTATTTTCGTGCTCAATTCCAGAGACCTGAGTCTGGTGCTGTCTGGGAGGATGGGATGACCCAAAGCTACTGAACTTCCACAGTGGCCAACAAAATAAACAGGAAAAACAATCTTAAATCCCAGCTCTCTTCTGAGAGTCGGTGGACGTGCGGCCAGTTTCGATGAGCCCGGAGTAAAACTTCTTTTCTGCTGATTGCTTCTGCTCTTGAGGCTGTTTCTGGAGGGTTGGGAAGTGGGATGAGCGTGCCTGGCCTCAGTGCTTATTGATCATTATGTCTGTTACCATGATTGGATTTTTGGGGGTGTCACTCAAGGCGCTTTGCCAGCCAGCTGTGTGTGATGCAGAGGGCATTTGAGTTTGCAAGAGGCAGCAGACGTAGGAGCCCTCTGGTTTGCATTCCCTGCCTCCTCAGCACAGAATTCCTCCCCGTCCCTACCCAGAGCCATCCCCAGAACCCCACTCCTCTCCCTGTTCCCCTCTCTAATTCTGGTCCTCTGTCACTGTGTGCTACAGCTGCTCTTGTGAGTGAGATGGAGATCTTGGAGGCTTGGATTTTCATCAGTAATTAGGTTTGAATCTTAATTTTGTTAAGTCTCTGATCAAATACAAATTAAATGACTCTTCACTCACGTTTCAGCATGATGAGGCTTAAGAAATATGTGCCATAAGAAAATTGCACGTTTGTGTGAGGTTGATATTTGGCGTTTTGTGAGTTTTTTCTTTTTTTCTTTTCTTTTCTTTTTTTTTTTTTTTTGCATTTGTCTTAGATAAAATTAATCCTTCCTGACAGGGACTTGGATGTGTGTCGAGGTTGGTAGGGGAGCCTGCTGCAGGCTGCTCCCTCTCAGGAGCAGAGACCTCACGGGGGCTGGATCAGCTGTGCCAGACACCTTTGCAAGCAGGGGGTTGACCAGGAATTATCCAGGAAGACTGGAAGACCTGGGAGCTTCTTGCCAAGTGCCAGGTCACTGTCCTTCCCCTGGTGGTGAATTCCCCTGGTGTCTGGCAGACCTGGTGGTGATGCTGTGAAGGGCCTTTCTGCTCCTCAGCTCTGCAGCTGAAGGAAAACGAGTTCATTCAAGAGAGAGCAATTAAGAACGAAGCCATAACCCCCCAAATCCTGCCCTGTCTTCCCCTTGGCCTGTCCCGGCTGGCTGAGCTTCTGCTGCAGCCTCGGCATTCCTCTGTGTATCGAGAGGGGTGGAAACTGGTGCCCACACCAAAGCTGTTGTGCACTTCTGGGGCCTGATCGTGTGATTTAACACCAAGACTCCCATGGATATCACACTGCATTCACCCCTCCTCTGAGGCTGGTCTGGACACTGCTAAATCTCCCTTTTTTTCCCTACTTCGGAATCTCCCTGATTCCTGAAACGAAGCGGCCACAGATTTAATGTGTTTGTGTGTGCACAGACTTGAAGTTAGCAATAATGGGCAGCTCATTAAGGATTCTGATTTGGAAGCATATTGACATCTCTCCAGAGATAATCCATCCCGGGCTGCAGCGCCTGGAGGTTTTATTAGGGCTCTTGAGACTGATGAGACACAGCAAACGTAATTGGAGCGATGACTTGGCTGCCCACTGCTCTGTTTTGCTCTTATTAAGGAACCAGGCAGACAACTGACTCCCAGGATTGATGGATGGAACGCCCCACACCTGACTGAGCTGTCAGATGGCTTCCTGCCTGTTGTTTTTTCTCGAAGGTGGCATTAATTTGCTATCAAAATCCTATTTATTGGTGATGCAGGCGCTCATCTGCCCTGACAACCGGGAGCAGGTGGTTTGTAGCCACTGCCTCCCCCAGGTGTGTGGGAGATGAAGGCACGTTGGAGTATTTGGTACCAGTAATTATTCACAAGGCTTTGGGATTTTTAACGTGCCACTTGAAGGCTTTATAGCTACAATGCTTGTAATTACTTCCATATATCATGATAGTAGTTAAATATAATTCAGCATTATCAGAGCTGGCTGGGTAGGTGGGTTGTTTGAGCAAGGGCTCTGATTTACCCTGCTCAGGTCCTCTGGCTTTTCATTTACTCTCTGCTTCTTGAAATTGAGTTCTGTTCCAAAAAAAAGGCTACAAAAAACGGCCTCATTACATATCCCTGTTTACTGTGTCTCGCTGACTTCCCGTTTGGATGTGCTGAGCTTTACAAAGGGAAAAAAGGTGCTCTGTGTGTTAGAGCCGAGCTCGTGAGCTCCTTGCAAATAGGGGCTACTTCCAGCCTTCCTGCCCAGCCCCACTTCGTGCCTCCTGCACGTCAAGCAGAACCCTAAAACCCCGTGTTAGCCACGGGCTGTGCCCTCTTTTGGGCTCTCTGAGGCTGCAGGATCCAACTGGACCCACAGCTGAAGGCTCATCGGTATTCTGGTGGGGCAGGAGAAGGTGGGAAGTGCTGGTTGGATCCTGTGGGCTGTGCCAAGCAGCATGAAAAGAGGAAAAACTTCTTTCCCCTCCTTCCTTGAATGATTGATGAGAGCTAAATACCTGCCTGAAACACCTACCAGGAACGGGCTCTCGAATGAATAGATGCCTTTAAAAACACAAAGCCAAACACAAAACAAAAAAGTCGATTTGGTTGTTTTTCAAGTTGGGACTGGGCTTGGAAGCTGCCTGCTCTCCCAGCAGCCTGGTGATGAGCTGTAAAAAATGCTTGGCTTGTCCATCCCCGTCGGTGGCGAGCCGGGGTGCTCTGCCAGGAACACGGGGTGCCTTGGTGCTGGCCCCTTCCAGGGAGGAACAGGAGGATTTTCGGCAGTGGCACTTGTGGTGCTGAGCTGCCGTGGCTGGGTTTGAGGGGGGCAGTTGGCTGAGGAATTGGGGCTGTGGGGATTTGGGGTGGATTATGTGGGAGGGCTGGGCATCCCCGCCTCAGCCATGCCCCGTGGGACGGGACCCACCACCCTGAGTTGTGGGTGTGGAGGCCCCAGACCCTTTTTTTTTCAGCTCATCTGGAGCCAGAAGGGACCTGATTTTTGGCAGTGACAGAAATGTTGCTTCAGACTGACCTGAGGGCAAATTTTTGATCTATTTCTTTGTCACTTCTTAAAGAGACAAAGCCTTTTTCCAGTGTTTGAGCTGTCTCCCTTCTCCGTTTAACTTCCCTCAGGCTGTGTTCAGAAACATATCAAATGTGCTCATCCCAAAACTCCCAGCAGCTTGGGCTGGGGCTTCTTGGGACAGAGCTGGTCTGGGAGGGTCAGGATCCCAGTGATTTAGGGTGCAGTGTGAGTGAGTGGGTGGAGGGCTGTAAGGTGCCTGTGTTGGACTGGAGAGCATCGATGGAGGGATGCTGGAGGTTGGTAAGTGCAGTGAGCTTGGCAACACCTCTGGGAAGCGAAGACAATCTCTGCTTTGATTTTTAAAGCATGGATCCACCTTCTCTGAGCTGCACAGCAGATTTTTTTTTTTTTTTTCCTTAAATTTTTATTTCCTCACAGTTCTCACGCTGACCTTGACATCACTTTGGCCCTTTGGACTTTCAGTGATCCCAAACTGCTCTCCCAGCAGCAGCAGAGCTTCCCAGAGCTCTGACCCCACCCGGAGGCCTGCTCAGTGCCCGTCAGGGTGACCCCCTCTCCTGGAAATGCCGAGTCCATCTGTCTGCCCAGCTGTCCCTGCAGCACCCCTGGGGCTCACGGGGAGTGCTGGCCCCGGGCAGAGCCTGGCCTTGTCCCTGCTGCCAGCCTGCAGTGCCACCCCCAGCTCTGCTGGCAGGGTGAGCCCCAGGGCTGCAGTTTGGGCCCAGGGTGACTCCTGTGGCACCCGACAGCAGCCACCCCTGCCACGTGTCCTGCTGATTCCTTCTGCGTGCCCTCAGTGCTGCTTTTATGGGAGGGGGAAGGAGCTTCTCTCTCAGGGTAACTCTTCATCACAGTCTGCGTTTGACAACTTCAGACTCAGTGTCGATGAAATTACTTTTCCCAGCGTTGCATGTCCCCCTCAGAAAAAAAAAAAAAAGCCTGGAAAAAGATCTGTTTCTAATAAAACTGACTTTTCCTCCCTGCTTTGTGTTTTCTTTGGTTGCAGCTCCGGGCTGTGCTTCACCCAGTGATACAGCTCGGGCGCGGCCATTCCCTGCCCTCCACCCTCTGGATGGCTTGGAGCCTCCCAGGATGGGCAGGCTCTGCTGCCTGGCTGCTGTTTGGGACAGGTGGAGGTTGCAGACAAAGTGCAGGTGTCTCATACCCTGGGTTTGTGACCTTGCAGCTGCTGAGCCCTGTGGCTGTGAGGTGCTTAATTTTCTGTACATGGGGATTTTGTGCATCTGGGAGTGAGTGACTGGGATCCCATCCTGGACTAGCTCAGGCCTGGAGTCTAGTCTATGTTAATAGTAAGGTTTAGCTAAGATGTTCTAACTCAGGGCTTTTCCAGGGTTTGCATCTGTAATTTGACTGTCTGAGTCCTCTCCTCCTGTGACAGAGGATGTTCGTGCTCTACTAAAAGCCACTGCAGAAAGAATTGCAAAAATACAGGTGCAGATGGATCAGTTTGCTGGTCTGTGTGGAGGCTCAAAGCCCTGTTTCTCTGAAAAAAATCAGTTATTCTCAGAAAGGTCACTAAAAGCAGTAGTTTGGCTGTTAGATTTTCCAATCTTGTCTAACAAGTCCTGCAGAACGAGCTTGTGAACACCTCTAGTTTTGGAACCCCTTTCTGAAGTCCCCAAGCCGTCGTTCCACCCTGCTGTGAGGGCTGCCAGCCCTTCCTGCCCCAGGACAAAGGATGTGCCTGCCCCTTGTCCCTCTTCTGCCCAGCACACAGTTCCTTGGGCAGCAGGAGGTAATGTGCAATCAGTTCTTCTGGTTTTGTAACCCTGTCTGGGCAGCCAGGACTCAGCTGGAAGGGCCTCCTCTGCCTCCTTGGAAAGCCACCAGCCTGAGTCATATCCTGACTTGCTCTGCCCCTCTGGCTTCGGGTTGCTGTGATCCGCTGAGCTCCCCAGTCCACGGACTCGGTGGCGTTGCCCGTGGTACAGACCCAGCAGTAAATCAGCTTTTATTGGCCGTGATGCCGCTTGACTTCTCAGGATTGGATTTTCCAGGCTTGCTGGAGCTGGGAAGCATCTCCCGTCTCGCACAGTGCTCTCTCCCAGACCAGGCTCCTGCTGAGCAGGTGGTGAAGCTGGTTGGGCGCAGGGAGATGCTGCCTTGGGATACGATGGGACTGGTGAGGTTGGGAGGGGTTTGTGCCCCCCCTGGGGTGCCCAGTTCTCCCTTTGGCAGGAGCTTGGTGCTGTGCCCCAGCTCCATCAGGGACCACGGAGCGGCTGCCTGTGCCTGCCCCAGGGGCCCCCAAACCACCAGGGTTTGGTAAGCGGGGAGAGGGGGAAGGTTAAAAGGTTCTCATAGAGGAAATTTGCTCTTTCTCTTCCAGCATTCACTTTAACACCGAAGGAAGGGGGAGTAAATTGGCCCTTTTATAGCATTTGTATCTTTTGTTGTGTTTTATAGTGGTTTACAGCTCAATGGAACATCTGGTATTTGAAGGGGGCCGAGGAGGGAACAGAGGAGGTTTGTGGATGAGGAATGGGAGGAGCAGGAGAAGTGATTTGTGTTCAGTGCTGCGAACACAGAATTATCTGTGAAATCCGCGGGACTCGGGGGCCTGACGAGAGCATTCAGCGCCTGGAAAACAAACGCACAGCCAGGCTGGGAGCACGGCATTCCCTGTGCTCTGTGGCAGAGCTGTGGCAGCGCGGGATGGGCTCCTCCATCCCTCTGGAAAAGCCCCAAGGCAGTGCCTTGTGCAGGATCCACCCTGGAGTCCTTGCTGAGCACCTGCCCTGAAGGGAGATGTGCTGTATCCACTGGTTTTGCTTTCCAGGATGAGGTGTTTGGCTCCTTTGGGTTTATCAGGTGCTTGGAATGCTCTCAGCTGGGCTGGGAGCGTTCAGGTTCATGGGAGGGTACAGGTTTTTCCTAAAGCAGAGCCTTGGACTTGAGAGGTTGGGCTTTGTCTGTGTGGCAGAAGCAGCAACAATGGGAGATAAACTGGTGATGGTATAAATACGTTGTGTATATATATAAAATATGGGATAGATATATAAAAATATACAAATATATATCAGTAACACTGTATTTCTTTAAGAGCTGGAGAGTGCTAAACCCTGGAAATCCCAGGCTGAGTGGCATGTCCCCAGGACAGGAAATGTGCACAGCATTGGGACAGGCTCGTGTGCACATCCAGACGCTTTGTGTTTATGAGAAGCACTTTCTCATGTGAGTGATCTTCCAAGAAAGTTGCTGGTAAGCCTTGGAGAGGGGAGGAGACAAAAACTAAAGAGACAAATCTTTTCTTCCCATAGCTGTGGGAGAATGGTCGCTTTAAACAGAAAATAAACCACAAACTTTCCTGGTAAACCCACTCTGTTACTCTGAAGAGTTTATGGTATGTTTTTCCCTTTACAGATCAGCTTCTATATCTTTATTTTCCTGGTGCTGCTGCAGGGTGTGGAGCTGTTTTCTGGGAATTGCTGCTGGAGCAGCAGCTGTTGAGCACAGTGTGGCCCTGGGAACTTCCCTTAGTGCCCCTCTGTCAGCAGATGCTCCATCTGCAGGGTGTGAATGGCTTTGTTCTGGTGACTGGCACCAAACCGGTGCTGGGCAGAGCCCAGGTGATGGCAGAGCTCTGCTTTTTGGGGACAGGGCATTGTCGGGATGCCGCGGCAGCTTCCAGCTCTCGGGTGATGCCTGCAGGAGCAGCTGGGGAGGGGTGCAGTCCTGCCGGTGGGTGTGGGTGTCTTTTAGCAAAATTGTCACCTTTCAAGCTGCAAAATACACCTGAAGACTTCCTATTGCCGAGGGATTGGGAGTGCAGAGCCAGCCAGCGTGGCAGGAACCACCCCAGGAGGAAGGCTGTGCGTGTGGGGCTGCCTGCCCAGCTCCCAGCCCCTCCACAAGGGTGGATTTTTCCGTGTGAAGTTGCAGGACGTGAAGCGTGAGTCTTGCCCTGAGGTTTGCTGACCTGTCAGGACTGGCTGGGAGTGGGTATTCCCAGGGAGTATCCCTGCCCCTCATGAGCATCTCTGTGTGTAGGTCAGCTTTTGTTTGTGAAACCAGCTGGAGATGTAGGAGAAGGTGTTGCTTGAGCACAGGTATTTTTGCGTAAAACTGGAATTTTTGATGGGCTTTCTGAAGTGACGAAAAATTAAACCCGGGGATCATCCTGCCCTGTGGGTGTTCAGGTCACAGTGCTGAGGGCAGGCTCCTGGATGGCATCACAGATTTTCTGTCTCAATGTAACCCTTTTACATCAGTTGAGTTTTGGTTTTTCCAGGGATGGGGATGTTCACACTGACGGAGCAAGGACACTTCCAAGGGACTTCCCAGCTTTAATTGCTGCCACTCCCCCCAGCTTTGGCCACTTTCTGCGTGATGCAATCGGTATCTCACGGGGCAGAACTTCACCTGAGAGACAGAAAACGTGGGCAGATGTCCCGGGCTGTGGGCAGCCAGACCTGTTCCTTGGGATAGGATGGATGGCCGTGGCTGGGGGAGGAGGGGTGATGCTGCCCTGACCCCACAGCCCTGGCTGGGAAGGGTGAGGGCCCAGCCAGGCCTTTTCCTGATCCCTGGCTGGAAGGTTTTACACCCTCAGCGTGTTCAGGTGCACCTTGCCAAGCTCTCCCCGCGTGGAGAACACCTCAACAATTTTATTTTTTTTAGAGGTGACAAAGGTTAGAAGTGAATTTTCCTGGTATTGACAGCTCGGTTATCTCGGGAAGGGTAATGAGGAAGCTTTAATGAAGCTACAGTATCTGCCTGAGAGTGGGGTTTTAGCCAGGTTGTTGCAAGAAGCATTTCTAATTAGGAGAGATTTAATTCCAGATTTTTGTCATCCTCCCCCCTTCGCTCTTAATTATATTTGCTAACGTGTTTAACAGCTTTCCCTTCAGAAAAGAACAATTTATTCAAAGGTCATAAATAGATTCTGGCATTAATTACTCCAGGAGTCACACTGGGCTGCTCTGGAGAAAGCAGCTCCATGGGGAATGCTAAACCTTTCGCAGTTGGATTTATCTGTGGTTGAAATGACTTTGTTTGCACACACACCCCAACAAAGACACCTCTAAAAAAAAGAAAAAAGAAAAAAAAGCTGATTTCATCCACATTTGTGCCCAATTGAAAACCCGTGGGGATCTTGTAGCTAATTTCCCTGAGCTTTTGGAACAAGCCTGTAAATCACATCATCTCCCTTGATCTCTCCATCTTTGTTTTATAAGATTTGGGGCTATTTTTGTCAGTTGGTTTTGCATCCCATCATTGCTGTGGATGCTGAGCTGGAGCAGGGAGAGCAAAGCTTGGCTGGGACCACTGGCCACCGTGGCAGAAGGACAAGGCTGAGCTTTTCCCTCCTCCACACCCCTCCAAAGCTCAGGCGGGCGCCCAGATTAGGTTAATAGTTTTTGTAACCTCCAGATTTTGGAGCTGCTGCAACATCTGTTCCAAGTGATAATAAAGCAGTGCTGAGGGGGAATTAGCATACAGCTGCTGGGGTGGGTGAGAGCCTCTATAGAAAAATAAATGAATTTATTGATAGAAGATGAAGCCTCATTGCGTTTTCATAGTTCCTGGTAATTCTGGCAGTGTGGGCAAAATCTGTTCCTTTGCAACGGGAAAGGACAGGGCTGGGATGTGGGACTCTGATGTGCATTTGAGGCTCGAGTGTCCTTTGTTTTGTCATTTCAGCCCTCACCCAAAGCCAAGAGTACTTTCGCTGGATTTAGGTTCTCTTTGGATGTTTTTCTGGCATGGTTCAATCTGCCAGATGAGTCCTGTTGCCTGGGTGGAGCTGGGCTGGCTGTGTGTGGGTGAATATTTAATATCTCTGGAAATAGCTCTGCTTTCCTGGCGACCTGATTCACTGGGTGGCATCCCTGCACATCCTGGGGGGGTTGGAACTAAATCTTAGAGTCCTTTCCAACCCAAACCTTTCTGATGCCTGCTGGGGGATGCAGGATCCCCAGACCATCTCACACTGGGCTCTCGTGCTGTGGGGTGGCTTGGCCCTGGTTTGTTGGGCGGTGGGTGGGCTCACACCTCTCTGCCTGCTGGCCAGGACCGGCTCAGTGCACCCCGCGGAGCCAGGGGCAGCAGAGGTGTGAGCCCACGAAGCTGGAGGCAGGTTTGCGTCAGCCCGTCCTTCGCTCCCCACCTCCGCGCGGAAATTCGGGGAGGGGGGGGGATTCCGTGGAACGGCTGCCCGCTCTCCTGGAGGAGGCGTGCAGGCCAAGAGGAGCGGTGGTGGGTGCTCGGAGAGGAGCTGGGAGGGCGAGAGCCCCCCGGGGAGGGGTCCCTGGTGAGACCGCGGTACCCCGAGGGGCCACGATGCCTCCTCCCGACGTGCACAGCATCGGTGGGCTGTTCACAAAGGTCGCTTTCTATTGCAGCTTGGCTCTTGCTGTGGTCACCAGGAGGTGCAGGCCTGTGTCGGCACTGCCAGCGTGCGTTCCCTGTGCTGCTCCCTCTCCATCCCTCGTCACCCCCAGGGAGCAGGCTCCCGCTCTCCTGGGCAGGTGTTTGACCCACAGCTCTGCGTCCCCGGCGGTGGGGTTAAATATTTCTGTGACTCTTCCTCCCTGGTGTTTTTCCTGGAGATGTGACAGTTTAATTTTTCCTTGAGGGAAGACAGACAAACAGGCGTGGGAGCCGTTGCTTTCATTACTTTGGGGAAATACAGAAGAACGTGATTGAAGTGTTCTCTGAAGCCTCACGGACTTGAAAGCGAATTGAAAATGGCCAGGTTTTAAAATTTATAAACCAGAATGATTATTGGCGAGTGAGGAGGCGATATTCTGAATTCCCTTCCTTGCAAAATAATAAAAAAATGAAACTGAAACCAACCCACGTTCGGCTTTGGGCTCCACCAGCAAGAACTAAGTGAATAATATTATCTGTTACATGTGCGGAGAAAAATGATCTTAAACATCTGATTTAACTGGGTGCCAATGAAGGGAGTGAGAGTAAAACTTCAAGAGGTGAAATAAGTCCAGAGGGGCAGAGAGGAACTGGCCAAAGACGGGGCAGTGTGTGTGCATGGATGTTCAACCTCCTGAGCCAAGGCAGAGGGAAGGACTAATCCCCTGTAGCCACCAAGTTTTGTGTGGTCTCATCCTAGGGATGAGAGGAAAATCTGTGTTTCTCTGAGCAGACGTGGGACCGCTCAAACCTTCTTTTGGAGTGTTATTTTTTTTTTTTCCTTACGATTTGGAAGTCTTTTTGAGAGGCAGCTCTTCTAATAAACAGTGTCACGGTGTGAGGATCCTGTATAATGCAGACAAGGCATCGGGGAGTGTTTGACTCCATAGAAACCCGTTATTCAGCCGAGCAGGGCTGTCATTACCTGGCTCTGCTGCTGCTGAGGCAGGAGGAGCTGCTCCGACAGAGCTCGGGGGGAAGCTGCACGCAAAAAGAGGTATTTAACTTGTCTCTGTGCTCAGGGTGCCTTAATAACTGCTTGGGTTTGTCTTTGTCAGCAGCCAGGCTTTGCCGTGGATTTGAGCGCTGAAGAATCAACGTGGAGCTTCTCCTCCCTCCGCCCCCTGAGTGTTTCACTCAGAAATTGGACAAAAAAGCCTTTTGGCGCTGGCTGATCATCCCTCCCGGAGCTGGCTCACGTCTTTGGGGTTTAACATTTTCAGTAGGAAGTGTATCTTCAGCCTCCCAGCTGCCACCCTGCTCTCCTCAGCTCGGGCATCTCATGTCCTGCTCCCTGAAATCCCAGGATAACGGGACTGATGGAGCTGATGCCCAGCTGCAGCTCCACTCGCTCTCCCGGGGTCTTTTGGCATCATTATTCCTGCTGTCACTGGGATTAACTTTTGCAGAACTTTGCTGTGGGTGTCTTTAAAAAACCCAAACTGTTGGATTGTTACAATTCTGTGGGTTTAAGGCAACTGTAAGAGAGCAGGCAGCAGTGGGTTGCTGCCGCGGGGGGTGTGTGCTGTGGGCTGCTTCCAGAGCATGGACCTTTAGGAATCTCCTTTAGCAGTGGACAGGAATACTCAAAAAAGCCCCTCAGACAGTTAGATGTTAAGGTATTTGCATTACTTGGGATTATTAGCATTACTTTCTGGATTACTTTTGCATTACTCATGGATTCCCAGGTCCAAGTTCCACTTGGTACCAGGCCCTTTGCAAACAGAGGCCCTAATCCTGGGCAAAGGTCATCCAGATAATCTGGGAATGCAGAGCACTGAGATCTCATTCCACCTGAGAAGAGCCATTGGGCAGAGGGATTTGTTGTCCCTCTGCCTTCCTGGGGTTTGAGGGGAGGCAGATGGGCTGGATTTTGTAATCAAATATTTGTTTTCATCCAAAAGGACTAAATTGCCGGTTTATTGCTGGTGTAGGGTTGTCCCTCCAGCCAAAGCTGTGCTGTTTGTGTGTGGCTGCATGAAGGGAAGGGGACAGAAGTGTGTGGCCCTCCTCTTCCTCCTCCTGGTTGTGCTGAGCTCTGGGAGCTGATGGGCTCAGGCTTGAGTGGTGCTGAATCCCAGGCTGAGGACATGCATCCTTTTCCAGCTGCAGAAATCTTGGGAGGGCTCTGTGACATTTGCACTGCTGTGTGCTCCACAGCTTTCCACAGCTGGATGTTATCCCTTCTCCAGGCTTCCCAGCTGAGCTGGGTGAGTGGTCGCTCCCCAAACCTCCCTGCCTGAAGAGAGGTGGCAGCTGGGGAGGAGGTTCTGGCTGCTGGAAGGGAGCTGAGCTGGGTTTCCCAGCCCTCCAAAGGGTTTATGAGCAGATTTGGGGCTGGTTTGGCCCGTGGGTCACACTGAGCTGCTGTGAGAGCTTGGAGCTTCTCACGGAGGAGATGGTCTTGTTACAGAATGAAGTGGTGCAAGGTAAAACCAGCAATTTACGGGTGCTGTGGGGCAGCAGAGACACGGTCCCTGCTGCCTGGATGCTCACCAAAGGGAGCACTGCAGTTTTCCTGGGAGCCTGGGTTGTCCATGGCTGAATGGGAGTGGTGCTGCTCTCAGGTCTCACGTTGTGGTGTCTGCATGACGTGGGCCGTGGGAGATGCAGGAGGAGGAGGATCCAATCCCAGTGATTGTGTAACCGTGGAGTCCTTCCCTCTGGACACAGATTTGTGGTTGACCAGACTCTGGCTGGGTATGGAGCAGCTGAGAGCTCATTCCATGGGGTGGAGGAGGGACGGAAGTTCAAAAGTTGAGTGTCTGAGTGAGACCAGAAGCTCGATACCAGGCAAGAGCTGAGAGGGCTGGAAACCAAAACTGGAGCTGCAGTTGCTTTTCAGATCGTTGCATCACTGGTATTTGATGTTCCTTGGATTACTCAGTGCAGTATGAAGAAAGTTTCCTGGGATCAAAGGAGATGTTTGGGAGCGAAGGAGAACTAAAACCTCAAATCTCTTTGATCCCTTCTGCCAAGGTGGGGAATGACGGATCAGAGGTGTGAGCACATCGCAGGGTGTGCAGGGCCAGGCGCAGAGGGGTCAGCTGTCCCTGGGGTCAGGTGTGTGTCCCTCAGCACACCCTGAGTTTGGGCTCTGAGGGTGTGAATGTCTGGGGACAGCCACCACGGGCTGGCTTGAGGTGCTCTGCCTGTGCCTGCAATTACAGCCCCACGGGAGGAAAGGCTTTGTTCCCTGGAAGGCTCCAATAATGATCCAACAGCAAGGGATGCAATGCCTTGGCTCCCTCCGGGGATGGGAGCCCTTTGCCAGGGCCCATCGGACAGATGTTGGTCACTCCTCGAGTCCTGGCGAGGGAATGCTGTTCCTGGTGCAGTGTGCTCCAGGAAAAGTCTCCGTCTGCTTCCCGAGTGTAACCAGAAGGGACGGGTCACGATGACTTTCCATGACATGTTGTTTCTGCTCCCCTCCCCGAGGCTCTCAGCAGCTGGAAAGCCTTCCCCCCATGGAGCTGGAGGAAGTACTGCCTTGAGTAAGAGCTTTTTGCATTGGAAGCTACACCTTAGGAAAGATGTTTTATTCCCCTGGCTGTTTATAGCCCTGTAAAATACTGCGGAGCCTTCATTTTTCCTCTTTGCGTGGTCTCAGCTGCATTATGCAGAGGAGCAATTTATTCCTAACAGCTCAGCCTGATATGTGCCACAGCCATTTTCACAGGAGCCAGACCTGTCTTAATGTTTGCTGTATGGCTTTTAAAATTGTGCTGGCTTCTGAGCCAGCGTTTTTCATAACTTCTGCTTGGGGCTGCACGGAGCTGAGTGTACACAAGTCTGACAAAAATCTTTGTGCTTGTTGTTGCACCTTAATTCTGTGCTTAGAAATTCTCTGTAAGTTCTGCACTGTGTATGTGTTGGTAGTTGCTAAGAGAAGGAATAATTTAAAGCAGAAGGAAGTCATACAAGCAGCTGTACTAAAAATTAACTTACGTTGGGTGGTACTTCGGAAATTAGAAGAGGGATGCTGCCAAAAAAAAAAGGGGAAATGAAGAGTCTGTGTTGAGCTGCGTGTTGACGCTGTCTTAACCGTGTCAATACAGTCACTTTAATTCATGGGTCAGTGAGCTTTTTTAGGGCTGCTGCCTGTTCAGACTGATCAATCCTCTCCCATTAAGCTCCGAGTATTGTCCTTTCCTGTCCAGACAACTCTCAGCCCACGAAAGCAGAGTGGGTGGCTTTGGAAGGAGATGGAGTTGAGCAGCTGAGAAGGAATCAGATGCTGCTGCCAGTTCCCCTCTTCACCCCTCTGGCTGAAAGAAAGCATTAATGGTCCAGCCCAACATGTCCCTGGGGCCTTATCTCCATCCTCAAATTGTACCAAATTAATTAGACTGGCACAGCAAAGGCAACCCAGCCTTCCCTAATACTCCCTGCTCTGCAGATGCAATTACCTCATTACACAGAATTTTATTTTAGATATTCCAATTAAGAGAGTGAACTTTGCTTGTGCACTGTCTGGTGTGACTGCTCCTGTCTGGCTGGTAAATACCTCCTCAAATGCTGTTTCGTGGAATCCCAGACTGGTTTGGGTTGGAAGGGACCTTAAATCCCATCCGGTTCC
Source organism: Atrichornis clamosus (assembly GCA_013400975.1). Taxonomy (NCBI): domain Eukaryota; kingdom Metazoa; phylum Chordata; class Aves; order Passeriformes; family Menuridae; genus Atrichornis; species Atrichornis clamosus. The sequence goes on from WBMZ01014322.1 coordinate 22,509, forward strand.
AACCCCCTGCCTTGGGCAGGGACACCTCCCACTGGAGCAGGTTGCTCCAGAGGAAATGCGTGTCCTGGGGGAATAGCTGTGCTTGGCTAGACCCGAGTCAAGGCAGGGATGGAGGGAGGCAGGGTTGGCTCTCAGGAATAACTGGATTTTCCTGTTGTCTCACAGTGACACATTCCAGTTGCGTTTCCTTGCTTGTGTGAGTGTAAACCAACAAAAAGTATTAAAAAAATCTCACCAAGAAATAACGTTCTTACATATTTTTAGTAGACTCTATCTCTGCCTGTGTGTGTTCATCCCTTGTTAGTCTGGCTCAGAAAAGAGGACTTGGCTTAGAGAAATCTGAAGCCAGATCTGGAAACTGCTCAGTCAAAGCACTCAGGAGATTTTGGGAGGATTTCTAACCCCCTCTAGCCCCAGGTGCCAGCTCTGGGTGCACCCCTGATGTGTTACTGGAATAGATGAGTGTTATGAGCTGCCAGGAGTGGGATGTGGGTGTTAAATGAGAGGGTCCTGTTGATCTCGTTACACTCCCCAAGTATTAATTTATATAAATATCCAGAGCCTCATTTCCCGTAATCGCTGGGATCTGTTCTCGGTGGTGGTTTTTATGAGCTGGGGATCTGACCTTTTTAAGCAGCTTTACAAATTAAGTAGCCAGCAGATTAATTTTCTGTAGCCTGTTTTCATCATGCGGGAGAGGAACTGCTCTGCATTGCTGTGGGAGTAAATTTTAAAATGTTCCAGATAAGGTAAAATAGTCACATCCTCAAGGACAGATTTGGATAAAGTGGGTCAGAAATGACGCTCCCCTTGGTTTAATTCAGTTTAAGGCTCTCCCTGAAGTGCAGGTCAGGGATGGGGTTGTGCCCAAATCCAGAGAGGTTTGGAGTCTGTGGCCAAAATTGGATGGTTGGAACTCTAAGCCCTGCTCGCTGCAGAAAGATCTTTAATTCATTGTGATAACAAATCTCTTGATGCTTTAGGAAACTTTACAGAGCAGACTTAATTTTGGCTGGAGTCTCTCATTAAACTCCGCTTTGCAAAAATAGCTTGAAATGGGAAGTGATTTCCCTTTTTGTTGCCTGTTTTCTTCCTGTGGTGTGAATTGGGATGATTGAGCTGTGCTGGGCTCGTGCAGGGGGAGGCTCCGTGTGCAGAAGCACTCGTGGAGCTGGGTAGGACAGCTCTGCCCCTGCTGTGGCTCAGAGCATCCTTCCCAGAATTCGGGTTTCCTTCAAAATACCATGCCAGGATCAAGGAGTGATGGCTCTTCTGCTTTTCACCTGGCTTTCATTAAAATGTCAGAGTGATTGGAATGATGCTTGATTATTCTGCAGTGAGGAATTACACCTCTCTTTCCTCCACAAGGGCTGAAAATGCTTAATTGAAATCTTACAGATAAAATACAGGCTCTAATCTTAAAAAAAAAAAAAACGAAGCAAACCCAAACAACCAACATCACAGTAATGCCAGTGGCCTCTTTATTCTCCCTCTGATCAAAGTTCATTCTGATTTTTATCTCATGCATACATTAAATATGATGGTTAACCTTCAGATTTCCTGCCTTGGCCTCCCATGCTTTGTGATACTTACAGTTACTCTTCAGTTAATTAATTTCCTTGCAGTGTTGAAAGGGAGAGGAACTGATACCCTGAATGCAAATTGCCAAAGGCAGCACAAGTGCTTGAGGTAGTCAGAAAAATGGGTGCTCACGCCTGAGTTTGTGGGTGGGTTTTCCTTTCCCGATGCACAGAAATGGGTTTGGGGCCGATACGAGAACACCAAGGAGGATTTTGGGACGTGCTCCGAAGCCTTCTGAAGTGTGGTGGAGATTCGTGGGGGCTTCTCCTGATGCCTGGGGAGTTCTGAGTGCCCAGCTGTGGATTTATCATTTGAAACTCTGGCATTTTCTATTCCCGGGGTGGGGGGGAAGGCACAATGCAGGGGGTTCATCCCAGCCTCAGTTAAACTGTGAGCAAAACCAGAAGCCCTTCCTGTTCTCCAGCTCACACTCTCTGTTCCCAGCACTGGTTCTTCCCAGTGCTGAAATGCAACAGAACATTCATTATTTAAAGCTGGGGAGACGAAGAAGCCCCGAGCCACACCGAGGGCCTCAGGGCTGCCTGTCCATCCTCGGTCCCCAGGCACAGGCAGCCTCCAGGTGCTGGCACAGACACCCCAGGCTGCTCCTGCCAGCCTCTGGTTCAGCTCCTGCTGCTGCCCAGAGCAGGAGTTCAGATGCTCAACTCTTGCCCATCACCCAGGAGGCTCAAAAGAGCTGCGGTGCAGGGGATGCTCCCTCCCCAGGCAAGGTCTGGCTTGTAGGTCCTGTCAGACAGGAACATTTTTCCTTTGGGGGAGCAATGGTTGGCCCAGGAGCACCCCACAACCCCGTTTCTGCTGGTTTTTGGGGCGAAGAAGGAGCTGAGCTGCTCTGAGACAGCCCCACCTCAGCCAGGAGGAGCTGGTGGCAGCACAGAGCTCCCAGAGTGCTGCCACGAGCAGCCAGAGACCTGTTAAAAAGCACATCGTGGGCTTCAGCTTGTAAAAATGCAGCTTGGTTTCATGTGCAGGTCTGCATCAGTTGTCCAGGATGTGAGAAGTGTTCTGCTTTTAATTCCTTCTTTAGGAAGGAGCTGGGGGGTGTCTTTCAGCATCATTACCTGGTGCCATTAAGAGAATGTTCTGAGTGTTTGTTGTCTGCTTCTGAAAATGCCATCCCGGCCCCTGGGGTGGCATTTTGGGGCTGTTTTTCACCCAACCCACTGGCCTGGTTTTTAGCAGGGCTCTGAGGGTGAATGGCAGCCTGGGCAGCAGTCCAGGAGGTGTAACACAGCCCGGGTGTCAGGGTGCCTGTCCCTGGGAGCGGCTTGTTTCCATCTTCTGGGATGCAGAACTCCTCTGCCAGCTCCAGCTTCGGGTGCTCCAGTGATCTGGAAGCTGAACTCTCATCTCCAGGTCTTGTCTGGCAGGCAGGACTCTGCAAATCCCCACTACAAGAGAAGCTTGCAATTTTTCCAGGCTGTTATTTCCTCCATCACCAGTTTTAAAAGGTAAAAGCTGCTACGGACTTGGCGTTGCAATTGTTTTTCATGGCTGGGTGTTTGCTTTTCAGTGGTGGTTTCCCTGTGTGTGATGCACTGCTTGGGCTCCATGGGATCAGTGTGTCAGGAGTTTGTTTATTCAGTAATTCTGCCTCCTGCCAGGTAACCTGGCACTCCTTGCAGTGAGGAAAACAACACATCTAGCTGTAATTTTGGAGGTTTTCTGTGAGTCTAATTGGAAGCGAGTCACCCAACATCATGAGTGTGTGTAGAAAAAATTGCATATGCCCGTGGTGGATGAATAACGGAATGGCATCCATACAAGCTCTTCCCAGAAAAGTCTTTTGGACGTTGGAAGATTGCATGCTGTTGGTTTGATGGCAGAATTTCTAAAATAAAGTTTCTTGGGGTGTTTCAGGAAAGTGGGGCTGCTGCATGCCCTGAAGCGAGAATGTCCCTTTGTCTAAAGGTGGCAGCCTGTGGCACCATCAGCTCAGGGATGTTTGGGGATCATAAAATCACAAATTAGTTTGTGTTGAGTGGGTCCTTAAAGCTCATCTCATGCCACCTCCTGCCATGGGCAGGGACACCTTCCACTAGACCAGGTAGCTCCAAGCCCCATCCAGCCTGGCCTTGGGCACTTCCAGATATCAATGAGTATTTAAAATCTGCTCGTATGGGACTCCTCTATAACTGATATAAAGGTCTTTAATTCAACTCACATGTTTGGTGATGGTTTAATTGTCTGTTTGGACAATTTTGCATGAATGACACTGGCATCCCCTATTGCAGGCAGCTGCACTCGGTGGTTCTCTTCTGCCTCCAGAATTTCAGAGCTTGTCTCTTCAGCTTTCATATAGGGCAGCTTGGTTTTAAAGAGACAAAAACCAGTTGTGTGAATGCCTCGAATTAGCTCAGGCTTGCAGGCTGCTGCCTGGCCCAAGTGCTTGACGTGACAAGGCTTGATTTGCTGACTTGGCTGCTATTGACTCCTCTCAGAGATGCATCAGAGCTTTTCTCATCACTGTCCTGTCAAAAGTTCATCACAGTCCTGCCTGAGGAGCAGGAGAACAATGCCTGCCTGGAAAGTTCTCTGGGAGCAGGGCAGTGCAGTGTAACTCTAGACAGGCTTACGCAATTCCTCATTTTCCTTAAGAGCAGCTGAACGGCCTGCTGTAATTTGATTGTCATGGTTCAGGTCAAGTCCTGTTTCAAAGCTTAGGGTTGGCCAAAACGTTTCGAATTTTCTTTGCAGAGACCTTCCCACGCACGGAGTTATCTCAGTTCTTGATCGACTCTAATCAGGATTTATGTTTCACATATCCCACCTCTTATCTGTGGTCGTGTTTTTTGGGTGAAGTGTGACCCTTGGTGAGGCAAACGTGAGTTTAGGACTTCACATCAAGAGTATGAGCTAAGACATCTTATTTTCATTCTTTCTTTTTTCCTTTTCTTTTTTTCTCCCTTTTCTTAACTGAGTTCCCCTGACAGGGGAAGAACTCCCCTGCATTTCTTCCTGCAAGAAGAGAAAAAGGCTGGATTTATGTGTGGAAAGGGACTCTCCATTCAGCGTGCCAAGTGTGGGCAGATTGAGCAATGCCTCCAAGCTCTCCTGCTCCCCGGCTTTCTGTAGTCTCAGATCTAATTGCTCAGTAAAGCCCAGCCCGGATTTGTCAGTCTGCTGGTAAGTGTGTGGAGACACCCAGACCGGGGATGCAGGAGTCTGAGATTCCTGGATTCTCTGAGCGAGGCCAGAAGAACCACCTTGGATGGATTTGCTGTGGTACTGATGAACCTTGGAAGTTTCTGTGTTTCTCCTGTGGAGCACGCTGGTGATACCTGGGGGTCTTCCCACACTCAGGGGTGCAAACAGCCCCTGCTCCCTGCCTTGCCATCCCCCAGGAATTGGAGACCAGGGCTGTCGGAGAGGGTTGTGCCCACCTGATTTTGCGAGAAGCTCTTGTTATTGCTGGGATTGGCTCAGCAGATCTCTTGGAGACATCCTAAAAGATGAATCTCTGCAGTACCGTCAGCGACGCAGGGATTTGATCGGGGGTTTCTAAAACCTCAGCGGGAAGGGTTTTGGTTGCACAAACCTCGGCCCTGTGGCTGGACCAGTGCTGAACCTGTCGGACCTGCTGGATTTTGGGTGGCTGGGTGTGTGAGCAGGGAACTTCAGGCCCCGCAAGCACCTCTGACAAAGCACTGCGATTAAAGCCTTAAAACCTTAACGACTCCAGCCTTCCCAGCAGAGCTCTGCCTCTGCAGGCCTGGGAGGGCTCCACAAAGGAGGGAAGTACTGTCACCGGCGGCAGGTCCGCCGTTTTCTTCGGGAAGTGGCAGCTTCCTTCCGCTCCTTTAGAGCCCCCGAGGGCCGCGGGGTGACCCCCGGGCGGCCGGCCGGACAGACGGACGGAGCCCCGCGCTCCCCCGGGAGTGTGGGACCGGCTGGCTCCTGGCACGGGCTGCCACGAGCCTCTCCTGCCACCGAGGAGGGCTCAGGTGTGGTTCTGGGCCCTGGGGAGGTGGTGGCTGCTGACGGGAGTTCGCCTCACAGGACACAAACATCTGGGCCTGCCTGCGACGTGTTTTCCTGTCTCCAGACTGGAAGTCACTGGATCCTTGTCCCCTCCTTCAGCCCTGGGTTGTCTTGGACTCATCAGCTGCCTGGTGGAGGGGTTTAGCCATACTGGTGGCCTGCTTTTATTTTTTCCATTTTGTTCCCATTTGTAATGGAGGAAACGAGCCCGGCAGTCCTCAAGGGGAGTTCAGGAGTCAGCAAAACTTCCCTTGGATAAAATAGGATGAGCTCCTGTTGGGGGCCCCTCTGGGTGTTTAACAGGTTGCACTCCTCTCTTCGTTCTTTTTAAATTTTTAATTGTTTTCACAATTCTGTGTATATTCCGGGTTCCAGTTCACGAGCTTAATATTGTTACCTGAGAGACCTCTCCCCTCTGAGAGCCCACAGACCCTGATCTCCCTGTCAGGGAGATCTTTGTCCCTTTGACCCATGCGAGGGTGGTGATGAGCAAAGGTGTGAGGATGAGCAGGACCAGAGCAGGTCTTGGCAGCCTGTCCCAGGTTCTGCTCTGCTGCTGCACCCCTGATGTGCTTCTCTTGGGCACATCAGAAGCCCCTGGTGAGCTTGTGCAGGAGTTTTGCATCCCCCCTGAGCTCTGGCTGATTCTCCTCCCTGGGAAGGACCTTTGCTTGCTGTAGGTTTGCTTTCCCCCAGTCCTCCCAGCGACGGGTGTTTGCTAAAATACGTGGTTGCTTTCCCTCAGGTACTTTCCTAGGGATAAATCTTGCTTGAGAGTGGATGTGAGAAGGAGAAGCTGTGGAGAGGTCAGCCCTCATCAGTGTTTCAGGCTCATTAATCAGCCTCACTAAGTGGAATTTGCCCAGCCCTCGAGCGCTCGGCGATGGGAATGTCTGTGGAAGGGGGGGGGAAATAATAGTGCTAAACTGTTTGAGAAATAATTTCATTCTCCACTTCTCAATAGATAAATCTGCTGTCCAACAACCTGAAATTTAATCTGTCCATCTGGAGTAATTGATGAGCTGCGACTTGAATCCAAATGTGGATGGGAAGGGGAATTTTCTGTGGAGAGGTTTTGTGCTGTCTCTGCACCAGAGACAATGGGGCAAAGCTGGGGAGGAACAAAGCCAGGAGGAACAAAGCCACGGGAGATTTGGTGCCGCTGGTGGGGGTGATTCAAACTCCACTCGTGCTTTTGACTCACTGCTGTTCCCAAAACCGTCCTGGTAACCCCTGGAAGTGGAGGTGAGCTGGCTGGGGCAGAGCCTTTTGGAGAGATTGGATGCAGGTCGTGATTTGCACAGTTTTAGATCACAGAACCACAGAAGGGTTTGGGTTTGAAGGGCCCTTAAAGGCCACCTAGTTCCAACCCCCTGCCTCGCAATGCTGGCTGCGGCCCTGCAGTTCCCACTGGGTACTTGGATGCTCTGGGGCTTTCACTCCACTCTGGATGTTGAGCCAAAGGGGTTTGGATGCCCCGTTGCAACATCAGAGTAGCACAGGGGGACTCGCCGTGGCTCGGAGATGCATCCTTTGGCTTTTTGTGTAGGTTTGCACCACGGGACACCCATTTCCCCATCGATGGCTGTGTTTTCTCAACGAGAGACCCTCCCTTCCCCGTTTGCAGAGCCTGTGATAAGCTCCCAGCTCCCCGTTGAGGACTCACTCTTCTCCTGGTGCTCTCGAGAGCAGTGCCGGCAGTGAGATGAGAGGAAATCTGACATCAGGGCCGGGAAGTGCTGAAGAAAGTCCCTTTCGTCGTTCCTCAGTGGGTTATCTCCCACAGCAGAGCTGCAGCATTCCCTGCATGCTGCAGGACACATTCCAAGCCCACGGCTTTGGCCATGCCCAGACACCCTGTGTGCCACTGTGTGATCCCCCCGCAGCCCCAACCCCTCCAGCTGCTCCCTCTCCAAAAGGCCCTTTCCAAAATGCTGTGAGCTGCTGGATGAGCCTGCCCTGCCAGGCAAAATCATCCTCCTCCTTTCTCTCCTTTTCCCGTGATTTATCACCTTATTTAAAAGCCTCTCCGAGGCTCCCAAGCTTTGCACATCCCTGCCTTGTGCCATCCCACCTGCAGGGAGCAGGGACTGCTCACATGAACATCCTCCAGGTCCCACCTGGCATCCCAGTTCGGTTGTCGAGCAACTGCTGTGCCTTCTCCAGCTTTTTGTCTGTCTCTGCCATCAACAGGCTGCTCAGGAAAGTGATGGAGTCCCCATCCCTGGTGGGATTTAACGTGGTGTAAATGTGGTGTTTTAGGGAAGTGCTTTAGTGGAGGGCTTGGCAGTGCTGAGTTAATGGTCGGACTCGATCTTGGAGGTCTCTTCCAACCAAAATTATTGTCTTTTTCCTTTCATAAAGCACCTCTGATGGGTGTCAGGAGCATGACAAGCTTGTGAAGGCTAGGGATTGTTTGTGACCCAACCTCAAATAGTTGGCTCTTTTCTGACGAATTTGCATTGGAAATGGCAGCTGTCTCCTCAGTGCAGGTGCCACGGGTGCTCAGTCATACAGGGACTGCAGGGAGGGGCTGTGGTAGCTAAAGTGGGGATGTGAGGACGGGTGAGTGAAGGGCTGAGTCTCCTGCGCCCTCCCACAGGCTCCTCTCCCATCCCCAGAGCTGGAGTTTCCGATTGCAGAAACATCCGACCTGCCCTTCCTGCCCTGGGGTGGCTGGGCGTGTCCCTGTTAAGATCCCAATGTCCCTGTGCCAGCTGGAGTTATCCCAGGTGCTAGAATATCTGGAGTTACCTCAAATAAGAAATTTACCCCTATTTTGATCTCCCCTGAAGGCATCTCCAGTGCATTTCTGAGTTTGCAGGGCAAGATTTGAGTGGCACAGAAACTCGGCAGCACTCGACCCTCTGTATGTGCCCTGATCGTCCCAGGAGTCTCTAAACTCCCTGAATCCGAGGAAAGAAAGAAAACCATGAAAACCCTCTTTAAAGAAGAGCATCCCAGAAGCTGCTGGGGAGTCCCCAGCGTGTCCCAGGGGTTGGGGCTCTTGGCCACCCCGTGTGCAGGGGGGTGGCTGAGGGCTCCCAGTGGGAGCAGCGGCTGAGGGAAGTTTAGAGCAGTTTATTCACTTTGTGACTTTGCAGAGTGGTTAAAAATAAGTGGAGCTGTTCTGAAACTGTGTGAGTGCAGGTGATGGGCCCCTTCTGCTCCCTCTCTCTAGTGCTGGTTCTTCCCAACCCTCCGAGGGTTGGGGCAGAGCTCACCACACTTTCCTCATCTGTTGTCAGGCTTCGAGGCAGTTTGTTTACCAGATGAGTTTCTTGCTCCGCGTGCTACAGTCCCATCCCTGTTCCAATCGCCTCTTCCCTCTGGCTTTAACATCCCTCTCTGGTGGGCTTTGCAGTGCCCAGGATGTTCTCCCCACCCAGGGACTTGTGCTGTGGCTGTTCCAAAGCCTGGAAACGTTGGTATCCGTGGAAGTTGCCATGCTCCCAGGTCCGTTCCCAGAACTCAGTTTGGTGTCTGTGCCCAGAAGCTGTGGCTGGTGGATTCCAAAATTGTTTTGGATGCAGAGAAGGGTGGTGGCAGGACTTGGAATGTGTTGGTTGGGCTCCCCTGCACCAAGGGAGGTCTCAGGATCTTGCTCAGCACCAGCCTTGCTCAGAGGATATCAATGACAGCATTGATTTGGGGCCTGGCAGGTGCTGAGTGAGCCCCATGGAGAACATTGATTCCTCTCTCTCTCTTTCTCCTGTGGAATGTTTACTTGTCCAGAGGTGTGATCGACTGATAAATAAAATGGCCTCAGCACAGCCCATATGAAATTGTAGCTAATTTTATCATGTGGCCATTGAGTTAACAGTATGAAGCCAAGAATTCATGATCTTCCATCAACAGTGACCTCAAAATGTCAAAAAAAAAAAAAAAGGGCACGATTATATTTTGCAGATTTGCAACAGAAATAGTGCAGGAGTGAATTGTGCCACCAACGCCCACGTTAGCAGTCCGAAGTACGAAGAGTGAGGGTGAAACCCTTTTCAGCAGGTCTTTAAATAGATAATGGGCTTTTTCCTCGATGTTTGTCACCTGCTGGCTCTCAGTGCCTGGTGGCCCTTTGCTGATGTCACCTGGAGCTGCAGGAGGGTGCTGGCACCGTGGCAGGTGCCTCCTCCTCGTTTAACAGCTGGTGCAGAGGTGGTTTCCAGATCTGAAGGGACCGAGCAAAATCAGCTTTGGCCTTGGGTTCCTTCACTGGCACAGGGTGCCCAGAGAAGCTGTGGCTGCCCCATCCCTGGAAGTGTCCAAGGCCGGGTTGGACTGGACTTAGAGCAGCCTGGGACAGTGGAAGGGTGCCCATGACAGAGGGTGGAGCTGAATAATCCTACATATCCCTTCCAGCCCAAACCACTCTATGATTCTGAGTCTGTGATTTGGTGCTGCCCAGCCTGGGGTGAGCAGGAGATGGGGAGGGAATGCTGCAGAAGGGCAGGGTGGTTCTGCACAGGAAGTTTGCATCTTGCTGTGTGTAATTGTGGCTGTAACCTGTGTCATTAACTTTCAAAATTGGAGGCTTTAAAAGGATTTAAAATAAACCCGTGCTGGAACCTCGGGATCAATGAGCCTGCAGTGCAGCAGCACACACAGCCCTGCTGCACGGGGTGTAAATTCTTGCAGAGACCCAGAAGATAAAGTTATGAAATAACCCATGTCAGCAAGAGAGGTTGTAAAGCAATTCCAAAAAAAAAAGCCCAAACCCTCACAGTCTAGACACTTCTATTTACTGCAGTGTTTATGTGAGATAGAGAAGTGCCCTAGAAAACCAGATTTGTTTTCAATTTTCGCCTCTGGCACGTGCTTGTCTGATGAGAAGTCTCTGATGTGATGGGGACCGTCCTGTGCCACCCCCCGTCCTGGGGGAGCTCTGCTGTCACTCGGTGGCCCCGTGGCGTGGGGGAGAAGGGGTAAAAGGTTATTTCTTCCTTTGTGTGGGTGACTCAGCCCGTTGTTAATGAGGTGGTTTTGCTAATCCATGGCTGGAAACCTCGTGTGTGATCCCGAAGGCAGCGGTAACGAGCTGCATCGCGGTCACGTCTGTGGAGAGACCCTGGCCCCAAAGACTCTGCTTTGATTCCGTTAATTAAGAGAAAATTAAGCTGTTTTATTTTGCTTTGAACGCGGGGTGAGGTTTGCGAGCGGTGCCTTTACATGGTGCGTGTTTGATGGCAGTCTGGGGAGCTGAGATGCTGCCGTGTGACAAACACACCCAAGGGCAGCTCCTCCGCCTGCTGATCACTTGGGGGTGATTCACCCCTTTAATGGATTGATTTCCATAGAATCCTAACACCTTTGTTAGGTATTTGTAAGGAATTTGCTGAAAAAGTGACGAGTTGCTTAAAGATACAGCGATAAATTGGAGGTATTTGGCAGTGAGGATGCAGAAAGGAGGGAAGTTAATTGGCTGGCTCAGCAGAGTCAGCCCATCCCGATGAGGGATGTAGGTGATGCACCTGCAAAAATGAAGCAGATTTTTATTTTTCTCTTCTTTAGCCCCTGTGCTGCCAGGAGTGAGACTGTCTGGAGTCCCCCGGGCTGCAGAATCCCTGATGTTTGTGAATAAACGACCAATTATTGCTACAGCCAAAGAGGGTTTTCTTGAAAGAGAAGCCTAATGTTGCTCTGCCAGTCAGCCTCGCTGAATAATCAGGGTTTGGGTTGAAAGGAATACTGCAGATCATCCAGTCCCACTTTCTGCCATGGGCCTGTCCAGCCTGGCCTTGGACACTTCCAGGGATGGAGCTTCTCAGGCAACCTGTGCCAGGGCCTCCCCACCTTCACAGGAAAGATTTTCTTCCTAATATTCAATCTATCCCTGCCCTCTGTCAGTTGAAAGCCATTCCCTCTTGTCCTGTCCCTCCATCCCTTGTCCCAGGTCCCTCTCCTGCTCTCCTGGAGCCCCTTTAGGCCCTGGAAGGGGCTCTGAGCTCTCCCCAGAGCCATCTTTTCTCCAGGCTGTGTCCCTTCTCCAGGGAACCGAAGGGGATCGTGCTGGAAATGGTTAAAAGTTCAACACAGGGCTTCTGTAGAACATCAGCTGTAATTTACGTTTGGTTTCAACCTTGAAAGGAAAACGTTTGAGTTCTGCAACCCTTCTGTGCTGTTACCTTAGGAGAATCTTGTTTTTCAAAGGGGCGTTGTGTTTCTGCTGTGCAGCTGAGAACACAGGAGCCCTCACAGGGCACCCGGAGTCTGACATCTTCAGAAACAACAAATAAACTCCTGCCTGCTTTTCCAGTGCAAGTTTCAAAGTCCCTGTTAACTTGTCTTGCACGTGAATTTAACTCCGTAAATCTCAGTTACAATTTGTGCCTGTCTCGCTCACTTTTTCCCCCTCCCTTTCTCTTTTGTCTCCCCCAGTTTCTCTGTTTGAAGAACATCCGAACCTTCCTAAAAGTGTGTCACGACAAATTTGGGCTGAGAAACAGCGACCTGTTTGACCCCTTTGACCTCTTCGATGTGCGGGATTTTGGAAAGGTAAGAGTTGCTCCTGAGCTCCTGGGGAGTGGTGGCTCTGGCACTGGGGCCGTTCTCCGGCCTTGTGCTCCAGGTTTGGGGTGAAAATACAAAAGTTTTTGTGGTTTTCTGAGCAGCTTCTGCATCCTTAACCTGAGAACTGGGCACCTGTTCCCCTGTGCTTGTGGTGTATTTAGGGGTTGATTCTGCCGTGTCCTCAGTGGAGGGAGATGAAGCCTTCAAGCTTTGTGCTTTAGACTGCAGAGTCTCTGGGATCAGTGTCTAAAGGATGTGACAAATGTGTTTTTGAGGGGAATCAAACCTTGCACAGGGTCCAGACCTGGCGCAGTCCTTCCCCATCTGCTGCCACCTCTGCAAAGCGAAATCTCTTCGCTGAAATCACCCTTAGTTTTGTCACGTGGCCAGTGAGTGTCTGTGGGGTCAGGGACTTCCAGGCCAGGGTGAAATGGGTGCCCTGAGCTTCTCAAAAAATGAGTTGGCACCAAGAGCTGAACGAGACCCAGCTGCGAGGGAGGAAAACTCTGCCTGATTTTGACAAGTAGCTCTTGTTCTGATCCCCTGGCTTTGACACCAAGTGCATCAGGGCTGATGGATGCAGGGCTCAGGGAAGCTATTACACAGGACAATTGCTATATTCTTCAGCAGAGAAGGTGATAAAAGATTTATTAAAAGCTCTGTATTGTTTTACCTGTTTGGAGTTACCAGACATAAGCTGCTGGAAGGCATCTTGCCTTCTGATTATCCAAAGAGTAGATTTTCACTGCTGATGGGGATATATTATTTGATATTTATTGCCTAATTTATTTCGGGACCATTATGTGGAATGTGCAATTGCAGTGCCTTGTTTTATGAGGTTTTTTTTGATTTATGAAATACAAGAAGGCAGTTGTTGTTCTGGGAATATGAATGCACAGAAGGAACCTTTTGGGCTGGGGAAGGAACTGCTGCTAATTAAAATGCTGCTTTCTCGTCACATTGTCTCTTGCTTTGTGCTGTCTCAAATTGCCTGTGATGCTGTTAATAGAGCCTGGTGTTAAACACTGCTGGAACGTGTCAGCTGATGAGCACAGTTTGGTTTCCTTTCTGCTCTGGTTAGGGAACAGCTCTTCCCTCCTGCTCCTGTTCGCTTCCTGGGGGTGCGTTCAGGTTTGTGACTTGGGAAGGGGGTTGATTTGCCGTTCTCTCTTCCCTCATGACAATCTAGGTTTTTAGGAGGCTTGGGAAAGAAACGTGTCATAAACTTCCAAGAAATCCAAATGTACTTTATTGCCTTTATTGCTTTTTTTCACGTGTGTTGTTATCCTCAACCAACCATATCAAACGTGGGAAGCACAGACTCTCTATACAAAAACCTCATTTTTTTTATCAGTTTGGTGGAGGTATCAGCTGTCTGGCTCTGCACCACCCTAAATCCCTCTGGAAGCCTGTCAAAACATTCCCATTGTCTTCACCACCTTTCATTCCCCCATTATCCTCAGATCTGTGTTCAGCAGTGGCAAAGCAAATAAACAGGGAAAAATCTGCTGTTGACCAAAGCTCCTTTCCGTTCTGAGTCACAGCGAGAGCAAAAGGAGTCTCTCACCCATGTTCCTGCTGGCCAAACACAGACTTCACACACAAAAAATTCTTCCTGGAGCTATTCATTCCTTAGCTCAGTGGTATTTTTTTGGTTACAAGGCACCTACACCGTGTAGGAGGCGTTTCTGACAGCGCGGTAACAGTCGCGCGTTTACTTGCTGAGAAGCCCTGGTGGAGTGGTGTTGGGTGTTTCCTTTCTGGGTGCCACTGGGATAGTTATTTCTCTCCTCCAAACCCCAAGGCCAGCGGGGCAGCAATTACTGTAGCTTTTGGGATTGCTGGAGTGTAATTACTGAGGAGAAAGGAGGGGAGTTGCGTTGCTGTGGTGCCGACCTCTACGTGAAGGGCTTTGAATCTTCAGGGTTTCTGAGTGTTAGGAAACCACTGGTGCTTTAAAAGAGGAAGAAAAATCTGATCCCTCAGCCTTGCCTTGGCCAGCTGTTACTCTGAGAGAGGTTTCCATCATTCCCTTTGGCTTCTGAGCCAGGGCTTCTGCAAGGAGGAGCTGCCATGGGATGGACGGAGCCCCTCCCAACGGAGCGACTGTGCTTGGGGGCTGCTTGACACTAAGCTTACCCCTGGTTTTGCTGATTCCTTGAGTTTAAAGCTTGAGAAGCTACTTCTTGCTGTCATCAGGTTAACAGCTGGTGAAATGGGATCCTGAACCATGTGGGCTTCTCCAGCCAAAATCCCCATGGAGCTGAAAAGCTCCAGCTCTGTCTCCGTGGGATGCCGGGTAATCGGCACGCACAGGCTTTTGCCAAAGAGATGTGTCATGTTCCGTGTCATCTGCAGTGTTTCCCAGTTCCCCAGGGCAGTCAAAAGGCCAGTTGCAATTGCTCATGGGCAGTGGAAATTGCTCAGAGCCAGATCTTTTTCCCAATGTCCAGTTATGAAGCAATCCTTGCTGTGGTGAGGGTTGTGCTGTGTTTCATGACAGAGGTTTCCAAAAGTGACCGGAGATGCTGGTGCCTGTATTTTCAGCCATGCCCCTTTAAAACATCTTAAAAAAACGCAGTTATATTGCTTTCTACCAGTTGGCTCTTAATTATTTTTTAAAATTTGATCCCTTTAAAAGTGCCTCGGAGCTCTCCTTGATCACCAGTGGCATGTGCAGAAGTGTTTTTCTGTGGCTGCAGGAGCAGCACGAGGAGTAAAACCCCAGTTAATATTGCCTCATCCCTAATTAGGGTCTGATTCTGCAGCGTTGCTGTGCCCAGTCTCTGCTGGTACAGCCTGGCTCTTAAAAAAGAAATAAAATAAAAAGCTGCTGCTCATGTATGGTGTGTTGTCGCACGTTTAGTAGCAGTGATGGTATAAAATCAAACTCTTATTGGACTTGCTAATTTATTGGCACCAACTGTAATGACATAAAATGTACATAAATATGGATTAAAGTCTTTATTACTCTATTAGTCAGCGTGATGGTAGCCAGGTTCATTAAAGGGAGTTACTCATTTTAAATAACTTGCAGTAATGTACTATTTTTTTTTAAGAAATATAGTTCAAATATTCATAAACCTGTGGAGCGTGCCATTTATTAGCCTTGCCTTCCTCTCTGCTCTCCTGACGTGGATTTAATTGTCCTGAATTCCTTTTGAAGTTCTTGCGCTGTTTGAAAAAGGCTTTTTTTGCAAGACAGGGGTCCTTCCCTCCCCTGCCCCACAGATACGAAACGATGCTGTTCTAAAAATGAAAAAGGGGAGCGATCCACAGGTCAGCTGAAAGAGGAGGAGATGTTGGGATCAAAACAGTGTTTTCCACCCTGGTTCTCGTGCAGAGGTTGGGGAGAGCTGCACCCACCTCGCAGCTGGAGCAGGGCTTGGAGGAGGGTCTGGCTCAGTCCCCACTCTGAGCTGAGCCCCCCGGGGTTTGCTGGCGTGTGACCCGTGGGTGGCTGGGGCAAGGCTTAGGACGTGGCTTACCTTGTGTGTCTGAAGTGCCAGGGAGGGGATGTGGGTGGTGGGGAGGTGGCCCCGAGCCCGGCACGCTCCGGTGGCAGTGCCAAGAGCTGCCTTGTAGGTGGGAGTCAAGTCAGAGTTAAAGCCAAGGGTGCCCTTTATAAATTATTCTATATATCCAGAGCATTTTTTTAGTGTAAAGGTGTCCCCTTCCTCCTGCTGATGAGCTGGTGTGGATCCCTCTTGGAAAGCCCTGTGGGATCCAGGCTGTCCTCACTGGGTGCTGTTTGTCCCCAGCCTCATCACCAGCACCGTGGCTGGAGAATCCCACCTTGCCATCCATTTCAATGGGTTGGGAGAGCCTTGGAGGGGCTCAGCTGCCATAGTCCCCCATCCCTCTCTGACACACCCCACCCTCTTGCCAGAGAGACAGAAAACTCTGTTTTCTGCTTGGTTTCAGACAGGAGGGTGGGGAGCGTTGTCAGAATTATTTAAGGGATTAATAACCGAGAGTCGGTGGTTTGCGTTTCTCTGCTGAGAATTCCCCTCCCTCCATCCTCTCTAACGTCATGCACAAGTCACTACCCCTGCAGCAGTATTTTTAAGGGTGCCTTTTTAACACAGCTTGGGCAGAGAAAGGGGGAGATTTATAGGAGTTAATATAGGTAGTTGAAAACTGCAAAGCTTTCGGGTGAACGGCTGCTGTAACACAGCAAGCCCAGTGCCAGCCGAGCTGCTGGCGGTGGGAGCGGCTCCTCTTCTCCCATTCTGACTTTTTAGGGTTTTTTCTGACCTTCTGGAGCCAAGAGCATATTAAAAGCAGTGTGTTTTCCTTCTGCACCACTGAGTGCGTCAAGCAACAGTGTCTGGGAGCGGAGAGTGGCCGAGCTTGACGTCCCATCCCGCTCCCGCCGTGCCGGGGCTGGCGCCCATCCCCTGTTTTTACAAATCCCCAGAGGCCCGGGCAGCAGGACGGGGCTTCCCACGTAGTGGCCCGCTGTGCCAGCTCCTCAGATGGCTCTGTGGCATTGGATGTGTGCCCAGGGGATCCTGGGGCAGCTGGGAACATCTCTGATCGCTGTGTCACCGGCACAGTGCGTGTGGCGGGCGGGGAGGGAGGTGAGAAGAATTCTCCAAATGTATATTTTTTTTTTAACTTCCCAAGGGAGCAGTAGAGTAACTGGCCTGCAGAGAGATTTGTGTGTGTGTGTGATGGCGTGGAAGAAACTCACTTAACCCCTTGCCTGCCCAGGGCTTGCCGTGACTTTGTCCCCACAGAAGAAGGAGCCCTGGGTGCATCCTGTGCCCACGCCAGGGTTTGTCCCAGAATCTTGGATGCTGCAGTCCTTGCCTGAGGGAGAAGCCCCAGCTTCAGGAAGTTTAAGAGAACATGGGGAAGGCAACCCTGCATGCCTGTGCAGGGCCAGCACTGCAACCAGTTGATGATTAACTCCCAGTTTGCAGGAGCTGTGGGTGATGTTTGGCCACCTGTGTTTTAAATGGCCTTGCTGGAATTGTTCTGGAGACTTGGACACTGGGATGAATGCTACAAATGACCAAAGCAGACTGGAGCAGCACGGGTTGGGTTTATTCTTCCCTCTCTTTGCCAGTTTGGGGGTTCGTTTGGGCTTGGAAGCTCATCGTGTGGAATTGGGGTGCTGTGGGGACCCTCCTCCCACCCTCCTGCTCCTGGTCACCCCGAGGACACTCGTGGGGCTGTGTTGGCAGGTGCGGTGTGTCCAGCAGCTGGCCCCAGCTGGAACACCACAAGTGTGTCCAGGAAACCCCGATGCTGCACTTCCCTAAAACACAAGCACGTGAATGGCAGATTCCTGGGGCCAGTCAAGCGTGGCCCAGGCAGTGCTTTTGGCCGTGCTGTGCCGTGCCAGGACCATTTCCTGGGTGATGTTTGCCGTGAGGGATGTGGCGGTGCAGGCGCTCCTCTAGGAATGTCCATTTTTAGGCTCCAAATCCTGGAGATTTCTCCCTGCTCTGAGTATTACCCTGGAATATCTGCTGGATTGTGGGTCTTCCCAGCTGTCCGTGGCACTAAGTGTTGAAAGGGCTGTGATGGGGTGTTCAGGGGTTCAGAAACAGCACCACAGCCTCAAATCGTGCTTAGGCAACAAACTGCTGATAACAGCCCGTTAATCTTTCACTGCACCCTGAGGGCAGAACCTCTGTGAAACTCTTGGGCTGTACCCAGGGGGGCAGCTGGGAGCTGAGCCACCGACCTGTGGCCCTGGTGTCACCTCCTGTCCCACAGGCCAAGATGAGAGGGGTGATGCTGGAGCAGATGGAAGGGCCACATCCCAGCAGCGGGTGGCCCTCTGCTATTCCCTGCAGGGGAATTTAGTTGTGGCAAACCCTCTGCTTTTTCCCCTTCCTCTCTACCCTACTTGAGAATCCAGACTGTTTGTAGACGTGCAGCTTCTCAGTGGAACTGAAAGAGCCAGAAATGTTCATTCTGGGAAGCATTTCTTTTTTTTTTTGTCCCCCTTTTTGGCTGCTTTCCCCAGTATTTTTCCAAGGGGTCACATTAAGGGGTGCTATGGTCCAGATCAAACAAGTATGGGCAGGATCTTTTGTAACTGCCATGGTCTTGGTGGGAGAATTCTGCTGTTGGGCCTCGAGCAGTGATGGAAGTGTTTTAACGTGCAAGGAATCCGAAGTATTGATCAGGACATGGATAAATGCATATCCTTAATGTGTGTGAAATTGATTTTCTTGTACCTTCTTGATTTGTCTGAGTTGCCCTTGCATTCATTTTAGACAAGATCGGGGAGAGAGGGATCTTTTTTTACTTTGAAAAAACCTGTGCCTGTTAAAACACCTACGAGCCCGTGTCTCCAAAAAGTAGAGAAGGGAGATGCCAGGGTTTTTTTGGGGTGATCCAGCAATTTCTGGCTATTGTGTGGTTTCACTGGAACCTCTTGAGCTGTTTTTTCTCTGTCACTGGGTGTTTGAGGCTTAATGATACAGTGAACATCATTGCGAGTGCGGGATGTCAGCAGGCAAAGCCAGGCTTTGTGTGTCCTGGTGCTGTGAGTGCATCTCTCATCACCTGAGCTTCCCTGTTCTCTGGGAAAGGAAGGAAATACATCCCAGCTAATATCACTTAAGGGACTCTTGGAATAAAAGGAATTTTTTTATTCTGTAATGAGCTCTTCTGTTTCTTCATTAAAAATCTTCAGCCTCTTGCAGCGGCGGCGTCTGATGATGAGACTGTCCCAAGGCCAAATGCTTTGGTTACAAATAATAATTAACATTTCTTGAAACAGATTAACACGTGGGTGTGAGCGTGGTTCGGTAGAACTGGCAGAAAGTGAAACCATCGGGCTGAAAGTTCTGGCATGGCTGAACTCCACAGTCCCCAGTGCTCAGAGTTCTGCGGCACAGCGCCTTCCCTAGGAAACAGGGGAAGGAAAAATGAGGGGGAAAAGGAGCTTCTGTAGGAAATTGTGATTTTTATTAGGGCAGGGGGGAGTTGGTACAAGTCAGTACATTGAAATATCACACCTGAACACAAACATCCTGGTGCCAGGACAAACCCGGGTGCCCTGTGCCCCATCCCCAGGGTATCCCAGGGCTGGAGTGCTCTGAGGGAGGTGGGCTGTGGTTGGTGAGGCTGGGCCCTGCCATGCTCCTGCTAGATCCATGCTTTGTGTTGGAGAGTCACTTACTGGAAGAGGAATGTTCGCGTTTCACAGTAAATAAGCAGCGCAGACACGAAAGCGTTGAAAGCTCCGCGTGCCGGCAGAGTGCGGGTAGGTGAGGTTTGCTGTGTGCACCCTGACTTCTCACTGCAGTCTCTGCTGAGTCTCCTGTGCTTGCAGAGATTGCAGGCTGTTGAGGCTGTGCCAGGCCAGGCCAGCTTTAGGAACCAGGGCTGCCTTTCTGGGGATGGTGGGGTGGCTCCTCATCTCCCTCCCGCTCTTCTTCATGGGGGAAAGTTACAGGGGAAAGAAAAAAGCGTCTTGGAGTATTTTGTTCCACTGGCTGTCAGAATGTGCTGTCTGTTTGTTCTTGGAAGGCTTCCAGATAGGGGAATTTTTTTCCCCCCCCCGTCTTTTTCCTTTAGAAATTAAGTATTTCTTCCAAAACTCCCTGTATGTTTGTGATTCCTCCCCCCTGCCTGCTGTGGGATGGGTGCAGACATTGGGGTGAGCACGCACATGAGGGGGTGGAGAGGAGGGAAACCTTGGTGAGGGTAGGAAGGGTGGAAAATTCCAGAAATGCCCTGGAGCTGCAGGGTGCCGGGCTGGTCTGTGTGCGTGCTCTGGGGCTGTGCTGGGTGCAGCACACGAGGAGCCAGGTGACAACAGGGCGATCACAGGGCTGGTCAGGAGCAATCTGCTGCCAGCAGGTTTTGAAAAGCCTCTCTCTAAACACCCCGGGGGAGGCTGGAATGAGCAAGACATCTGCAAGGCTATCCTAAGTAGCGATTTCCCTGGTTTTCCAGCTCTTGCAGGCTTTTCCTTGCCTGGCTCCAAACCTGGCAGAGGAGGGGGGGGGTGGTGGTTGCACATCCTTCCCTGTCTGGAGTGGGGCAACGTCCCTGGCTCACCCTCAGTGCTTGGCTGCTGCACTTCATGAGCCTCAGGTCTCCTCTCCTGATGCAGAAAGTTCATTTACACCCCCAGTGTTCATGGTGGGCAAGTGAGACGTTCCCCTCTTCCCCATCATTCCCTTCCTACTAATTAGGTATTAAAGCATAATCATGGTGGCAAGAAAGCCGCCAGAATGCAGCCTGCGTAAAGCTAATGAGGTGGACACACTGCACTTCGTGGCATTTGCCAGGGGTTCCTGTTTCTTATCCCAGGCCTCTTGTTTGTAATTTTAGGAATTTTTGAGCTGGCACGGACTTGATAATGTTTGCAGTCATTCCTCGTAGTGAGTGAGGCTTGTGTGGGAGAGGCTGAGGGAGCTGTGCTGGGGGTGTCTCCCTGCTGACAGATGGTGGGGATTTCACAGCCTGGGACTGAAGTTTTGGAAAAAGTGGTTAAATACCTCGGGAAGGAGCAATGTGGAAATGGTGTGGAAGTAACACATCAGTTGGAGAGTTCGTGTTCTTGTGGAGTTGCCCATCCTAATCCTAGGGCAGGGCTTGGTTTTTTTGGCTTCATTTTGACGCCAGCCACTGGTGAAAAGCAGTGACAGACCTGGCAGTCCTGTGTCCTGAGCTGCTGCTATCCCACGTCCTTTGAGCATCTCACAGGAGCGGGGGGACAGCTCCAGAGCTGTTGGCAGTGTTCATTCCTCGGAGATGTGATGGATGTCACTCACACACAGAGCAGTGGTTCCCATGCGGGAGAGCACCCGTCTCACCCTTGGGTTTGTGCACCTGATTTCGAATACACACGCCTCTGGAGAGAAGTGATGCGAAAGTGGAGTTCTGATGAAGAGAAGTAGAGTTTTCTGAAGGGAAAAAAGCAAGGAAGGATTGTTCCCCCTACACGGGCCTTTTGGTGTGAGTGCACTGAGAATTAACCTGGGAGCAGTGTGAGTGCAGGCCCTGGGTGTGATCTTGGGAGTGCTCCCGTGGCAAACTGATCTGCGCAGGGCACGCACCAAAGACAAAACCGCTGGAGGTTGTGCTGGAGGACTGACTTAGAGAAGTGCTTGGAGAGCCAGGGTGTGAGACAGCACTCAGAGCATCACCCTCCCCTGTACCTGAGCCTGATGGAGTGCAGCAGCTCTCCGATGGGAAAGAGAAACTCGGCCTTCCAAGCCAGTGGACTGTAAAGATGATTGAAAAAAATTGAATATATTTCTTTCATGCGGAAATAGTGCTTTAGTCCTGTACACAGAGATTTATCAAAGGGACCTCTGTGCTGCGGCAGCAGGGCTGAGATCACATTTCGCTGCAGATGTGAGTTGAACTGGCTGAGTCCCACTTCCAGCAGATCTGAGTAACCATTGTGCAGTGTCTCGAACCCCACACATCAGTCCTGCTCCCAGGCTGTCTTCTCAGAAGCTAGACTTGCACAGCAAATTAGGTTTTCTTTAAAAATGAATTTCCTGGATCTTGGAAATGCCCCAGTGAAGCTGAATGTGCGGGCTCTGCACTGGGCACTCCAGTGTGGGATGCTGGGGGACAAATAGAGTCCTCCAGTTCCCTGGAGAGGATGCTCCAGTGGCCAGGGCAGTGTTAGAGATGGATCTACCAGCATGTGGGTTTGTCTGGTTTTGTTTCCTTTTTCAGCTGGGATGTTCCATCCTGCTGTAGTAGAAAAGATGATTTTAAACATTTTCAGCTGATGCAACAATTTGGGGTGTTCTGATTTTTTTTGTAGGCCTAGATGGCAGCTCCTCTGCAAGAATCTGAGTTTTTGGGATCAAGTTCTCAGTGGGATTAGAATTCAGTGATGTCTTAGATCAAGCACAGAGATTTATTACTCACTAGGAGAGTCTGTAGCATGACTTTGAGTTAAATGTCTTGGCCTGGAGGCAGAAAAAACCCTCCCGTTGACCTTGATGATGTGTTTGAGGTACAGAAGGCATTTGGGTCTGGGTCATCAGCCCGTGCTTGATCTCTAAATAAGAAATTTTATTTAAAAACATGCGTGCATAGAAAAATCTGGAGTTGGGAAGTGGAGAAGCTTTTGGTTGAAGTCCAACCTGCAGGGATCCTGTGAAGGACCCTTGCCTTGGGGCCTCACTTGACTCTGGGTGTTTGCTCAGCCCCTTTCCTCCGCCAGCCAGGTCCCAGTGGGAGCTCTGCTGCCCGTCCTCCCCCTCGCCTTTTTTTTTTTTGGTTTTTTTTTGTTTTCATAATATTGTTCTAATTACTGGAGTGTGAAGAATTGACTCTTAAAATGCCCCCTGGCAAATTCCATTTGTGCAGTGATGACGTTTCCCCTGGCTGCCGTCTCGCCACGGGCCCGTCCTTGGATCACAACTTCTCCATCCACCCCGGGCAAACTGGGACACGGTGGCTGTTCCATGAATGCCCAACAGGAAGAGGGCCAAAGGAAGGAAATGAGGGATTTGGGGGAGGATAAAGGGTTAACACTTGTTTGCTGGTGTCCTGCTGTGTTTTCGCTGTGCTGTTTCTCCTGGTGAGCTGCCAGATGCAATTTTTTGGGGGGTAAACTGGGACAGGGCTGTGAGTGCAAGGCTCTGAGAGGAAGCTCAGGTGGCTCAGGAAAGGGTTTGCAGGGAGCTTGTGGGGCTGAGGATTTTGGGGATGTCAAGCCATGAACCCTGCAGGGAACAGGGATGTTCGTGGTGGTTTTTTTGTGGTCACATCCTTGGCCTTCTCACAGTGGCTGTCCCTTGAGGAAGGGGCTTCCTGGCCTTGCTGGGCCTTCTGCTCCCTGGCTGGTGGAGGCCCTGGGCTTGCAGAGAATTCAAGATGTGTGGTTTAGGTGCTTTCAAAGTGACTTATTTCTTTTAAAACC
Organism: Atrichornis clamosus; assembly: GCA_013400975.1. NCBI lineage: Eukaryota > Metazoa > Chordata > Aves > Passeriformes > Menuridae > Atrichornis > Atrichornis clamosus. The sequence goes on from WBMZ01014322.1 coordinate 45,466, forward strand.
AGCACTACCGTGGGGTTGTTCCTAGAGGTTTTTTTCCAAGTGAGCAGGGAGCGCTTGTGTAATGCTTCAGGCTTTTTCTGCAGTTCCAAGGGAGTGAAAACTTTATTTTTCAAGCTGAAAACTCAGTTAGCAAGTAATTGCAAGGCTTGCAGGACTGAGGCTTTAAGAAAAATGCCAGAGAAGAGGTTTTATTCATAGTGTCAGAGACTGGGCAGCTTTGGACCATCTCCTGATTCCAGAGCACTTGTGGTAGCTCCGCTAAGCAGACGCGTGCAGGAAAATTACAGGTTGCTCCTGTCTGGGTTCCCCTCAGCCCTCAGTTTGCAGGCTGGGGGCTGGAGAGGGGTGCAGGGATGGGATGGAGAGGTGGTTTTCCCTTGGACTGCGCAAGGGACGCACAAAGGACCTGGGGACCGGGCTGGCCTGAAGCAATGATGGTTTTGGCTACTGAGAAATCGCCTCCTTTATGATAAAACCCCCTAGGAATCCTCCTTGAAGGATAGGCTGTGCAGAGGCATTTGCCTGGATCCCAGTTGATTTTGCTGGATCAGTTCCTCTGACAGAGAACCAAAATCCATCCCCACGCCTGTGCCCTGTGTGGGACAGGGGCTGGTGGCCAGGCTGGGCACTGGAGGGGACATTTGTGGCGCGGTGTGGTGACAGCCCCTCGTCGGGGTACCCAGCAGGGGGGTGCCCCAGCCTCAGTCCGTGCTGCTCAGCTCCCACTGTGGATGTGCTGGGGGCACCTCTCCCACCTCCACAGCTGCCTTTGGTACGTGAAGGGGTTTTATGGCCCCTTGCAGGAGTGCTGGGCACACCCCCTGCCTTATTCTTTTAGTGGTGGGCTTGGCAGTGCTGGGCTAATGGCTGGACTCGATGATCCTGGAGGTCTTTTCCAATCTAAATGATTCTATGGATCTCTGATTTTAATGTGCCTCTTCTTGTTCAATGGCTCACTGAAGAGCAGTTATCCTTCAGAGGAGCAGCAGAGCCTGAGCCTTCCCCACCTCGTCCCACTGCTTTGGCAGCGCATCAGTTTTCACCTTGGTGAGGGGAAGAATTTCAAAAGCAAGGGAAGGTTCAGACCTCCTGCCCTGGGGATGGAGTGAAGGAGAGGCTGAGCAGGGTCGCACAGGGGAGGGATGGTCTGGCCAGGGGTGCTCAGCTTTGGGCTTTGTGTTTCCACAGTGCCAGGGACCTTCAAAATGCAGGGAAAGGGCAGTGCTGGAAGACCTGGAAGCACCTAAAGTGGGATGCAGCCCCTGGGGCTGGCAGGTGATGTTGCTGAGAAAGCTTTTTGGGAGCAGAGTTTTCTGCTGGGTTCTGTGAAGTCACACCACGAGCTGCAGCAGGCGCTTCTGTTTGTACCCTGGGCCAGAAGGGTGTAAAACAGCCAAAAAAACCATTTCACTTCGGGCACTTCACTCTTTCCCAGATGCTTTTCCAGCTCTGTCTTGCCACAGAAAGGCTTGTAAAGAGCTAAGAATCAATTAAAACGAATCGCAGCAAGTTCCTGGTGGTGTGAGCTGTCTGGAGAACAAGCAGATCTTTAGATTTTTGTGGTTTTCCTCCATTCTATTTCTAGGTCCATTAAATCCATTTTTACCCTATTCTCCTCTGAAACATAAATGAGTAAATGCCGTAGCAAGGGCACACTTAAGGGAAAATGAAGCATGACTACAAATATGAGTGACCCAGCTGAAAGGAAGGTCAGATAAGAGGCATTACCCAGTTGTGTTCATTAAGGGTACCAGGGTGTAATTTAGAATCCTGCTTCACCCACGTGTTAGAGGACCCGTGGAGAGAGATAAGAGATGCAAGATAAGCAGAGGGAAACTTTCCTTCCCGTTGTTTGCAGTGGGTGAAGGGAAAGAAGGATTTTGATTCCGATGATTATCTGTGGCGTGCTTGGAATTTCGGGAAAAGAAACCATTCCCTGCTTTGAGGGGGAAAAGAAGGAGGTGAATGATGGCTCTTTGCAGCGTGGCACTCGTGGTGCTTCTGTTCGGGGAAGGCAGGGCTGTTTGTTCTGTTTGTTCTGTTTGTTCTCCTACCCCTCAGCATGTGCTGAGCAAACCCAGGCTGAAATGTTTGCAAAGTTCCTAAACGTTTCTTCCCCCTGTGCGGTTTGGATCCTGAAATTTGGAGTTGGGGTGGCCAGGCTGGAGCAGAAGTTGCCACCCCATCACTGGTGGTTTCTGCTCGAGGCATAATGAAGGGAAGTGCCCAGAGTTGCTTCAGGAAAGGGAATTATCTTGGAGACAGGAGACAACTCCTGCCTCAGTAATGCAGCTCCTGCTCTGTGGGACTGGGAAGGAGTTTCCTGATGGAGTGTTGGACGTGGAGGTGTTCTCCAGGGCTTTGCTGCCACCAGCCCCAGCACGTTCCTGCCTGTCAGGGTCTCTGCTCCTGCCCGTCTCCCTGCCTGAAGCTCCCCAGGCATTCATGCCAAGTGTGGAAATGCATCCAAGTGATGTCAGGAAGAAATGGCAGCACAGAGAAACCCCTCTTTGTGGCAGCAACCAAGCGAATGGGGCTTTATCTGGGAGATGGACTGGGCTGATCTTGTCATTCTGCTTCTCCTGCCGTGAAATTCAGCTCTGTGAACTCAGAGGTTGCTCCACAGGTCTGCACCATCTGCAGAAGGTGCAGTGGTAAAACTGTTTAAATCCCCTTTTGGATTTTGGAGGGACAGTGGTGATTCCCCTGGTGATGAGGTTTATTTTTCTCCAGTAGTACCTGGTTTTGATCAGTTTCCTTTCTTCTGGCTCAAGGCTGGGGTTTCAGAAAAGCCTCTTCTCGAGGAGACTTTGTGTGTGCGCACACCACGTGAAGTCAACAAGGGCTCAACTTCAAAGTGAAGCACGTGAATAAATATTATCCTGACTTGAGGCTACTATTTATTCTTTTTCTTCTAAAACAAAACACATTCACACGTGCCTTCTCAAGGCTTGGAATTAATCGTTTTTAGCTTTTACCACTGCGGCGATGGCAGCACTGTGATATTTACTCTGCTTTGCTTGGATGATCACCTCATCTTCCTCCCTCAGGTGTGTGGGGTGTACTGATTTTCACATATTTTTGAATATTGGGGAGAAAATAGCATAGCCAGGGCCAAAATCCTCTGCTGTTAGGGCCAAAAGTCCTCTGCTCTTGCTTGTGTGGTTTCCCTGGATCACGAAGGGACCAGACCCAGGTGTAATGGGAGAGCCCAGGAAGACGCTGTGTATCCAAACCTGGTCTCTGGAGGATTGAGAGGGTGTTTCCTTCTGGATTTTGGGAGCTGAACATGAGTTGTGCCAGGACTGTGTCCTTTGCCGTGGGGTTTGCTCCCTGGAAGTGCCTGCAACAGGCAAGTCCGTGTGTCCCAGGTGTCCAAAACAAGCCAGTGGATTTGGGTGTGGACTGATAATCGATGTGGTTAATTCTGCCTCAAGCCACAGGACCGAATGCCCCAGGTTTCAGACGATTCCTGGCTGCCCTGTGCGGCCGTCCCAGCTGCATCTCCCCCTCTGCTTCAGCTGTCCTCCCCAGAGCAGGGAGAGCCTTGGTGCATGGAAAAGAATAAAATAAAATGATGCCATCAAATGTTTTATGTATGAGGAGGCACGGGCTGTCAATAATCTTCCATGTTTTTTAATGTGAACTCTCTCGGTGTTTCTGCTCGCGGCTGATGACACCAATTAATTTTATTGTTTGGAAATAATCTTCGGTGGTGTGTGATTTGCACGGCCTTAGCCTTATGCTTTCTAATGATTTCTCTATTAATTTCACTGCTGCCAATAAGCTGAAGATGCCTTTCAAGTGGAAAGGGAAACATGACCTAATACCACGGATAAAATATTAGCAAGAGCGAATTAAATCCCTGTTAGCAGTGGTAGGACCCCGGCCCCTGAAGACTCCAGAGCTGCTGAAGCGTGGCAGAGAGAAAAGAGCTGCACATGCTGTGTGCGGATGCACGAGTGTGGAGCAGTAAGTTTTTGAACAGCTTTAAAATTAATGGAGAATCGGTGTTTTTGTCCCCCTCCTGCTCCAGCTGGCTTTTCCCTGGTTAAAAAAGAGCTGACCCGGAGAAGTTCAATGTCCAGGCCTCCCTGTGGGGCAGGAACGCTGTGGCTGGGTTTGCCCCATTGTAGCAGTGGTTGTGTTTTGCCTTAATTCCTGCTTTTGGGTCTGAGGTTGGAATGATGAGCTCCTTGGCAGTGCTGCCTTTGTCATCTCATGTCCACAGGGATGAAGCTCCGTTGGATTTCCCCCTGACCTGCAGGACGGTGGTGATAAGCACGTGGGCAGTGCCATTAATTTTCCTCATTTTCAACCTCTCTGGCTGTCCTCAAGCCTTGTCGTGTTGTACCACCAGCACCCATCTAGCAGAACCCCCAAAAGCAAGGTTTATACACAAGATTTCCAGCACAAACTGGGCTTGATGAGTTTGGTACTGGTCGTCTGGGAGTCCTTTGCATCACCTGAGCACTGACGAGTGGGTTCCTGCAGTGCCCAAAAACATCACCCCCTCGATGCTGCCCAAGTGAGGCAAGAAGAAAAAATCAATTCAATTTGCGACCAAAATATTCATGTGCAGATTTATGTAAACACCCAAATATTTACTGCTTTAATATTTTAGTCGCTGTGCTGTGTAATTTTTTAGTTCCTGCGTGAGTATGAGGAAAATGCATTGGTAATCAAGGATCTGGACCCCTGGGCTGTTGGCTGGGGAGGGCCTTGGCTGTCTCTGCTCTGTGTTCAGGGTTAGAGAGGGAAGTTAACCCTCCTTGAGGGTAGGTGTGAGCACAAAGCCCTTACAGCTCTGACCTCACAGGGGAGCTTAGCGAAACTCAGTGCCTGCTCTTCTGAGTCACAAATTAATTGAAAATTCAATTTTTTTCCCCCCCGTTTGCTCTTAAAAAAAAAAAAAAGGTCAAAACTGCTCAAAGAATTTGCTTGTCAGCAAAAAGAAAAATAGGAGAAAACACCCAAAAACCCCAAAGTGCCACCCACCATCTCTACTGCCAGAGCAGACCCAAACCAGCGGAACGAGCTGGGGTGGCTTTTCCTCACTGTTGGAGGGAGTGCACCAGCTCTGGTTCATAATTCATAGTTTTCCAGCCTGATTCTGCTGGGAGAACAATGAGGACGTTGAGAGCAGATCCCTGCTGGCTGCACAGAGAGCCTGAGCCTTGTGCCTGCTCCGGATCCCTTTTCCTCCACAGCCCGAGCTGGACATCCCATCCCACCTGGCAGCCCCTCCTCGGAATGAAACCTCCTTCAGAGACAGGACGGGGGGTAAATCACGCAGCGCTGCTGCGGTGACATTTTCCCCGTGGTGCTTTCTTTTCCCTCCTTTATGGACACTAATCTTCTGATATTACAAGAAGCGAGGAGTAATGGAGCTGTTGGCCTTTTTAAATATGTATGAACTTCTCGGGAAAGCCGGGGAGACGAGAAGCGACGGAGACAGATCCCAGATGCGAGGTGGTCTCACAGCCGTGTCCTTCAACAGGCGTGGGTGTCTCTTCTCCCCGTGTCCCGAGTCATTACTCAGAGGCAAAGCATAATGTTTCTGCTCCTTGGGTGTAGAGATGATTATTATTTTTAAGGAGCAGGCTGGGTCTGGGACGCAGCTGTGATCAGATCACAGAAAGCTGATGGTGCAGTTCCTACCTCTGGCTTGCTGGGGTTGTGCTGCTGGCAAGCAGAGCTGTTTTCTGCTGCTTGTCGGGGTCAGTCTGGATGGTGACTCAGTCAAACGAACTTCACTGCTGTGATTTTTGTGTCAAACCTGCGCGTGTGCATTTGCTGTGCCGGTCAGGTTTGGCTTCTGAGAGTGGCGTGGGTTTGTCCCATCTTCTCACTCAGCTTTATCCCTCCAGGTGGACGTGGTGGGATTTCTCCGGGATGCAGGCTTTGCTGGTAAATGATTTTGTGTGTGTTACTCCCAATTCCTGACATAACCCATGGAGGTGGGGATTAGCTGTGCCAGGATCTATCCCCTGCGTGAACCACCCCCTGCTCTCCCAACACAGCAAAGCATCTTTCTTACTGTCATAGCAGGGCAAAGGATGTTCTCATTTAATTCTCCGAACTCATTACTGATAAACCTCCTGATTTGGACTAAAACGCAGCCAACGGTTTCGTCTAAAAAGTGAATTTTTTGAGAAGGTGAATTTATTTTCACACAGTGGGCTTTGTCTTCATTTAAAAACAAAATTATATTTCATCTGGTTAGTTTTTTGTTCTGAGAGCTGGGAATTGTACAGAGATACAGCAGGAGCAAACCTTGCTCCCCTTCCCTCCCGCTGTGCTGCCATTGCATCCCCCCCAAAATGAATTATTCAACCAGCAGGCCCCGCTGGGATATCTGCTGGGAAGGTCACTAAACGAGGTGACACCCACTTTTACCAGCCCTTTGAAGGTCACATGGAGGGGGTGACACCCCCTTTTTAACACTCCTTTGATTCCACAGCTGTGAAGGTTACTCCTGAGGGGAGGAGTTACACCATGGGATGAGTTTCTTGCTCCTTGGGGCCGTCTCCGTGCAAATGTTTGCAGGATTGGGGTTTCTGGAGTTTTGGGTGTGCAGCACGTGTAACAACATAAATTTGTCACCATAACACTCACGCTGTGCGTTAATTTTGCCAGGGAAGGGAAGCCGATGAGGGCAGGAGCTTGGGAAAAGAGGAAAACAGGCAGGGATGGGTTGGATTTGCTTTCAGAGAAGGCTCTCCTTACCCAGAGTGTGATGGTGTGTGGTGTTCCTGTTTGCACAACGTTACAGGAGCAGGGTTGGCTCTCGAGTCTTTTATTTCCTTGGCTCTTCAGGCTCTGGACCATGGAAAACGTGGTGGTCGTTGGCCTTCAGGCACCTCAGCAGGGCAGGGGATGGATCCAGCTCAATATGGGGGTTCAGCTTTTGTGGTTTGTGCTTTTTCCAGAAGGACTTGGGGAGAAAAAATGCCGTTCAGAGAAAATTACTGCATTGCCTATCAACTGAAAACAAAAGTCTTTTGTCCTGTCAATCATGGGGAGGCTTTATCTTGTCAATCACAAGGAAAATGCTTCCCTTGCACTTCTGCCAGACTTTGCACAGAGCGGGTTTCTCCTTCATTCGAGCAAACGAGTGTTGGGTGCAGTAGCTTATGGTGAAAAAAATAATGTAAAAAAATCAATGTTGATGCTTTGTCAGTATTTAGACTTGAGAGAAAGTGGTGATGCAACTCGGTGTGTGTCCTCCTGTCCCATAGCTGGCCCTGGGGGATGTGTCAGACTCTCAGACAGTGCTGGAGGGAGAGGTGTCCTCACTTCCTTGTGCCTGCTGTGCACCCACGGCCGTTTGGGACACGCAGCTCCTTGTGCTGGTGCCAGCACTTTATCTGTGAGCTGCAAAAGTCCCTGTGTGTTTAGAAACTCTGGGAGGTTCTGCACAACGAGGTTTGTGCACGTTTAATGACCCGGCTTCGGGAGCTGTCGGCAGGAGATGCACAAACCCCATCCGTGAACTCACTGCAGGTCCTGGCCGTGCCTCTGTTTCCGCAGCACATGGGTGATGCTCCTGATGGGAATGATGCAGCTGGCCTTGGGGCCATTCCCTGTGCTCCCCTGCCCTGGCTGTGAGGGCACTGCCGGGCTCAGTGCTGGCACCTCTGGCCTGGGCTGCTGCTCCAGCCCGCGGGGGCTCAGGCAGCAGGGAAGAGGCTGTGGTTTTGTCCCAGGAGGAAACCACAATAACACTCCCAGGGTGTTTGCAGTGCCCAGATCAAGCTGCTTCTGTCGCTTCACAGCAGCTCCTGAGCAAGGCTGGCCCTGACTCTGGTTGGAGACTGGACATTGTGGCTGGTTTTGAACCATTTGTGGCTTTTGTTTTGTTCACAAGAGTGAAAGACGTTTTCCTTTCCCTTTCCACTTCCTTTCCCTTTTGCACAGTGGTTTTCCTCCCCGTGCTGCTCCACAGACGAGCTCTGAATGGGTTTTTCTGGGAATAAATGCACTTCCAGGAGTCCATGTGTCCATCCAGCAGTCAGTGCACAGCCCGGGCGATGGCAGCTGGGTACCAAACCTCTCCTTCCCGTGTTTGGGCCCCATAGAGATGCTGCCATGCTGCTGCCTCTTCTCCTGCCACGGGAATGTTTGCCTGCTCGAGCTGGAGACTCAGTTAAGCTCTGGGAGTTCAGCCCCTCAGTGCCACTCCAGCAGCTCCAGAGCAGTGCAGGATCCCTGATTCCCCACCTGGCCCCACTCTTGTCAAGAGCAAGGTTTAAAGAGCTTTAAACCTTTGCTGACGGGGCAGTGCCAAGGCTGGGGGTGTTGTTTTGCAGTGGCCACGTGGCTGGGGGGTGTGTGGGTGCTGCCCTGGGCTCTGGGCCATCTGCTCCCTTCCTCCTGGGCTGGCAAAGGCTTTTTCCTGGAAGCAGCTCTCTCCCGAGGCACAGCACGGTGTCAGGAACTGGTGCCATTGTTCTCTACAGCCGCACGTTTCCCTTTGCAGCCAGCTAAATATATAAAGCTGTTGGGTTTGTAAAGCAGCCATATGGAGTTTCCATTCTCCCTCGGCCCCTGTGTGAGCAGGACACCCAAATATTGCTCCTACTCAGTGCCAGGGCTTTGATGCTGAGGTTCCGTGACTGTGGTGCCTCTGGCTTACGGTCCTTTCGCAAGCCAAGGTGAAATTCTTGGCAAATGGGGACATCTCTTTGTAGCAGGGAAGCTGAATCACCCCTGTCAAGCTTTTACTTGCAAACTTTGTTTAAATTCTGCAGCTGAGCTTTGGATGCTGGAGCTGCTGTTGCTGCATTTCCAGGAGTGGCTCAGAGGGAAGGGCGAGCACAGGGTGCTCCATCCCCATCACCTTCAGTGGGAGGTGATGGAGCTGGTGGGTCCAGAGCCAGGGATGCAGTTCATCCTCTGGGAAAACACAGCGTCCTGGTGTTGCTCTGCATCCTGAGGTGATGCTCGTGCTCTGCTCCATTGGCTTTCTCTGCTGGGAGTCTCTCCAGGGTTTTACATCAGCTCTGTGTATTTTACCCTTCTTCTGTTGGTAGAAAAAAGTTGATTTTCAGAGCATGGAGTTATCAGGGCTGGCTCCCAGGTGTGCCGTGTCTCTGGAGCAGGGAGCAGTGCTGGTGATAACTCACCACCTTCACTCTTCATCTCTGTTTTTAAAAGCCTGGCTCATTCCCAGAAATTCTCCTATTTTATAAATCCCAGGGCACCCAACCCATGCAGGTGAGTCAGAGCTGGGAGAGCTATGGTGTGAGGATTTGGTGGGTGGTTTGGAGAGTCCCTGGGCATCCTGCCCTTGCACCCACCTCCTCCCACCCTGCATCCCCCCTCCCTGGACACGTCTGCTGCCAGACAAGGACAGATGGGACCTGGCATTTCCTTTCACTTCCCTTAACGCAGGAGATCTGTCTTAGCCAGGCTTTTCTTAATAGAAGACAAATATGAGTCACCCTGGGGTTTTTTTATACCAGTCTTTTGTTTCTTTTCCTTCTGAACTGTAACAAAAGCTTTAGTGCGCTGGCACCGGTAATTAATTTTGCTCTTATTTTCCAAGTAACTCACCTCTGGAGCACGTGTGTGTGCGAGGAGCCACATCCAGGAGAATGGCCCCAGGGCTGAATTTGCATTTCTGATACAAAAATTCAAATTAGTTTCAGGCATCAAGCGATTTCACTGGTCAGAGGGATCACTTCTTATCAGGGGCTGTTGGGATTCTTGGCTGCTGAGCCTCACCAGGTGCAGCTGCCAACTCCTTTGCAGACTTGACAGAAATAACCCCATATGCCACGTGGGATGTGTGCCTCTGGAAGTGGCATCCTGAGCCGCTGAGACACCTGGTCTGCAGGGAGGAGGAGGTGTTTGATCCCCACGTGTGTCTCTGAGGCTCTGGGTTGAGGGAGCCTGTGTGAAGTCTCACCTGGGTGCCACCTTCATCCATAATTGCACCTTCTTGTGAGTTTATTCAATTATTATTTCAGTGTTTTCTTTGAGCAGAACAACGTCTGGCGGCTCCTGAGCTGATTGCTGTCAGCAGGACTTTGTGTTTGGCTTTTAATCTTGGGTAATCATAAAAGTGAATGACTTTACCTCCTCGCTTTTCATCCTCGGGTGTCCCAAAGCTCTGTGTGAGCGGCAGTCTCTGTGAAGGAGGCACAATTCCAGGGATTCAAGAGGCAGGGTCTGCTCCTGCTTGGTGCAGCCAGGAGCGGGAGCAACCCAAGCACCAGGAGGTGCCTTGAGAAACACAGGAATTCCCTCAGGTCTGATAAACAAAGTGTCTCGTCTTTCCCTGTGGAGTTGAGGCTTCCAAAGGAGAGCAGATGGCATTGAGAGCCTCTTCTCGGTGACAGCCAGGCCTTCTGCAGGGCTGATGGCACACAGGAGGTCACACTTGATGGGTGCCTGCTTGTCCTGGATGATTTTCAGCTTTTTGGGGAAGGTTTGCAAGTTGTATTTCTCAGGTGGCCCTGCTCCCGTTGATGCAGAGCGCTACAGAATGATTTATGCACCATCCATCCATCCTTTTTGGGTTTAATGTATTGCAAAAGGATATTCTGTGTGACATTCCCAGTGCTGCTGGTGCGTGAGGAGGGGGGTGTGGTGCATTTCGGGTCCCAGTGTGGTGTTTCTCCAGCTGGGTGGGTGCGTGGGTACAACTCTGTTGTGAAATGGCGTTTGCCACCTGCAAAGCCCAAATCTCGAGGTAGATGAGGCACCCTCGATGAAGGGGATCTTCAAACTGCAGCAGTACAGGCCTTCCAGGGCAGAAACAAAGAGGGAAGAGTTCTCCTGCCGGAAATTACAGTTTGCTGATTGACCCCAGGCTGTGTTTGTGAGTGACAGCTGCCTTAGGGGTGGCTCTTTGCAGCTGCTGTTCCTTTCCAAGTACGACCTCTCCTAGCACAGGGCTGGCCCCCTTCCCCTCCTCCTGCTTTCCAAGAGCCTCCCTGCCTGAAATCACTCGGACATTCATTACCCACATCAGAAATTGCTCTGCAGTTCATCCCCCTCCAACAATGAGGAGCTCCCGTGGAGCAGTTGCTGAGGAGGAGAGGACTGAGCATCTTCCATGGCTTTGTTGGAGGGGGAAGATAAACAAAAAGACAGAAAATTAGCTCCTTGTTCAAATTCTTGGTCTCCTCTGCCTCGTCACTTGGGTTTTGGTAATTGCTTTAATCTGCACTTGGGGTTTCCTGGCAGGAGAAGGATTTTTCAGTGACTGTCATTTCTTTGTTACTGGTTGTTTCAAAACTCATTACTCCTGGCATTTATTTACCCAGGCTGGAAGCAGCTTGCACCAGGGGCACAAAATGGAAATTGATTTACAGCGACGGTGTGTGATCTAGAAAACGTCAGGTTTTTTCCCTCTTGAGTCTATAAATTAGTTTTGATTCCAATAAGGTTTTCTGCTGTAGTTATAAATCAGATCCCAAGGAGCTGTGCGAGTGTGGGATATGAAAGCAGTCAAGCAGCAGCCCTCTATCCCAACATTGCTGATGCCCAGAGGTTTGTGTGGGATGCACTGGGGGAAGGGGTTTTTGTCTGGGGAGAAGAACCAGCCGCTAAAATACAATTGTATCCTTAATACATCAATTAAAAAAACCATATCGGTCGAAGTTTTTAGGAAGATAAGGGTCTGGAGTTGCTTGCGATTTAAGGAACCAAGCCTCACACTGAGTTTTTTGGAGAATATTGTTGCTTCAGCAGTTCTGAGCTAGCAGACCTCTACGAGGACTTGCCTCAGGCTGTAAAACCACTGATGGTTTGGGAAATTTGGGATTGTTTGGATTTGCAGCCTCAGCACTGGGAGAGTTCACACCGTGTGAGCAGCAAATGCAGGGGAGCACTCTCGGAGTGCTGCTGACGGGCAGAAGGGCTGGAGGTGGGAAATCCACCTTTCAGCTGGTTTTACCCAGGTTTGGGTTTGACCTGCTGTGGAGTTGGCAGCAGAAACCTCTGTGGGCAAACACCGTGGTGGCTCCTTGCTGGGTGCTCACTGGGCCTCTGCCAGGTCCTGCTGGGCTCATTCTCCTTCCATGGGTGTTCCCGAGGGATCCCAGGACCCCCAAAACTCGGCCTGGATGAGCTGACAGCTCTGGGCTGCAGTGCTGTGATAGAAAATGACCTTACTGTCAGCGAGCCTCGTTTCTGTTCGAGCGTTCACTGGGAAAAATATTTTAACCCAACACAAAACCTCATAGGAGGTGACAACATGATTTCAACCTCATCGGTTTTTCCATTTGCACTGTCATTAAAAGGCCACCAGCAGCACAGAGCATCAGCCCCCAGTGCAGCTGGTTCTGTTCCTGTGCCTGCTCACTGGTGTGGTACCCAGGGGGTGGGTGGTTACCTCCCAAAACAGCAGATTTGCACCGTGCCCCTTCCCGTGCCGCCCCACCCCAGCAGTATTTATAACCTCTAGGAGGTCTGTGAGCTTCCCAGTGCCAATATTTTGAGCTGGTTAGAAGGAAAAGCATTTTGTGTGTGTGGATGTTTGCGTTGCTTCGAGTTCATTTAGCAAATGTTGGTGGTTTTTTTCTCTCTCTTTTTATTTTAATTAGGGAGATGTAAAGCTTAGAGCAAATTTGAAGCAGATGGAGTTGGTGACATCACTCTTTGTTTCACTCCTGTTAGTGCAGATTAGCTACTTTGGGGTAAATCCTGGACAGGACCTTCCATGCTTGAAACACCCCCAGTCTCTGCAGGCTTTTCCCATCCCTTCTGTCTTTCCTGTCCATCTGCTCTGTCCTCTCCTTATGCCCCCTCTGCTCCCCCCAGGCCTGCCTCCATCAGATGCCCTTTCCAGACGAAAATCCCATAAGCTTCCAGCTGATCCTTGTGCTGGAGATGAGCAGCCAGGCCGTGCAGGGAGCTGTGAGGCCTGGTGCTTCCCTTGGGATGAGCCCTCAGGGGTTGATGCTGGTGCAGGACCAGAGCCCGAGCACTGCCAGACCCTTCCCAGCCTCCCCCATGGAGTTTTGTGTCTTCTCTTGGTCCCCTGTGGCACCAGAGGGGTGGGTACCAGACCCTGGGCACCAGACCCTGTGGCTCTTGCCTGGGCCCTGCTGTCCCTGCAGTGCTGCTGCCTCTCCTCTCTCCTGGCATCCCTGGCATCCCTTGCATGGGGACTTCCAAAAGGTGGAGCGTCAGCACCGAAGAGCCAAAGGCTCCAGCTTGTGCTGTCCTTGCCTGTCCCTGCTTTGTCCCTTGGATGGATCCCCTGCCTTCAGCCCTGCCTTGCCCCTTTGTATTTTCCTTCTCTCCTTTGCGCAAACATTCCAGGCAGGGCTCGGATCTCCGCGGCTTTTCCCCTGGCCCATCTGAAGGAGCGATGGATCGGGGTTGTGCCCAAAGCCCTGGGCCAGCGGCTGTTCCCCCTGGGCAGCCCAGGACCCCAGAGTGGCTCTTGTGGCCCTTTCCCCGCTGCCCTGGTCCCCGGCACTGCCTCGCCCCGGGCGCTGCTCCCACCCCAGCCGGCAGGAATTCACTTTATCTCCCTGGCAGCAGATGAAAAGCCCTGGCCACAGGATGTGTTTGTGCACATTCTGCTGGGGAAGGCGAGGGGAGGGCGCAGAGGGAAGGAGCTGTTACGCTCTGTATCCTCAACTCTCTTTTCAGTGTTTCATTTTTCCCTCCAGAGAGTTAAAACTGTTCTCATCCCCCCTTTTCTCTCCCCTTGGAGATTTATTCTGCCTTCTCCAACAATAACACCACTGGGATCCTGGCTGTGGTGCTTGGCTCACCCTTGCTGTGATGGTGAAGGTGGAATTGCCAAAAGCAAGTGCTCTGCAACCCCTGTGACTTGCTTCCCCCACGGACCTGATGATGCAATAAATGAACACATTTGTGTTTTCCCAGTGGGAATCTGGATGAGGGCGCAGGAAAAAATATCTTTTAACAGGCTGTGTGTCATTTTCAGTTTTTATTCCCCCCTTTGCATGGCATAGATGCACAGAGCTGCCTGCTCTGATGTAGCACAGCCACGGACTGCTCACTGCAAAACCCACAGCACGTGTGGGTGGAACGCAACAAATATTCCTTAAAAATATGGCTGTGTATAACTCCCTTTTCCCCTTTGCACATTGGATCTGTGCTTTTATACCTGCTGTTCAGTGCTCGTGGATATAAATACAGCTCAATTTTTCTTGGCTGCTCCAGGGATGGCTTGGCTTCCTCCCTGCTTCGGAGCTTGCAGCACGAGACGTGCAGAACACAGCCTGGGTGTCATCCCTCTGCTTCTTCTCTTGCTCAGATTGCTCCAGTGTCTTCCCAGGGCCTCGGGTTTTCCGTTTGCAGACTGGCACGGGCGTTGTGCAGGGGTTTTGTGGGGGTTTGTTAATGGCGGTGAGGGTTGGTGGGAATATCAGTGTGCAGTGCTGGGCAGCGTGCGGCCTCTTGTTGGACGGAATCATGGAATGGTTTGAGTTGGAAGGGACCTCAAAGCTCATCCAGTGCCGCCCCCTGCCATGGGCAGGGACACCTCCCACTATCCCAGGGTGCTCCAAGCCCTGTCCAGCCTGGCTTTGGACACTTCCAGGGTTGGGGCAGCCACAGATTCTCTGGGAAACCTGTGCCAGGGCCTCAGCACCCTCACAGGGAAGGATTTCTCACCGCTGCCAGTGTCTCACTGGTGCCAAGCTTTGGGTGTCCCAGCTGGAGCCAGGGCAGGGGCAGCAGCTCTGGGAGCCAGACTGGTAAAATCCAGTGGAGCCTGACTCATTCTGAGACAGGTAAAATCTTCTTATCAGTCCTTCTCATTTGTCTCTTACCATTCATGTTTAGTCCAGAGGGTCTGTTCCTGCAGCGCTGCTCCCACCCTGCCATCCTTTTGCTTAGGCCAGTGTCCAAGAAGAGGTTATTTATTTCTCTGTTTTAGATTTATGTACAGTATAAACCATTGTGTCCCGAGCTGTTTATGGAGCACAGAGGCGCTTCCTCTTCTCATTGCTCATTTTTAGTCAATGGTTTTTGCTTACTCACCAACAGCAAAGCCACGGAGGAATCATTTCTTTTCCTTTTCTCCCTTATTAAACTCAAAAGCCCTGGTGCAGGTACCAGAAAACAACCAGTTGCATGGAAAAAGCCATGATTTCCCTGCATGGATGCCTTGGGGACAATCAGCTGTGCCATTATTGGGACAAATTAAGATCAAATGGCAGCAGCAAGGTGTGTGTCTGGTTCCTGTGAACAGGGCTGGGAATTGCAGCCTCTGCTTTGCTTTGCAGGTGAGCTCAGCCTTGCAGCAGCAGAACTGGTATTTTAAAATATAAAGAGCCCTTTCTGCATCCAGCCAGGTGCTATTAAATGTCCAGGTGCCTTTTGATGGTGGGATTAGGCTCATGGATTGAAGGACTTTGTGAGAGCTTTGCTCTTACTTTATAATCAAAGCAAGTGGAGTGGGGTTGTCAGGAGGTGACACGGGGGATGGAAGAGGGTGGCAGTGACTTTTTGAGCCTGGCAGATAACTCGGCATTAAAAAAACCTTTGCAAGAAAGCTTTTGCTGTCAGTGACTTCACCTTTGTGTCCAAGAGGTTTTCCACACACCAACCCTGACAGCACTGCTGACTCCAGACGTGGTGGGGTGTTTGGTCGGTGGGGGTAATTAAGGTCATTTTTGCTGTCCCTGATTGATACCAGGAGACTTTGATCCTGCTTGGCATGGTGGCAGTCCCTGGCAGGGATGGGGACATTGCTGCAGTGGTGGCTCCACTGCCCAGCTGCTCTTTGGTGGGAATTATGGTGTTTCCATGCTTACCCTCCAGCACCCACTTGGCAATAAATAAATGCAAAGTGGAGTGGCCTCGCTGCTGGTGCCAACCAGGGCAGGGCAGACCTGCAGAGAAGGTGCACAGCCCCCAAATCCAGCTCCAGCTCCCTGTGTGACAGGAAAGTCAGGCTGCAGGGAGCGGTGGCTGCTGCTGGGTGGTGGAAGTTGGAAGCCTGGAAGTGTTTCCCCAAGCCAGTCCCGCTCCTCCCTGCGTGGCAGCTCTTTTGGGGCAGGATGATCCTGGCTGGAAGTCGCTGTTTGCCCTGTTTTTAGTGCAGCTCCCTCGTGCTTCCAGCCTGGAGCTTTCATTCCCAAACTCAGCAAATCCCCCCCTCCCTTCGGCACCGGTCGTTTGGGGTCACCGCTGTCGTGGAGAGGATGCCTTTGGAAAGGATGTGGTTCTGCTGTGTTTGCTTGCAAAGTTTCCTGTCGAGTTCCTGTAGTTTCTCTTCCTTTGCTCATTCCATGAGCATCCAGGGGCTCTGCCTGTTTCCTGCTCCCAGCTCAGGGGGACACGGTGCCACGTGGATGTCCCCAGTGCCACCAGCAGGACCTGGGACTTCAGGATGTATCTAAAAAAAAACCAACCAGTTCCACCAGTTAGGATGGATGTTTGATTTAGTCCACTCGTATTTGGGTTTAATTTATAAACTCTTCAGGGATGATGAAATCACGGTCGGATTTTCTGGTGTGACGCTTGTGAATAAGAACATTTCCCATCACTTCATTCCTTGGAAAAAAGAAGAGAAAGTGTGTCTGTGAATAGCTGCATGAGGAAAGCTGTGCACAATAAAGACATTATGAAAAATATGACACTCATCCATATTGATTTTTGCTTTGTTTGCTGGCTGGTTCCTTTATTACCCTGGCAGAGCCATGAGCAATGTCATCCCAGCTCAGCTAATGAGAAAGCATCAGATGCTGTCAGTCTGCCTTGAAAATCCACTTCCATAGTCATTTTAAAAATAACTGTTTGGAATGTCCATCCAGGGCTGTGATGCTTTCTGGGGGAGCTGGTCGAGCACAGGGAAATGCTGGGCTGAGGAGGAGCTGGGCTGGCTCCTGGCTTGGTTGTGGTGAGATGGATAATGTGACATGGAAAACGTGGCACATCCTGAGGATGGGGCTGGACTGGGGGCAGCCTCCCCTGTCCTCCAAAATCAGTGCCTTTCGCAGGATGGCTGAGCCCAGTTATTGGGATTAAACACAGTCCTTCCCCAAGTTTTGCAGGTCGCCTTTATTCAGTGACCTTTCCTTAAGTGATGCACTTCACCCTCCTGTCCCCCCCAGTCACGAAATGTTTGCCAGGGCTTAATTTATTTTAAACTGACCCTGGTTCCCAGCAGCAAGGGCTGGAGTTAGCCCCAGGGTCTCTGGTGGGAAGAGATTGGGGCTGTCACGGAAAGTGACGTGCATGGGGTTTGAATACCATTAATTAATTAGAATTTTGCAGTCCCTTTCCCATGCTGGAGCAGCAACTCCCTTCATTAGCAAAGAGATAAATGCTACCTCCAGCCAGCTCAGTGTGGTCCCAGAAACCTTCCTGGCTCCTTGCTGGAGAGCACGTTCTCAGCTGGGACTGGATTTACAGTACCATCATGTTTTATTCATCTGAAATAATACATATTCTACCTCTGCAATTGTGCAGGGCAAGGCTGAGTAATTTGAAGGATATCTCCAACCTATAAATCTTAACATTCAAGGCATTGACAGATTTTGTGTGTGTATTTTTGGGGGCACACAGGGAACTCTTCCTCTTAGCAGGGAGCAAGGGATGCACCCAAAATCTAATATTTTCCAAACAAGCAATGCAGCGTTTCACTCAGGTGTCCATAAGTGATTTTTACATGTTGCGCCAATTCTGCTCTGGTCTAAATATATCTGTTGAAAAAAAAATGAGAGCTTTCAGTTTGAGAGCATCTTGTTGGACTTGAGGTCATGATATTTGCTCTGA
The DNA here is from genome assembly GCA_013400975.1 of Atrichornis clamosus. Classification (NCBI taxonomy): domain Eukaryota; kingdom Metazoa; phylum Chordata; class Aves; order Passeriformes; family Menuridae; genus Atrichornis; species Atrichornis clamosus. The sequence continues at coordinate 63,184 of WBMZ01014322.1, forward strand.
GTGATAGTTATGGCTAAGTTAGAGCCTGTTGCTAAGTGTAAATTAGTGGGATTATTTTTAATTGGGGAGCAGAGGAAGAGGAAATAAATTAATCTTCCAAAACCTATTAGCATTTAATAAAAAAATTATATTTATCTATTAGGAAATTAGGGCAGTAGAACTTTTTAAAGGGGGCGTGCATTGATTTATCTTAATCTTATTATAATAATTGCTGTTAGAGAAAGAAACAGCAATGAAAAGCCACGTTCTTTGCCATTGTGAAATCTCTGTGTTCCTGGTAATGCCCTATTTACCCCCAGATCTAAATTACATCTTGTGTAGCCCTTTTCTTTAACTCAGTAAATAAGATTTAGCTCCTGTGTGCTATCCACCTGTTTCTATGGAAACCAGATTTTAGTGCCAAGCCAGTGGCTCGGATTCGGCACCGGCCGGAGCGAGGGCGGCTCTCAAAGCCACCCCAGGGCTTGGGTGGGCTCACCCTGGTGCCTGGAGGAGCCAAGTGAAGGGGGGCACCGCTTGTTGATGTGGTGCTGAACTTGCTCGTGTGATGCCGAACTCGTCTGATCCCCTTAAAGCTGGTGATAAAGTTGTTTTTGGGGGCTGAAACGATGATCTTGCCTCTTCCAGAGGGGAAGAGGAGCTGCTTTGGGCTGTTGTCTGCACACAGGGAGTGCTGATGCTGTGTTTGTAATTACGGGTGGGACGTGGGGGGGTGAAGAGCTGGAGGGACTGGTCCAGGGGATCATCCGTGATGCTCCAGTGAGCCCTGGGCTGGTTCCTGGATGAGGTGAACAAGGTGGAGTGGAGCTTGCCTCAGGGTTCCCCTTCAAGTGCAGAGCAAGCCAAAAAGACTTCCCTTTCGTACTGAAAAAAATGATTAAAGCATAATTAATTTCTTAGACTTGGATAATGAAACATCTTTCTCTGTTGGCCTTAGGGCCAAAATAGGAGCATTTGTAATGTTATTTTTAACAGTGTGATTTTTTACGTCTCAGCTTCTGTTCTCTTCTTACTCAAAGTGGAAAAAGCCGTGCAGTGGGATTGTTATTAAAATCTCCAGCCTATTTTTGCAGTGTTTGAGATTAGATAATGCCACAAATCTGAGGTCTGCCCTGGAGACGGGGGTGTATGTGGAAAACATCAGATGGGCTGAAACCACATGGCCTCTCTTATCAACTCTCTCTGATATCAAAGGCAATTTTGCATCATCTTCTAACGTTCTAACGAAAAACTGGGGTGGAGGTTGGTGTTGTCTTAGTGCCTGGACATGCCGTGGCCTTCCGAAGGCCATTAAATTATTTCCATAATCCTTTAGATATTATTCTCACTGCTTTCCAGGCGTTTGCTCCCTCGCTTTGCTGTGCTGGGATTGGAGAAATCGGAGTTACCTGCTGTGGAAAGGGGCCACAAGCTGGGTGGAAAACAAACCCAATCTCGCTTGCACACCAAGATCTTGATGATAATGAGGATTAATAATATGCCACGGTGATAAAATTGGAGCAGACCCAAGGTTTAGCAGGAAGGACCGTGGCACCAGGAAGAATTTTTACTGGCAGCTCTTGGGTGATGAGGAGCATCAGCCACCAATTGCTGCAAGCACAGGAACCCCCCTACTCAGCCTGGCTCTCCCAAGGAAGGTGCTGCTTCCTCGTTGCCAGTTCAGATCTTGGTGCTCACTGGGTGCTTTAATGAGCGGGGCGCCAGCTCCATCCCGGATCTGGAGGTTTTCCCCTTCTTTCTGCCTCAGGCTCTTCTGTAATCTTAATGGGAAAAAAAAAAAATCCTCCCTCCCCATCCACCTCTCCTTTATTGGAACTGCTAAACAGCCATCTTCAGCGACTTTTTCTAATAAAAGGCTGTCTGTTAAACAGAGCCCCAGAGAGCTGAGCTGCTTTACAGGGAGCTGTTTGAACTGGTTTCCGTGCTGGCTTTTTAATATAGTTTAATACAGTCCTGGCCCTTTTTCTGCATAGTTTTTCCCCATCAAAGCTTATCGTTCCCACTCTGTTGTCTTGCTGTCACGCAGCTTTAGGTGGCGTTTGGGAAGGGGAATGGCACATGGAGCAGTGGAGAGCTCAGTGTTTACATCCCAAATGCAAATCCACCAGTGACTCATCTCTGCCCCGGGTGGGGGAATGCTCTGAAGTTAAAATTCTGGTGACAACAGGCATGTAGCAGCCCAGCTGTTTGCTTAACAGGTTGCACTGCCTTATTTATTTATTTGTAATTTTATTTATTTGAAGTTTTTCCTGGAGTGAGGTATCAGTGGCACCGCACGGCGCAGGAGCAGCTCAGGGACTGATGTGGCCCCAGGCAAACAAAGGCAGGAACACGGATGTGCTGTTGGAGGGGAGATAGGGAGAGACAGGGATTTCCACAGGTCTGAATCCTGCCTCAGAGCTGGCACTGGAGCTGGAGGTGGCTGGAGAACAGCGCTGGGCTCTCCAGGGTCGTTTGAGGGATGCTGTTGGAAAGGCGTGAGAGGATGTCAGCTGGCTCTGTGAGAGTCGTGGATGAACCTGGCTGAGCTTCCTTTTCTAATATTTCGTGTAAAATTCCCTTCTAAGCTGTGGGATGTGCATTTTGTTTGGGGTGAAACCCAGCTGGGACCCTTTGCCGTGGTGTGGGGTGATGTGAGAGCCCCTGGGTGTGTGTTTGGCACCTTCATTTCTCCAGAAAAGGTGCTGTGGTTGCTTAGGAGGGGCAGGGAAAGGTTCTTGTATGGACTGGAGCAAACCAATGGGCAGGGAAGGGGCCAAGGGCACTTGAGAGCCCTTCTCACAGGGGTGTTCCAAGGAGGGTCCAGAGGAGAGCTGGGACCTTCCCAACGCCTGGAGCCCATCTGGGAGCCTTTGGCAGCAGTTTGGCAGTGCGGAGTCTGCTGGGAATGCTGTGAGGAGCAAGAGATGGGATGGACGCTTAATTAATTTGGATTATTTACATCATGAAGAGATTGGCTTGACACTGGGACAGGGAGGCTGGTCCCTGTAGCTCTGCTGGAGTCACTGGAGGGGAGGTGGCAATGCCATCACCCCCAGCAGGCCGCACACGGTCCCTGTGGGAAATTCCCATCAGAACATCCCCAGGGATCTGCTGGGAAGCAGCTGCAGAGCCATGAGGGGGTGAGGACATCACTGAGTGCGCTCAGCACATCCATTGAAACATCTCCAGGTCTGTGTGTCTAATTGCTTCGGACGCGTCCCATCCTTTGCTCATCCACCACGGAAGCATTTTCTCTTGGAGCTGGTGTGCTGTGACCCCTGACTGGGGCTGGGATGAGGAGATGAAGAGATCCCATAATTTACACGAGCAGGAGCTGTGCGATGCACAGCACGTTGTGGTGCCAGGGTGGGATGAGTTACTGCCCATACTGGGGGTAAACTGGCATGAGCCTGGCTCAGACCCACTCGCAGTGTGTGTTTAGATGTGAAGAAAGAGGCTGAGATGCAGCAGGCTGGGATCATGCTTTTTAATGGAGGGATTCCAATATAAATAGCTTGGATAGACGATTAATGGAAGTCTTAATAAACACTGAATTATCTTGGTACAGGGTTCATCAGCTCTTGTCCAGAGCTTTGCAGATATCAGAGCTGCCACCTACTATCCTGCAGACATTTATTACTGATAATACTCCACGTCTGCAGCAGAATAAAGCACTTCATGAAAAATACATCAGTGGGACCTTTGTCAGCAGAGCTCTGCCTCGGCACTCCCTGCTGTGATAACCAGCAGGGACATTCCCCTGGGTTTTCCCTGGATAGTGCAGTGATGACAGTTCTGTCTTTCTCCCTCTCTTGACCCATCAGCTCCCCCCTCTCTCATCCTGGGCTCCCAGGCAGGGCTGCTGCTGTATTCCAGGGGTGTGGGGCACGGGACTGGGCAGTACTGGTCAGGAAAAGGCTCCACTTCCTGGGCAGAGAGTGGGCAAGGAGCAAAACACTGGGGGGTCCTGGCAAGTTATGGGGTACCTGGCTCAGGTGGCAGATTTACTGGTGGTGTGCTGATTTGACATTTTGAAGGGCTTTTTTTCCCCCATTTCCCCATTAGGGCCCGTTTGTTCCCAGTCCAGAGGCACCACCAGGACGCTGCTGCTGGGAGAGGAACCTTGGCTCTTGTGTGACTTTCAGGGTGCCCATGAACACCCCAAGGAGAGCCCAGATCCCTGTTCACTTTATAGGTCAACACACATCACCCCTGGAGTCGTTTTTCCTCTGAGGTGCATCTGGAAGTGGGGTTGGATGGGTGAATTCCTGCTCAGCCACCCTGCACCGTGGTCCTGCCGTGGTGGGAACACGGAGATTCCGAGCTGGAGCAGCTCAGGCACAGGCAGCTGCTTGTCCTGCCTGCACCCACTGCTCCAAACCCACGATTGCAGCTCCTCACTGACCAGTCCTCCCATTCCAAATCCCATTTACAGCCAGGAGGGAGGGAGTTTGCTCAGTTGAACGTTCTCTTGGCGGATGTCATTTCCGAGCGGGGGAACGCTTGCATAAATATCCATACATTGTCAAACCATCTTTTTTCCTTTTAGTCCCTCCAACATGTGATTTTTATTTCTCCAGCTGTAAAGCCAAGCGTGTGAATGTTAAATTGTTAAATAAGTCAAACATAATTATTCAAGTACCCAGCATAATGTGTTTCAGAAGTGCAGAATCTGAAATCCGACACAATGCGCGCGGGTAAACGCTTTTGTGGAGATTGTACTCCTAAGGGGAATGTCATTTTGACAAGAATATATTTTCCCTCTTTCACAGCCTGTCTTGTACTGTCTTGATGCTTTGGTGGAAGTCTCATCCGAGTACAGTTGATTTTGATGTGGAATTATTCAAACCTTTCAGATCCATCCCTGTGGACTGGTTTGCTCCGCAGGCTGATGAAATGATACCGGTGAGGAGCTCAAGGCTGAGGGCCTGATGTGAAATAAAAGGGTTTTTTTCCTTTAGCAGGCTTGGTCTGAGCTGGTTATCTCTTAGTAATGCTATCAAATGCTCTTTTCTGCAGTCCAAGCACATCGTCTACATCTGGCCAAAATATGTCATGAAAAAGAGATTATTTGAACAAAAACCATCCTTAATAACAGATGGGGGAGAACTCATTAAAACTCAATTTTCTGGGACTTTTCTGGGGTTTTTTTTAAATTTTTTTCCAAAATTGGAAAATATTTTGTTTGAGTGTTTGTGGATATAAAGGAAACATTGCCTTTTTTCATTGGGCAAAACCAAAATACTCCTCAGTATCTGTGAGAGCAGAAAGCCCTTTCTTCTTTCTCTGTCCCACTCCTCAATTTTGAGTTTTACACCAGGCTAAGCTTTTCCTCTGAGAATTTAGCACAGGTGGCTATTGGCAGCATGGATTTTCATGCCCCACATGAGGCACCTGAGCAGGGGCTCACCCTGTCCTGGGTTTTTTTTTGGGATTCTGTGCTGTGTAAAATTCCCAGTGCAGTGGTAACTCAGTGGTGCTGTTGGCTGGGAGGTCAATAAAACTTAAATATTCTCTCACTGGTCTTAACTGGCAGTTAGAAAACATCCAGAGAACCAAAAACAAACACCCGTTTTCTGTTCCCTTCCCACAAGTAAGTACTTGCCGGACGTTTCCAGGAGCTGTATAGTACAGAAGCCAGTTTAACCTGTTTTATTGCAAAATCTCTTTGTTCTGGACAAGAGCTCCAGAGAGAAGTTTTCCCTGACCCTCTGTGACTGACCTGCTCCTACCTGAGGCGACTGCAGTTATTTCTCATCCTCACATTTGCATAAGTGGTCTTTGGGGTGCAGTTTTGGATGTTGACATTTGTTTCTAACACTGCCCAGAGCTCTGCCCTGCTGGGACCAGTAATTCCTGTTCCTTTTTTACTGTTTTTTGCCTCCGTGGCTGCCGGGACCCTCATTCCCTTTCCACGGGGCGTTGTCAAGGACACTCATCCATCTTGCCGCAGAATTGATGACCTTTATCAACAATGTGTGCTCAAACCCGAGCCCTTAAGACCGTCTGGGGCCCGTACTGATGGGAGCCTGCATGAACACACAGATAAAACCCTTTTTTTTCCCTCCCCCTGCAACCCCAGGCCGACCACAGTGCACGGTCCAGCTGCTCTTTGTCTCTAAAGTCTGATTAAAGGGCTGGGAGAAGGAGCATGTGGTGGTTAAAGCTACATTTCCCTTTCTCTGGGTGAATGTGTGATTATGTGTGAGTGTGTTTTTGGCACTTCTTTCCTGTACCAAGGCTGGCTCTCTCCAGCCCAGCCGATCTTTAACGCCGCGCGTCGAAATTCCTCAAAGCTTCTGGTTTCTGCGCGTTCCACGCTTGCTCAATCTGTTCCTATTAATTTTTAAACACATTTTTAGCGGCAGATAAACAGCTGGTGACACTTTTGGAGTCGCACTGGATCATCTGAGGAGCTGCTGTGATGCTCCCAGCACTGCACACTGAGCTGAGGGCTGCGGGGACCGTGCTGGGGGCATCAGGACCGTGTTCCCTTAGGGTGCAGGTTCCCTCCATCCACTGGAGGTGGGGTTCTCCAGCTGCCACTTTGCTTTTCCTGCTGTTTTAAACCATCCTGACGTGCTGCAGGTCCTGAGCAAAGCTGAGCTCACAGTGGAGGATCCAGCTGGGGAATCTGCCTGAGCATCTTTGACGAAGCTATTTACATTCCTTAAATCATTGACTGAGAATATCATGCCTGACTCCTTCCTTTTTTTCTTGGAGACAGCCAAGATCTAATCTATGATTTTTTTTTTTATTTTTTTACTGCTGTATGGATTTGTTAGGTCTGAAGGGACCCTTAGATCATCTTGTCTCACCCTCTGTACGGTAGTGACCGTGGAAATCCATCCAGCTTCCCTTCCACCCTGTAATCTGTGAGCTGTGACCGTGCACACCCTGTCAAGGGAGCCAATATTTTGGATCTCTTTCACTGCAGTTCTTTTACAGGCACATTTGCAGCGTGCTGGGAGTGATGCGTGTTTCAGTCACCCACGTAGCAGTAAATGTGCTGTCTGCAGAGGCAGAGCAGCGACTAAATTTAACATCCTCAGTCAAATCAAAGCACTTTATGGGTATATTTATCCACTGTTACAGGATGAGAGGAAGGGAGGTGGTTTCTGAGTCTCTGGAAAGATGCCTTGTGGGTTGCTTCTCCCTCTGCCTTTCTGCAGGTGGAAATGCATTAATTGGCATCGCAGAATTAATCCATGGAAAAATTGTGGATGTGGCAGAGGTGTCTGATGGCACAGCCAGCACGTGGGATGCCATCCCCTCCAGGGCTGCACTGGGCTCTCCTGGAAAGCCCAGAATGGGAATTGGTCTGCCCAGGGTTGGGAGACTGCTCCAGATAGCGAGTTTTGTTTGGAAAGCTCTTGATGCTTCCAGTTAATCATGGATTTGGGAAATTCAGTGCTTGCTATTTTGGGAAGCATCCTCTGAGTAACGAATCAGAGAGGAAACGAGGGTTGTTTCTGCAGTCAGAATATGATTGATGGAAAACCCTTTTTTATTCCTGAAATAACAGGTTTTTTTCTGGAAGGTATTTCACCAGCAAAGCAGGATATATAATAAAATAAAACCCAATCCTTTTATCTCTTCTGGGAAGAGGAGGAGCAGCATCCTTGCTGCACACGGATGTCTCGGCTCTCCTGCTGCACTGAAGTCTTGAGAGTCTTCATTTGTGTAAAACATTGAATAATTGCAAAGAGAAAAGCTCTTGGTAGTGTTTGTTAACTTGGTAGAGCCGTTCTTTGCCAGTTCTTACCCAGTTCTTGGAGTTCTTGGAAAGCTGGGCAGGAGTTGTGCAGTGAGGAAGAATAAAGCACTCCAGTCAGGAGCTCTGATACCCAGCACTGGCCTCTGATTGTAGCTGTCAGGCTTACAGAATTAGAATTTCAACATTTGCAGTTTTTCCCCTCCCTAAATGGTGCAGACTCATAGAAAAAGGTGAACTGACCTTACCTCAGGAGCTGGGAATTTCTCCCCTCTGCACTGAACTGCTCCTCCCCACCTTCAGTCTTCTGAACATCTTGGTTTAGCTCCTCCTGGCTGCCTGCTTTTCTAGGAGTTGGGAATTTGACACAGTTGTTTTCCATGTCCACCCGGAAACCCAGAGGTGACGCTTTTGAGTCCTACAAGAAGTGACTGAGGTGTCCAGCTGGGTAATGCTGATGGAAGGGTCGAGTCAGCAGCTTAATGTTGGCACATCCCTCTCGTTTAGGTGTGCAAGGCAGGGAAAATTAGTGGATAAAAACAGTCTGGTGAAAATTTACAAGGAATTTCTCCTCCTGGTTGGGTGTGGAACAGCTAAAGGTTCAAGCAGAGCATCCTGCAGCTTTGGATGGGTTTTTTTCTATTTTAAGAGCAATGAATTCCTGTGATGGCTTTCCGTGGTTCTCAATAACCTGGATAAACCAGGCACTGGTTTCTGATGTGAAATCTTCCATACCCTCTGGACAGGAGGAGGGAGCAGTGGGCCTGTTCGCCTGCCTCTCTCCGTGAGTGGCAGCCTGCATCACTCCTTCCTTTCCTCAGAGAAACTTGGGAAAGGGGCAATAATAGCAGCTAAATTGGCAATACTGGAGAGTTGAAGTCCATGTCACTTATTTTCCAGACCTGCTGGGTGCTTGCAGACATTCACAGAGTGGTGCAGGAAATGGGCAAATGATTCCCTGATTGATTACTTGTCTGAACCCGGCTTTGTGGGATTTGTGAGCCCCTTCCAGCTCGGGAGGAAGGGATGGGAGCTCTCTGAAACAAACCATAATCTGAACTAATGTTTCCTGGGTTTAGAATGGAGAAGTTTGCTTCTTTGTGCCCCACACCTGAGCTACTGTAGGATGCTCCAGGGGATCTTATCAAAGGTTGTTAATGACGTATGAAGCCAGGACCTTGCACCTGCAGGTGATGAAGCTGGAGCTCTGTAGCACCAAGAGATGTCTCAGCTTGAAGAGCAGTTTTGAGAGACCTGGAGCAGCCCGTGGTGATGTGATGGGCTTGGGTTGTGAGTCCAGATGTCCCCAGTGCCTGGTAAATGGTTGTTTAACAGGCCTGTTAGTGCTGATCTTGTGCAAGGAGGCAGCTCTGACCTGGGTGGCTTTTGGGCAATTTTGCTTGGTGAGCCTGTAATGATAAAAATCCCCAAAAGTTTGCAAGGTTCTTCTCCTCCCTGGAGTCTTGGAGAGGATTTAGGGCTAATAAAATGAACTTCATCCTGCTTTCCTGTGCTGCTTTTCCATTCTTTTTCCTGAGTGTTTCTGCTCCATGTGATTTTGTGTTTTGTGGTGCTTGGGAAGGGGGATGCAGCCACTGGAGAGCCCCAGCTCTCTCCTGCTTGTGTGCTCCCAGAGCTCATGGGCTGTTTTTGTCCCAGCACACCAAGGTTTTTGGCATTTTCCTTCTCTTCTGGGCCTTTCCCCCGTTCTTTTAAACTTAAAGCTGTGAAAGTGAAGATGTTTCATCCAGGTGGCTCCGTGCATGTGCAGGAAACTTGGAGCAGCCCATGCATCCGTGGAGCCACTTGGGATTCTTGCTGCAAGCCTTGACTCTGTGTAGCTGCAGGGAAAGAAACTTCAGTGGGAAAGGCCTCCCATCCCTGCAAATGTGCAGTTCCAGCTTGGAACAAATCAAAGCTGCAAATCCCAAGCAAATGCTAAAAGCTGCCTTTTACAGTACACTTGAAAAACTCCTGTTTGCTCCCTGCAACTTTTGTGTGCATTGGAATTACAGGAATTTCTTTGAGCTTAAATGGTTTTTCCTACTGATTTGTAAAACACAGCTGGTCTCAAATGGCTTGTGATGGTTAAGCTGCTGCTGCAGGAGGGTTTTAGGAGGGACTTTGCTTCCGTGGAGCTTCCTAGAGCAGAGGCTGACGTGTTGCAGGTAGAGCTAAGTAGAGCCTCAAGGTGCATCCAGGGCTCAAAGCCTGAGAAATCCGTGGAAAAGCTTCCTCAGCCCGCAGGGCTCGGAGCGTGGTGATCTCTGAAGTGTTAAACTGCAGGTGCCTCCCTCGAAGTGGGATGTTTTCCTTCCGTGGGGTGGTGATGCTGTGGTCTGACCCTCCAAAAGGAAACCCCTCCGTGTGGCAGGGAGGGACAAATCTGTCCGTGGTCTGTCCGTCTGCAAATGAGCTTTGGAACTGCTCCTGCTGTGGGCATCTCCTGTCAGGGCTGCTGCTCTGGGACTGGAAGGGATTTAAACTTCACTGGAGAAACGCATGCTGGATGCTGTGGCCGTGCCAGAAGTTGGAAGCTCTGCAAAAATGTGAAAAACCTGGGTTTTTTACACTTTCCACAGTGTTGTTTTTACACACGGCTGCATTTTGTTCTTTAGCACCTGGAATAATGATGAAGGAAATAAGGCAAGGAGAATTTTAAGCCCTCTCTCTTCAATAGGTAAATTACCCTCATGCCAGTGGATTGGTTTCATGTGGATGCTTCCAATTTCTCCTGCACATGCAGAATGTTCCTAAACCTCTTCTCTTTTTTTTTTTGGTGCTCCATATGTTTTGCTCTGACCTCCCAGCTCTCTTTCAGAGCCAAGAGGAAATGGGAACTTGGAGGTATGTGAAAATCTGTAATATTTTGTGCTTACATACAAGGCCTTGATCGAAAGGGATTAAACTTAATACAGATTAAAGGCAGTTTCTTGGAAGCAGGTTTGGATATCCATGTTTTGCATCTGACTAGCTATTTTTTCCATCTGTTTCGACAAATCCAATCAATACTGGGGGAGGGGGGGATGTTTTTGTGGGAGAGCCTCTCCTTGCAGCATGCAAGGAGCCCTTGGCAGTCCCCTTGGCTGGAATTCACTTGGATACCTCAAGGTAGAGCTGATGAAAGGGCTGGGATGGGGGCTTTGCTTAAGTGTTTGACTTTGGGCATCCTGAGTCATGGGCTGGGGTTAGAAAAGGACCTTGAGCCCTTAAGCACAAGGAGGGGATGAGGTTGTGGAGCAGGTGACCCACAATTTGGGGAGGAAACTTAACCAAAACTGCCTGCATTTGAATGTTTAGCAGGAGCAGCTTGTTCTGGCTGAAGTTCAGCCCATCCTGGTCTTTCCCGTGGTTTAAGACAAACACCTCTGTGGCTGGAGCCATTTTTTGGGTGGTGTGGCCATCCTGTCCTTTCGCATCAGTGTGCTGGGGTCAGGAGTTGTCCTCAGGACCCTTTCCCCTGAATATTCCTGGTTGTTTTATCCATGCAAAGCACAGATATGATAATTATAACCCCCCCTGCCCAGCACGGGGTGAGCTCTGGGCCCTGGGGGCAAGACAGATGTTTTTCTAGGTTTTTCAAAGCCTACAGAGATCCAGAGCATCAGGGCCAGGGTTTGGACCACCTGGAAGTGCGGAGGCACCATGAATTCTGCTCTGAGTGGCTGACATCCCTCCTCCCCTGCATGGAAGTGATTCTGCTGGTGTTCCAAACCCCTTGGCACGAGGTGTCTCTGTGGCAGCTCAGTCCCAGCTGGGCGCCGTGCTCAGGGCTTTGCAGACCGCCTGTGTAAACTTATTTACCAGCATTTTCAGCTAATTACTGTTTACCGGGTGGGTTTTTTTGCCTTTTTCCTCTCCTCCTGCCCCTCTTTGTGGGCCAAGTGCCCAGCACAGCTTGGTGGCTTTCAGCAGGGACTCTGCCAGTCTGCACGAGGTCGGAGCCGTCAGCAGCCACGTCCTCCCACGTGCTTCCCACCTTCCCACGCTGGAGCTCCCTCCTGTGCTGCTCAGCGCTCGGCATCTTTCCAGGTTCGTTAGGGAACGGCTAATTAGGGGCAGAGGGAAGGGGCCAGCACGGCTGGGCAGAGCAGAGGGTTGGGGTGTGCAGTGAGGAGCTCGGGCCTGGGGAGGTTCACTCCGTGCTTACCTGAGTGTCTGCCCCAGGCACCTGAGCCAAACTCCTGCTGTAGCCGGTTTGTTTGTGGCTTTCCCCTCCCTCTAATTTGCAGGAAAGCCCAGTTCCCTGGCTTCATTCCCCTTGTTTCCCAGAGGACACTCTCCTTCTGTAGCCATTACAAAGCCACACAAACGAGCCCTCTCCAGTTACACGCTGGATTTTTTCTTAAGAGGCAATTTTGTAATATCTTTAGTTTGGAGGAAAACAGCCAGCCCTCAGCTCAGACTTCCCAGTGCTCAGACATTTCTGGGAATCCTCCTTGTCTCTGGGAATCCGTTGGGAGGATGCTGAAATCCCAGCTGCAATAAAAGCAAAGCTTATTAGTTTCTTCTCCCTGCTGGCTCCCTTTGCCCAAATACATTCCATTATTGCTCTAAGCAAAGGCAAAATTACTCTGGCTTGTGCTTCACAGGTCAGCGAATCCCAGTGTATGCTGGGACACACTGGGATTGTGTGAAAAATGAGGGATCAATGTACTGGGCAAAGCTGAGGAGGTGCCACTGCACCCCCAGGCAGTGGTGACACTTCAGAGCCCTGGAAAGACACAGGGAATTACTTCCAGAGGGAGAGGAATACAAGGATAGCTCTCCAGAAGGCCCTGGGAGTCACAGAGGTGGAAATGTGAGTAAAATTAAAACCTCAAGATCCACAAAGCTCTGCATCCTTCTCCTCCACCTTCAGAAACCTGAGTTTCTGTCCAGGAATTCCTCTGTTAAAAAATCACTCCGGGCTGGATCTCCTGGGCTCTGTCCCACACGTATCTCTGACAAAAACAATGTGCTTTGTGCTTTCTTACGTGGAGTGCCATGGAGGGGCATCCAGCCAGCCTGGTGTTCAATCCCATATCCCTCTGATCCCTGGATTCAGTTTCACGTGCTGCTGCACCCCAGCACTGAAAGAGTTTCGCTTAATTGATGCTGTTGTGTATCGTGCAGAAATGTGAGATTGGCTGGTGTTACCTTAAACCCCAGCGTGGTGGCACAGCCTAACGACTCATTTCCAAATCAGCATTCAGAGGTGCTACCAAAGCTTGTCCCATAAATAGTTTTTGGATATCAAGGCTTTTGATTTTCCCTCCCTTTTTTATGCGCGCGCTTAACAGTTGCTTTGTTTTCTGTCATTGGCAAGTTCTGTGCAAGTTGATGGGGCCAAGCTGAGCCAGGGAAAGCAGCAGAGATGCAGAAAGGGATTCTGTGGGAGGAGGACATGGCCACTCACCCCTGCACCCTGCAGTGCTGGGTGTTGGAGGACAGGATGGGGATCCTCTTGTCATCTACTCATCGTGCCACCCATTCCTTTGCCACCCAGGAGCTTTGGCACCGCACCACTTCTCTCTGGTTCAGTCCCGTGCTAGGTGCATAAAGATGCAATTTCCCTGTCTCTCCTGCTTGCTTCTCCTCTCTGGCAGGCAAGTTTGCAGAGGCAGCATCTCTCCAAAACCTCAGGTGGGGTGTGCTCGTCCTTGTCCTGGAGCAAGGGATGTCTGTCCCCAGGCAGGAGAGGAGCACGTGGTGCCTCACAAGCAGCTGGGTTAGGCTCGCAGCAGGCAGAGCCCATCGTGCCCTGTGAATCCCCTCCATTTACAGGAAAACAGTTGTTTTGTGTCACCCAGGGCCTTTTCCAGGCCATGCCCCTGCCTTGGCTTCGTGTCTGTGCATCCCCCGAGCTCAGGGTGTCTGTGCCAGGCTCTTGGAGCTTGGCCCAAATGCGTGGCTTTGCTGAATCCTCACAATCCTCTCACCCTGTGCTCTGAACACTTCCCAGCACCCGTGGGTGCTGCTGGGCTCTCCTGAAGGCCTGAGTACTCCCAAAGCCCTGAGCTGTCCCAAAGTCCTGAGCCCTCCCAAAGGCCTGAGCTCTCCCAAAGACCTGAGTCCTCCCAAAGACCTGAGCCCTCCCAAAGACCTGAGTCCTCCCGAAGACCTGAGTCCTCCCGAAGACCTGAGCCCTCCCAAAGACCTGAG
>WBMZ01014322.1:77194-183162 GCA_013400975.1 Atrichornis clamosus
CCCAAAGGCCTGAGCTCTCCCAAGGACCTGAGCCCTCCCGAAGACCTGAGCCCTCCCGAAGACCTGAGCTCTCCCAAAGGCCTGAGCTCTCCCAAGGACCTGAGCTCGCCGGTTCCGCTATTTCCAGGCCATCAAATGAATCTCTGTGCCGCGTTCAGCTGGAAGCTCTTTCTCAGCTCATCTCTTTTGGCTTTGGTGTCAGCTCACTCGAGAAACCGCTGAGTTCTCCCCCTGAGGCTTTTACAGTCCCATCACAGCCAGCTCCTCGCTCCAGTCGACGCTATCACAGGGATAATAAAAGTAACTGAACGCGGCAGCAGCTCAGCAGCCGTGGCGGAGGAGAGAGGCCATTAAGGAGCAGAAATAACTATTTATTGCTGTTGTATTAGAGGAACTCGGCAGCATAAAGCAAGCACTGGAGTTTCAGGGCATTAATTCCCACGTTGGGAAGTCGTGGGCGGCGCGGGGAGCGGCACAGCGGGGCCATGGCCGGGCTGGTTTGTGGCTCTCGCTGCTTCTCCATGTGGGGCTGCCTCGCCTCTTGTCCTCTCTTGCCTTTGCATCCTCTCTGTGTCCCAGGGAAGTGGGGGACCTGCTCTGCCTTGCCCCTGGCCAGGTGTGTTTGCTGCGGGATGGGGACAGAGGAGCACAGACACCTCCTACACAGAGACACCAGGCCTTAGGGACCCCAAAAACATATGACAGTGTTCCCTTTATTGCTCAGCTCTTCTGTGATAGCAAAAGACAAGTTGGTGTCTTAAATATGGGAGATAGGGTGTGGGCATCTGGGTGGTGTGACACAGTGCAGAGATTTTCTACCAGTAGCTGTAAATCCACCTGAGTTGCTCTTTTCTCCTCCTTGTAAGGGAACATTCCTGGTTTTGCAGTGACTGCTCATTGCTGTAAGGCTTTGTGGTAGCAGACATGATGCCGGCCCCAGAGAGCCCAAAATAAAGGTGTTAAAATGATGTACAAGCCCTGATCCCACTGGAAATCAGCAATAACTTAATATTTGCATCCCCAACACGTAATGTGCCTGAATCAGGGGTTTAAAGCAAAATAGTGATGGGTTTAATAACGTTGTTTTTAAAAGCCCATTCAAACACTGATGGAGCTGCAGCGGTGCTTAGAGCAGCACTTTGCAGCTAATGGGCTTCACCACCCTGCAGGGCTTGGGAAGAGGAGGAGTTGCCAGAGCTCTGGGACCAGCACGAGTTCTCCCAGCCCTGACCCAGGCTGTAAATCAGAGCAGCTGGTGGGAGTGGGGAGATTCTACAGGAGCTGAGGGTCAGGTCCAGAAAATACCTTTCTTTTCCCTGAGAACCCATTTTTAGTTGAAGATGCCCCCCTGCTCATTGCAGGGGTGTTGGACGAGGTGACCTTTAAAGGTCCCTTCCGACCCAAACCATTCTATGATTCCCAGAATCCTGTTCCTCTCTTTCCTAGTGTAATTTGTCATAGGATTGATCTGCAGCCAGAGCTTGCTCCCTGGAGAGCTGCCAGCAGTGCCAGTGGCACCACAGGGAGCACAGGAGCCGGGAGAAAAATCTCCTTCTCCCCTTTGCGCCTTTTGAGGATTTTCTCCCTCGTGTTTGGGGATGCTCATTCTGCATCTGACCCGCTTTTCCCGACTCCTCCTGCTCCTTGGAGAGCTTTGGGCTTTTGTTGTGTGTGCAGGTGGGGCAGGTGATGCTCCCAGCACTGGCAGATTCTCCAGGTGCCAGAGAGCCCCTGGTCCCCCTCCTGAAGCCCTGGAGATGATGAGGGGGTTGAAGGCTTTGAGCTCACTACACCCTCATTACACAGAGGTGTAATCCACTGCTCATCCCTGCCCTGTGAGCTGCTGGGGCTCAGTGCTGGGACCCTGGGAAGCAGAACCAAGGAAATGGGAATGGGTTCTGGTGCCTGAATGCTGCTGGGAATGTGGTTTAGGTCTGTAACAAATGCTACACGAACTCCAGCACTCCTTTGGTAAGTGCTGCTGTGCAGGTGCTGTGCTGGAGTAAGGAAATAAAGTGAATCTCGTGAATTTGGGGTTTTGTTTTTGGGTTTTTCCCCTATGTTTTCTCCTGGGAAGTGCATCTCTGATGATGGATTCTTGTTAGAGGGCTTAACCTCATTATCCTGAGAGGTGTAATCCTGTCCCTGTGACACACAGTGACCGTAACACAGCCTGACACCAGGGCTCTAAACGGTGGCTAAGAGGTCTCAGGGACAGTCTGTCAGATGCTCACGTGCGATTATTTAACCCTTTGCTGCTTCTGTGACCATGGATCCCTTTCGGAAAGTAAGGAACGTGTACATCCAGCCTTGCTTGCTGAATTTTAGAAGCAAAATCCAGCTTGCACTTGGTTTTTCTGTGTCTGGTTTGCAGCTTGGAGGTTGGCCCAGCCCTGGTGGGTCTCAGCACCCCTGGGCAGCTCTCCACCAAACCTCTGTTTGGGCTTCAGGATGGTATTTACAGCTTCCCTGAGAACAGCACTTAATGCTGCACACTCATCTTTGAAGCCAAGGAAGCAGCAAACCCAGAGGCTGGAAACTGAGAAAATGTTTTCCCCAACTATCCTGGCAAATGGGTTTTGTTTTGCATTTCTGGTTCTTTCCTCTCCTGTGTTTTGTTGGGTGCTCTGAAGCTCATCTGCAGCTTCACGACAGTGTCTCAAGTTATTGATATTGCAATAAATCAAATGGGAGTGGCAGTCAAAGATCCCTGGTAATTGTTGGAGGAGGGAAGAGGCTTTACCATGCCTCCATCACAGAGTTCCCCGTCTGTTGCACAGTCCTTGTAGTTAAATACAGGGACAGAAGCCCAGCCCACACCATCACGGGAAAACTTCCCTGGCTTTGATTTGAAATCCTTATCAAGTAAGTATCAGCCCAAATCCTCTCAGCTGGCACCTCTCCAGAAGCTGGATGCCAGCAAACACCGGGCCTGGCAGGAGTGGGAATGGGAGGAGAAGCTGTGGCATCTCTGGGCAGGCGAGGTGGAGCCACAGGGGAAATCATCCAGGCAGGCACTGGCAAGGCTCAAACCAGTTGTCCAAACCAATTATTACTGAACAGCCTCATCCTCAGCAGGCAGCTGGGTGGCTGTGGTCCAGCTGAGAGGAGAGCTCTGGGTGTAGGAAAAATCCATCTGATTTGATGCCTTAATGGGGCTCTGCCCACCCTGGGCATCCCAGGAAAAGATCACACCATGATTTCCTTCTGCCTGGCCAGGGCTGATGCTCTTCTCAGGTACCAGGTTGTGTCAGGAGGTGCTGATTTAAGGAATTCCCCAGCAAATTCCCAGGATGCTGAAGCAGCAGCAGCCCCAGCTGCTCTGTGTCCAGGGAAGAGGGCTGGCTGAGTGTTTGCTGTGCTCACTGCACTTGCTGTAAGGTTCTGCAGGTTTTTGCACCAGGCCAGAGCACAAAGAACTGATCCAGGACCACCAGGTTGTGCTCTGTGTTGGCTCCCACGCTCTTGGCTGCTCTGGCTTTCCTGGGCTGCTCCAGTCAAGGTACAAACCATGGCAGAGGGACAGGAAAACAGGGGAGGTGGGAGGCTGGAAACTGCTGGTGAGACGTTGGTTTGCAAATAACAGACGCTGGTTTTGCACAGCCCAGGGGTGTGTCCGGACGGCTGGAAGGTGCTGGGAAGTGCCCAGGTGTGCAGGGAGAAGAGCGAACAGGAGCTGACCAGCCACACATGCACCTGTGGGAGAAAATACAGGGTTCTCCAGCACTTCAAACTGGAGGAAACTGGATCTAATCCTGCTTGCTCTCAGGACTGCTTTTATTTGGGCATTCTTGTCCCTGGGACTGTTCACATCAGTGTTTTTATTGTGGGATGCCGTTATCCAAGTCAGAAATGGTACCTCTGAGCTCCTCCCATCCGAGTGTTCTCCAGCCCAGCTGGGTCAGTTTGTCAAACCTGAGAGTTTATTTGGGAGTTTTCTAGTTGCTCAGAGATACCATCAGTTTGTCTCTGGTTTTGGGGTCAGGTTTGTGCCCACCCAGAGCCTGGGGATGTTTGGCCTGAGGGTTTATTTTGCCCTTCGTGAGTTTAGGGGCAGACCAGCAAATGACTCCGTGTCATTTCAGGCTGTGAAACCATCTCCCCGTGGAAGGGGATGTGCAGAGCTGGCACAGAGAGGTCTCTGCCCAGGGTTATCACTGCTGGGCAGAGCTCCTGCTTTGCTTAGAAGCAAATCTCCATTTGTTCTGGGAGTGCTCCCCCCTCCTGTGCTGGGGCTCAGTGCTGGCTCTGAGCCCTCAGCTCATTCCCACTCTCAGGGTCACTCCTGGAGTGCCAAGAGCTGGGAAGTTCCTCCTATGCAAAGCGTTCCCCAGCCCAGCTGGGTCAGTTTGTTTTTCCAAATACGAGAAAGTTTATTTTAGAGTTTTCTAGATGCTCAGAGATACCATCAGCAATAAACAATGCTGGAGGAAGTAGAAGAGCAGTAAGCATAATAATTTATTTTCTGTTTGGCTTGGGTTTATTTTAAAATCTGTAGTTCCTAAAAGAAAGTGTTGGTAGTGAGGAGGAAAAGTGGTGAATTTCTTACAGTGGTGGTGTGGCTCTTCTGCTTTTTTATTCTTTCAAAAATCCCATTTCTTTACTCAGCCAGGTTTTTTTCCCAAAACGACCAGAGAGTGTGAGGAACCCACTTTGAGACTAGATGATTTTATTTGAATTTTAGTTTCTTTCTTTTTCCCATGAGGTGCAGAACTTGGTGCCTTTCTAAATCTGAAATCCCATGCAGGGCCCTCGTGTCTCACTGTCTGGTGCTGTTGTTTGGCAGTGATGATCTTGCTGGTCAGGAAATGATCCGCTGGGTGCTTGGATTTAGCTCAGGTCTATAAATACAAGGCAAACTAGAATGCCAGGAACGTGAAGGGCATCCCTCACTTGGCATGGCAAAACCATGACCCGAAATTTCCCATCTCAGCCTTTGCAGGTCACTTGCAGAGAAAATGTCTGTGCATCACCTGCATTACCTACCTTTATATTCCTATTTATAGTCCTGCCATCTTATTGTCAGTGGGATGTTATATATAGTTTTTATGGTAATTTTGTGTGCTGAATGCAGTTTCCTGGGAGGAAATTGCATTGAGAAATGGGTGAAGAAGTAATAATAATAGTCATAATCTGCATAAGCCCCTGTCGTTAAAGCCCACAGCCCTCCACCTCCTGGAAGGCAAATGCCCAGATAAGAGAATGGTTTTCCAAACAACATCTTCAAATGGCCTGGAGAGGCACTTTTGGCAAGGGCGTGACAAGACAAGGGGAAATGGCTTTAAACTGCCAGAGGGCAGGGTTAGGTGGGATATTGGGAAGGAATTCTTCCCTGTGAGGGTGGAGAGGCCCTGGCACAGGGTGCCCAGAGAAGCTGTGGCTGCCCCATCCCTGGAAGTGTCCAAGGGCAGGCTGGAATATCTCTATGAGTTGTATTAGTATGTCCCTGTGTTCCAGGAGCAGGGAAAAGCCTCAGATGAGACCAGGGACCCTCGTGCTGCTCTGGGGGTGTGGAACAGCCCAGATCCTGCCTGGGCCAGACGTTAGTCCTGGGTCTGTCTGCAAATAAGAAGCTGTTTTACAGGGAAAATGAGACACAGTTTAGCAAACACTTAAGGATTGACTTACTTTTAAGAATGTTGTTTAATCCTGTTGAAATTGAGAGGATTACTTATCCTTAAATGCATGCTTAAGCACTTCCCTGGCTGGGGGCTGCGATCTGTGAGGAGCTGGGCTTGCACTTGGCTTTTCTTGCCCTTGGCAGGAGTTGTTGTTGGAAAAAACATTCCCTGATACTGGGGCAGTCAATGTTCAGCCTTCTGGAGATGCCAGGCCTCAAGGAGGCTCTTTGTACCTGATCCCTCAAATTGGGTCGCTTTGCTTTTGCACCTGAGCGTGGATTTGGGATCCTCAGTCAGCACTGGAAAACTCGGCTGTGCTGGCTCATCACTGGAACCAGGGCCCCGGCTTTGATGTGCCAGGATGTGCAGAGCTTGGGGCTGTTCATAAAAGAACAAAGGAAAACTTGTTGGTGAGGAGAACAGGGAGCTTTTCTCTTAAATTTCCCTGGAAGTCAAACCCTGCGGTGTAACTGTCTGATTCATAAACTGAATTTTTACTTCAGAAGTCTAAAAATAGACCACAGAGGAGACTCATTCAATCAGTCTAGGACTTCCCTTGCACTATTTTAAACCCCGTGGAGCAGGGCTGGGGGTGCCAGTGGAGTCTCCAACCTCTGTGCCCTGTTTGGGCTCAGCGTTTGCAGGTACCACTCGTGATGCTCTGTGCCTTGGCTCTGCTGGGGTGAGCCCTGGAGCCTTTCAGGGATGTTCTGCTCCCTGTTTTCCATGTGGAAGTCACCTGCTAAACACCAAACGGTGGCAGCTCCTCGCTTGCTGCCCTGGTTTTGGGTCCACGTCTGGGGCACCAGCAGCCAGACTGGAATCCATGGCAAATGAAAAATTAGAGGGGTGAAGGTTGCAAAAGTGTGGAGGAGAAAGGAGCAGGATCTGCCAGAGCAGGATGAACTCAGTCCTGAGGAATCACCTGTGTCCTCCCCACAAAGCTGGTGCTTGCACTGCTCTCTGCAGCAGGGAGGATTTGCCTGAGGGTCTGAGATGAGACTCTCACTGATGTTCTGGGATTAAAACGTGAGAGGGACAGAGGCTCTGAGTACCACCAGCATCCTAGGACAGAATTTGGCCATGTGATCCCTGGATGGGTGGTGTGGAAGTGGCTCAGCAAACCAGGGGAACATCCCTAAGTGAGGTGGGGGGACACAGTCCCTAAATAAAGGGACCTGAGGGGTCCCTCATGGCTGGGCTGGGTGCAGGGCAGCTCCAGGCAGCAACAGCACCCGCAGGGTTGGATTTGTACACCTGGAGCTGGGGGTGCTTGGGCAGGGACTGCTAAAGAAGCCCTTTATCCGTGCCTCATCCCAGTGGATTGGAAACCAGTCCAAAAATAACAGGTTTGTTTTTCAATCCAGCTTTGAAATGGTGAATACGAGCAAGAGTAAACCACAGTTTATATCTACAAGGGACTAAAACCATTCTTTGTTCCTCTTCATTGAAAATTCTCCATTAGCAATTAAAGCTTCCATCAAAAATGGGAGTTTTCAGAAAAACCTGGTGGTTTTATTGCTGCTGATTGCAGTGCTGCTGAGAATATTTTGGTGTTGAATCACTTCTGGCTGTTTTCCACCAGAAAAGGGCGATGGTCTGCACTCACCTCTGACAAACTGATGATGCATCTTTATTGAATTGCAAGAAGTCAGAACCATTCAGTCTTGGCAAGTTTGCCTCAATAAGATCATTTTGTGTGAGGAGAGACACGAAAGGAGTTGTAATCCTTTTGTGATAAGATATAAAGTAAGAGGGGGTTTTTTTCAATGGTTCTTAGTGCTGCATAAAAACTGTCAGGGCAGGCCTGGGCTTATCAAATGAGCGTGGGGATGGAGCTTCCTCGGATGATACTGTTCAATAAATATCTTTGTAGCTGAGGGTTAAATGTCTTTTGTGCTCAGTGGAAGAACCAAAAGCAGTGTTTGCACTGGCAGTGTCCTCCCAGCCCTGGTGGTGACACTGTGACACTGATGGGGGGACTGGAGCACATTCCTTTCAGTGGGTGTTCTGGTCCAAGCCCCAGGCTGCGGGTCCTTGGGTTCCCACCAAACCTTCCTCTGTCCTCAGTAAGCACACCAGCATCTTTTTCTCTCATTTCCAGGTGATCTCTGCAGTATCCAGGCTCTCCTTCCACAGTATTGCTCAAACCAAAGGAATTAGGTAAGATCCTTTCAATACGATGCTTTAAAATGACATCTCTCTCCCTCCCTATCCATACTCCTCGTATTTAATCACATCAGACTCTTCAGAAGCTACACATAATATGTTTAAACAGACACCAAGGGTGCCTTTGGGATGTAGGTAGGATACTTTTAAAAGCTTGCAGGCTGCTTGGGAATACTTTCAGATGAAATAAGTGAAAATGTGATGAACTGTGTGCACTCTTCCTGCAGGGCAGGGCAGCAGGGGGAGTTTTAGTGTCTCTTGCTGGAGGTTTTGCTCAGGTTCACTGTGCAGTGAGGGATCCCAGGGAAAGCCAGCAGTGCCCATGAGCTGTGGCATCACCCCACTGTCCCCACTGTCACCTGCAGAAGAGCTCAGGTGGCCTTTCTGGCCTTAAAACTGGGAAATCTCCTCTTGGCTTTGTCAAAGGCACACCCAGGGTGGGCTGCCTGCTCCTCCTCTGCTCATTGAAGGAGCAGTGGAGAAGGAATTAAAACCAGCAGACAGCCCTATTAAGTAGAGCTGTTATCCTGCTTCTTTGTTCAGTTCCCTGCAAAATTGCTTTGCGATTGGTTTCCTTGTTAGTGTGCATTTGTATTATTAATCTGGCAACACCTCATTAGGGCCACGGCTATAACCAGGATGAGTTCTCAGCCTAAATTACCTTCCTTGGTTTTTTTAGGGACTCTGTGTGTGTGTGTCTTCACCCCCAACTATAGAACACGTTGGATTTTCTCCACAGCATGTGTGCTGCTGCTGTTCTGCTTGGGGGTGGCACGGCAGGGTCTGTGGTGCATCCCAAGCCAGGCACAGCCAGGATGCAGGGATTCAGGCTGGATGGGGTCCCTGCCCCGCTCCCAGCCCTGCCACCCATCCCCACCACCCCCTGCCGTGATTTCCTCTGTTGGAACATATTTTCCCTGCCTTAGCTGCACTGAGATTGCTGGAGGGGAACAGCTTTTCACGTGTAAAACCAGCTCGGAGCCTTCCCATCTGTTAAACACGGGTCCGACAGATCCCAGCAGGACTGGGGGGAGATTCAGGGGGCGAAGGATTGAGGAATAAAGACGTGCTATAAGTTAAGGGGTATTTATTATGAAGATAGCCCTGAGCCCTGGAGGAGCCTGCAGTGATTATTATTTTAAGGGAGAAGAACATCCAAGGCGTTTGGAGGCCGGGAGCAGTGGGGAATTCAAGCTGCAGTGCCTTGGCAAGGGGTGGGTTTAAGTCTTGGGACATCACCCTGGGGTTCCAGGGTGTCATCCCTGGCAGAGCCCTTCCCTAGGCAGGGAGGGAGGTCCTGGAGTCAGAGGATGAAGGAGTTGCTGTCTCCTGGCAAGGCTTTGACTGAGTCCCTGTTGGTTCTGTCGCGGGCTGGGCAGAGCCGGGATCCAGGGACAAGGGAGGATTTGCTATTCCTGTGGATATGTGGCTTTTTCTCATTCATTTTACATCTGGCATTTACAGTTCCCACTAAAATCCTTTATCTTGGAAGCCTTTGGCACCATAATTACACAAGAATAGCACAGAGCTTAGCAAGCCTTTGCCTCCAACTCTGTTTCCCTGTGTATTAACCCTGTTTCTCCTCCCCACTGCCAGCTCTGCAGGAACAGAAAATGCTGCCACTCCTTTATCTGGAAAAAAAGGCTAGGCTAGAATTGAATTCTATAATTCCAGGAAAATACCCTCCTGGGAGTGTCCTCTCCCACCTCGCTGTCCCCTGCAGCCAGAGCTTTGTCCACTGCTGAATCTTCTTTCCTAGAAATTAGGTGATTTCTTGCTACACCATCACAAAGCCCTCAATGACAGAAATTAATCTCCGATGAATTAATCTGATCTTGTGGGAACCAGCAGCAGCTCTGGCTCCCTGAAGGAAGTGCCCACATCAGCTCATTGGGGTCCCCACTGATGGTTGGGGTCCATCCTTTCTCTCTCCCACTGACAGTGGGAAAAATCTTGTTGGCTTAGGCACAGTGCTCAAAAACGTGGTAAATGCAGTGAAATTCGGATGGTGTGTGGATTGTGTGGTCTTCAGCCCCACAGCACAAATGTGGCTCTGCTCCAACCACTATTTTAGGGTCTGAGAATCAGGATCATGCAAATGAAGAGTGAAATAAATCCCAAAGCCTATTACTTGTCCTTAAATAAGTTTCATGGCGTGTAGAAAAATAAAAATCAATCTTGTATGCTATTCAGTGAAAAAAAAAAAATCACTCTTTCTGTCTTAATAATTTCTGGCTACATGAACCTTGGCAGAGGAGCCCTGTTTCCCAGAGTACACCAGATAGCTATCAGGATAGCTCTGTGGAGATGACAGAGTGTTTCTTCCAAGAAACAAGTTCCAAGCAGCAAAACAGGGCAGAAAATGATCCTGAATGCAGTGTTTTATTTGCAATCTGCTGCTGTGTTTAATCTGCAGCAGCTGTAGCTACAGCCCTGCTGTGACCAACCTCTGCCTGCCTTGTCCCCCCATCCCAGGGGCTGCTTCCACAAATCCTGCCGGGAACAGGCTCTGTGCTAATGGGATAGTGACTTTTCCCTGGGATCTTTGCCCCTCTGTTGCCTCACAGGGTTTTCCATAGGGACAGGGAGCAGATTCTCGTGTGTGTAGCATTGCTCAGTGGCTAAGGAGAGATTTTTTTTAGTTGTTACTGGTTCTCATCCTTCCCTCCATCTCTCTGGAAGGACTGTCAGCACTTCCAGGGAGAAGTTGCAGCGAGCTCCATGCCCATCCCTGGCTATCCCTGAACAAGGAGCCTTTATTATCCAGCCAGGATTTTCCACTGCAGACCCGACCCGTGCCCGCTAATTCCATTACCCCATTCCCACGCTGACTGGCACTAAATGCTTCCGAGCCAGCCAGGAGGATTCTGTAGCAGTGTGGTCGTACAGGGATGTCAGGCAAAGCCTCTCCTGTGCTTTGGAGCATGAATTTTCATTCCCTTTCCGAGTTTTCATTCCCATTCCAAGTTTTCTTGAGCAAACTCAGCTCTCTGGAGGACAACAAGGCTTCTTGTTGCAGGTCCCAATAAACCAGGATTATAATTATTTTCTTAAAGCTCTTTTTTTTTTTTTTTTTTTCCCCCTGAAGACTTTCCTGCCACAGCCGGGAATGTTCTCTGTTGCCTGTGGCACATCCTGGTGTCCTCTGGGCCCCATCCTCCACCTCGTGCCCCCTCGTGCTCCATGGGCTGAATGTGAGCTCTGAGCAGAGGGGGTGTGTGTTTATTCATCTCCCTGAGATATATGTTTTTCCTGGAAGCAGAGTTCTGCAAGCAAAGCAGGAGGTTAAGGAATATTGGCTCACGCTGCCTGCATGCATTTTTAATGCGTGCACAGCAAAGCCAGCTGAAAAGGGGAAGGAGTTTGCATGTTCAAAGGCCTTGATGGAGTCCCATAATCTAAAGAAGTCCTTTCTATATGAACTGAACCTCTCGGTGATGCTCTTCAGAAGGCACTACAGTTAATAAAATAGAGTTAAAAACATTTGCAAATGGGCAGGAGGGTGAACCCTGCTTGTCAAAGGAGGTTTCCTCTTGCAGGAGCAGTGGTGGTGCTTTGGCTGGGCCCTGGAGGGAAGGAGACAGGGATGGTTGAGTTTCCTCCATCCTGGGGACCCCTTTGGGGGTTGGAAGAAGGAGACCAGTTCAGATCCAGTGTGAGCAGATGTCAGGGCTGGGTTGCCCATGGGCGCTCTGTTGAGTGGCCGTCATGGCCATCCTGTGTCCACTGTTCTGGCACAGGTTGCCCAGAGAAGCTGTGGATGCTGCATCCCTGGAAGTGTTGAAGGCCAGGCTGGATGGGGCTCTGAGCACCCTGGTCTACTGGAAGGTGTCCCTGCCCATGGGAGATTGGATTGAGATGATCCTTGTGGTCCCTTCCAGCCCAGGCCATTCCAGGATTCTGTGATTTTGCCCATCTCCACAGTGCAGACAGTGAGAGGAGAGAAGCTCAACACTGGAATTAGCCCAGGTTGGAGCCAACTCCAGGCATGTTCAAGGCAACTAAACGAGTACCAGCATCCTGCCACCAGTGAGGATTTAATCCAGAGGAGAATTCCCTACCACCCTGCTTTTCCTGCAGCCCCCCTGCCTTGCGGATGGGCTCATCACTGCTCCCTTTTGCCCAGGTGAGCCATTAAAGCAGCCTGACGTGCTCCAAATGAGGTTTGCAGCATTATCACCCCTGGAGTTTCTGGACTTAACAGCTTGCCAATAATATCAGGATGTGTGTGAGGAGGGGAAAGGGAGGAGGGATGGGGAGGGAGAGTCAGAGCAGCATTCCTGGCGTGAGGTGCCCATGCTGCTGCCTGCAGGGGAGGAGGAGCAGGGGGGCACATGGGGCTGGACCTGCCTGCAAAACACGGCTTTGCTCCCAGCGTGTGTCACTGGGTGATTTGGAAACTCCTCAGTGCTTCAGCCACCAGTTCAGAATGAAACCTGGAGTTTTGTCCAGGTTTCATGGCTTTAATCCATTTCCCCATCTGCCTGAGCCCCACTGTGATGGGGGGTACCCTTCTGCTTGCAGTGGGGGTGACCCTGTAAAGGGGGCCTTGTGATCCCACCAGCAACCCCCTGTTCTTGCAGAAGATGTGGTGGCACAAGCCCCAGCGGAGCCGATTAGGATGTTCCCCTTGCTGTCCTGAAGGAGAGAAGGGAGATGGGAAATCTTGTATGGGATTTGCAAGGATTCTCCAGCACGCTGGAAGCTTCCTGCAGATCAGATTTGGTCCCTGCTCTCCCTGCCCCTGGGGATGGGAGGTGGATCCAGCTGTGTGTGAAAATAGCAGGCAATTAAAGCCACTAACTATTAAGTCCTCAAGTGTCTCGTGGTGAGGAGGTTGTTACAGGACCTCTTCTCCTTAAGGTTGGTTTTACAGGGACTGTTTTATTCCTCTCTGTAATTGCAGTCTGCCCGTTACTTTTTTACTGCCGTTGTGTATTCGTTGTACACCCTTCGAGCGTTGCTATAAAATGGATGGAAAGGCTGTGGGAGGATCCAGGCCTGGAAATGGGCACAGCTGCTGTGCAGTGCTGTCCTGGAACTGGGACCAGCCCTGGGACTGGCCACCAGCACAAATCCACAGAGGCTCAGCAGAAACCTCACAAGCAGGAGGTCAGGTGGAGGTGGTTCCTTGTGGCACACACAAACCTCCTTTAGGAGTTACCACAAAAGCTTCTCCATTTGTTGATAAGCAGAATCCTTGGCTGGAAGCAGTGCCTTTCCCGCTACAAACGTTTTTAACACATTTGTTTTGGCAAGTTTGTATCCTCACAGAGAGTCTGAAAAGTCTCGCTGACAAGTTTTCCTGCGCGGCTGCTTTGTAGGCTGGGGGGGATGCTGAGGTCACCCCGTAAGCATCTGCTCCCCAAAGCGAAGGCAGTTTCCCTCTCCCCCTCCCCACCAGCAGCTTTGCCTGATGAAGATGCAGCTCTGATGAGCTCAGCTCTACTGGGTGGGCTCAGGGTGGGGCTTGCTGGGCTTTGGGGTCACCTGTCTTGTCCCTGCTCCTCTGCTTTGCCCACCTAGGGCATCCCTCAGGGCTTCTCTCGTGTCACTGCCCACCCGGGCATTGTCCTGCCTTTGTGTGAGACCTTTCCAGCACCTCTGATTGTGTCCCTGAAATCAGCTCTTGCCCCAAGGATGGAGAAGGGCTTCAGGCTCAGCTGGTCCAAAATAGGGGACTCGGGAGGCTCCCAGTGCTGGGGGACGGGGAGCTCAGAGCCGGAGGCTCCAAGTGCCTGGAGAGAGGGGCACTTGGATGCTCTGGGACAACCCAGCTCCCTCTGCACCTCACTGGAGAAGGGATTCCTGGTGGCCCTTGGAATGTGCTGTTTGGATCTGCTTTATGTTGCACAGTTGGACCCTCCTTGGCTGGGAGGTGCTGGTGGTGCTTCCATGCAAACAGCAGTGCTGGGGCTGGCCTGGAATCCTGGAGAAAGATCCATTTAGGTAATTATTTGTTTTTATTGGCACATGTTTCATAGGATGGCAGCTGCTCAGGTACAGCAGAAAAACTCGGGAGTGCTGAAAGATCTCCTTGTGCTGCTTTGCTTCCAGTTAAAAATGGGAGTTTCAGGGTTTGTGTTTTAACCAGGTGTTTTCCAAAGTGAGGCTGCTGATGTTGTTGGATACCCTGGGATGCATCCCAGGTCTTTCCTAGGGCAGTCATTCCCTAGAGATTGGTTGTGCTGTTACCCCACAGGATTTGGGTTCTTTTTTTTTTTCCTTCCAAGAAAGACATTTCTGGATTTCCCCTTTTGATTTTATCCATCTGTTCTCGTCAGTGTGGAGCTGAAGTGAGGAGAAAATCATCCCCGCTTGCTCGAGCGAGGGATTGGTGCATGAGGAGCTTTTAAAAATGCGATAATGTGTTGAAACATAAAATTATACGAGCTGTTATTTTCTTGTCTTATCATCTCCAGAAATCCTCAGCTCAGATTTGAGCTGGGGATAAAGCAGGGCACGCAGCTCGCCCCTGGGCACTGAGCCCTGCACCGAGGGCTCTCCTGCAAAATCATCATCTTTGTCTTATCTCGTGGTGTAACTTGCTCTTTCCCCACTGAATTTCCATCAGAATTAATCTTGTGAGGATTTTCGCAAGTTCCAGACCACAAATAAAAGCAAATTGTAATTTTTCAGAGGACGTGTCTAAAACTTGGCACAGCGCGAGCTGCTTCTTTCCAGAGATGAGTAATGTAACACAATAGTTTGATTTTAATTAAATTCAGCAGCTTTTGGTATGCTCCAATGTGTCTTGTTCTGCACGGGGAGAATTGATTCAATTCTGCTTTATATAAATGGATTTTGGGGCGTTAATAGTGCGGTTTTATTTCGCAGCACTTGAGCAAAATCGTTCCCTGACGCTGTTCCCATTTCACAGATGGGAACCAAATCTTGGAGGTGCTGCCTGGGGTGAGGGCAGGGCTGGAGGAGCAGCTCCAGGTCACCACTTTGCTCAGCCCTGGTCAGCTCACAGCCACCCCTTGGTGAATTAAATGCTCCTTTAATCTGCTTAATCCCACCGAAGCTGATGAGGGAGGCAATTTCAGCGGCGTGCAAAAATCTTGGAAAACAACGTGGTTTTCTTTGGGCAGCTCCAGGAGTGCTCGTGGTGGTGTGGCCAGGGCTCCCACAGTCACAGGGGTGGGGTGATCCCCTGCCCACAGAGTGACTTGTCCTCCTGGAGGAAAAAAAAAAAAGAGGAAAAAAGAAAAGGGGAAGGTTGGAGTTATCAAAATGTGAACAGCCAAAGTCTGAGATTTTGGGATTGAAGCAGCATTAAACATCAGCGGCAGGACAGATGGACTTTTCCATGAGAAAAGCATGAGAGCTGTGAGGCCGTGATCCCCACACCCAAACTCCCATGGAAAGCACATCCTGGAGCCCAAAATCTTGGTGAAATCAGTGCCCTGTGGGTTTTCTGTGCATTTCCACAGAGCTCCCTCCAAACCGGGGTTATCAGAGGGTCTCTAAACCCAGCCACAGCATCTGTGAAGTACTGCAGGGTGTAATCACAGTCTGTACATTCCACACTTTGGAAATGTTTTTCTGACAGGTTCTGGGCCGGGAGGACTCAGCACAGCCCCGGCCATCCCAGCAGAGCTGCAGAAGCTCCTTTGCACCAGCTTGAGGCTCTGGTCCTTCCCGTTTATGAAGAAATCCCTCACAGAAGGGACAGCAGATGGGAGCAGCTCAGGTTTCCCGGGTGTCACATGCTCCACCTGCTTTTTGAAACACTCAAGTGTTATCACTGGACTTAGGAAAACGGGGAGTTTATCCCGCTGGTGCTGGGAGGCTGGGATCCCCCTCCAGGAAGGGGTGAATCACCTCCTGTTTAGACTCCTTGCACAAGTCACGATAACTTCCTTGCCTGACAATCTCCAGTGAGAGCAGCCTCAGGTGGGAACAGCTCCTTGGGATGGAGAGCCCTGAGTGGGACATTTCCACCCTGCCTCCTTCTCAGCTGTTCCCAGGGCTGGTGTTTGACCCCAAGAAATCGGAAGAGAGACAGGAAAAATGGTAAATAAACCGTGCTGGATCCTCCTTGCTCTGTCACAGGTGGATTTGAGGCTGTACAAAACCACTGGCCTGAAGCTGCCCCATCCCTGACCCTCTGCTCTCAGCAGAGGTGAACAGCTGCCTTCAGTTGCTGGGACAAGGCACCCAGATGCTGAGATATGCTCATCAATAAATAAACCTCCCTGTTTATTGCTGTTAGAATTGCAGCCTACCTGGCTCTTCCTATTCAATAATTCAGAGGAAAGAGCAGCCAGGCAGCGCCTTCTCTGACGGAGAAATTCCCTGTGTGGGGGTGGATGGTGAGGATGCGGCGTGGGAGGGCTCGTGGGGCAACCTGAGAGCAAGGGAGGGGTTTTTTTGCGTGAGGTGCCTCGTGAAATATGAATGGCTTGTGCCCCTGGGTGATGCGCTGTGGCTGTGGATGGCTCTGCTCTGCTTGCAGGGCGCCCTGTGCACGTGCAATTCAGAAAGTAGCCAGAA
Organism: Atrichornis clamosus; assembly: GCA_013400975.1. Classification (NCBI taxonomy): domain Eukaryota; kingdom Metazoa; phylum Chordata; class Aves; order Passeriformes; family Menuridae; genus Atrichornis; species Atrichornis clamosus. The sequence continues at coordinate 93,484 of WBMZ01014322.1, forward strand.
TATTCCGTAGGATCAAGGGGCTGCTTTGCATCACATGTCAAGGACCATCATCTGCTGTAAGTCCTGTCCTCCAGAGGAGAAGCTCACTCTAAACTCCATAACAAATTTCTTGGTCTTTTCTTCTCTTTTAGGCTCTAAAACAAACACACCAGATCGATCCCACTTCCCTTCTCTTTTTTGATCTCTGGAAGTGATGCTGTTGAGTGCTGTGGGGTTTGTCTGTGAAGGAGCCTACTCTGGGAGGTTTATTATCTCTAAGAGCCTGTTCCAGCACTGTTTGATGTCACTGGGGGCTTTTGCTTTTCATCTGAGTGGGATGGGGCTCGCTGCAGCCCTGGGAGGATGAATGGCTCAGCAGGTGGTTTTGCATGATGGTGGAGTAAAAAAATCTGGTGCTTAGCTAAAGATATGAAATAAGAGGCATTTTCAAATGAATTTTAATAAACTGGGATCTCTGCAAACCTGTTGGGTTTCAGTGAACTCAAAATACTCGTTACTGCTGGGCATTCCCAGCTACGGCTTTTAAAGCTAGGTAAGAAGTTGCAGTGTGCTTGGAGGTTTGTAAGAATTTCCCAGGCAATCAGGAGCTTTTAGACCTCTTGACTTACAGTGTTTCTGCTCGTTTTAACAACAACAAAAAAAAGACACAGAGGTGGTCCCAAAGGAGGTGTTTGCTGTTGGGGAGCTCAAGGCTGGGGATTGTGCAGCAGCATCACCCACCTGGGTGGACGTGCTTCTCCCTGCATGGCTGGGGGAGGTGGATAATCTGTGTGAAGGTGTCTCAGTGAAAGTGCTGGAGCTGCTGAGAAACACAGGGTTAAAAGATCACCCAGTTGGCTTTTCTTTGAGTTGCCTTGATGAGGATCTGGTGGGGCAGCAGTGAGAGCAGAGCTCTCCTCCCCCAGTCCCTCCCCACCACACCAAATCCATCTCTGCAGCCAGCTCAAGTGTGTTCAGTGACAAAAAATAATGTAAATGGATACATGAGGGAACTGAAGTTCAAAAGTAGGGAGATATTTTAAACAGTAGCTGTTAGTAGAGCTAAATTAAATTGTGTTGTTGCCCTTAGAACTCCTGGGGAAGAGCAAGGGACGGACAAAGGAAAAACCCAAGGCTTTGTCCATAAAGCTGTCCTTCAGCTCCAGGTTTTGGATGGTCCATTTAGTAATCCTCACCTCGCTGTGACTTTCCCTCCTAATTGCGTTCTGGGCATCCTTATTTAGCCATTAGCTGCCATTGCAGGGACACAGGTTATTAATTCCTCCCCTGCCCTGACTTTCACTCTGGGCCTTTACTGGCAGTCAAGGTGAAGCTGGGAGGGCCAGCAGAGCTGCATCCCCACGAAACTCTCATTGGAAAACATTTTTCTCCCTTTGCTGCCTCCTTATCTTACGTGGGGGGTGTATGACAGGAACCAGTTACACCTCAAGCCCAGATTTACAGCTGGAAATGTGTGCACGTGATTTTAATGTTCTTTATGGCTCTTTCACTTCTTGCTTTCTGCCGTGGCGAGCGCTGGGGAAGGAAGTAGCCAGAGATTAAGAGCAGGAGATGCACGGAAAAGAAAGGTCGTGCCTTGTGGTGGATTTCTTTTTATTATTGTAACAAGTGGTGTTTAAACAGAGGTCACCTCTGAGTTCTTTCTTGCTGGAGCTGTGCAGGGTGGTGTAGCCCTGCAGCTGCTGTGTCCCCTCGTCCATCAGGGCTGAAACCTGAGCCTGGCTCCCAGTTCCATGTGCTGGAGGAGCTGGTGGCTTTTTGGCCTGTGCTTCACGTGGCTTTTGTATTTGTCACTAACCCCCAGAGGGCAGCAGGGGAGAGGAGACACATGTCTTGTAAAGGTCCTGGGTGCCTTGGCACAGCAGATGCGATAGCTGGTGGAGCATGGAATCGTCCTGCTCTATGGCTGGGGTCACCACAGCTCTTTTTTCCTCCTGGACTCAGCACCTGGTCGGGGTTTTAACTGAACTCACTGCAGGTTTCAGCACTATTTCAAAAGCCTTGGTCTGGAGCTGCTCACCGAAGGAAGGGTGAAGTGTAACAGGGGAGAGAAAGCAAATTAATGCCGGTGGAAGGATCCAAAAATAGCAAATTTGGGGGCTAACCAGGCCGTGTGTTAAATCTTTCAGGAGAGGCAATCTATCATGGAACAGGGAGGGTGGAAGGGAAGAGGAGGAAATCGAGAAGTTCACGTGTATCCAGCTTTGCTCCTGCACAGCATCAGTGTCCCATCCCTGTGGCTCAGAGCCCGGGGAGCCCCACCTGCCTTCTCCAGGATGCCCAGGAGGGATGGACAGAGCTGCCCTACCCATCCCTGTCCCTGTGCTGGGGCTGGAGCAAGGCTGGCTGTGTCCGTGGGGACCCCCAGCCCGGCACAGCCGTAGCCACAAGGTGCATCCAGCACAACTGAGCCACAGCCCACCCTGGCCCTGTGCCAGCAATAACACGTTGGGTTTAATTAAAACAGTATTTTTCATCTCCTTCATACATTACTTGGTTATTACTTCAGAATGAGCCAAGGAATTCTTGTATTCCCCCCACTCCCTCCCTCGCTCTTTTAATCTTTCTCCCCCCTTCCTTCTTGCCCTTTTGGTGTCCTTTCCCTCATCTCCAGGGGTTTAACTTTTTTCAGGTGTCACCAAGTTGTTAAGATGAGGAAGCCCAGGGATCATGAGGTCTCATTCATTCCACTGGGATCAGCTGTGCAGTGGTGGGAGATGCCAGTGGGAAGCAGCACGGAGTGCCCAGCCCTGCCTGGCCGAGCAGGGAAGGAGCTCCCAGGTAGAAAGGCTCCATCACAGCTGGAGGAGAAGGTGTTTCTCCATCTCAACGGGTCCAGCGCAGGCTGGAATTAGATCCTGAGCTGTTTGTGCAGCACGACCCCAGCGAGGAGGGCGGCTCAGCCGTGGGGGCTCCGGGGTGCTGTGGGATGAAGCAGCTCCTCGTGTTGGTGCTCAGGTGCTGCCCCGTGTGCTCAGCCAGCCTCACCGCCTGCTTTCCTGTCCTGCCCTGCCAGCTCTGCCCTCGGGAAGCAGCGGAGGTGGGAGCTAAGAGCAAAGACTGGATTAGCAATGAACGCTTTGTTCCCAAACCCCCGGTGCTCAGCAGGACGCTCGGGGCTGGGCTGAGCTCAGGGGCTCTGCTGCCAGGGGTGAGGCACCAGTAACGCTGTCCTTCCTTTCCTTCCCAGGCCCTTCCCATCGGAGGAGACCACGGAAAATGATGACGACGTGTACCGGAGCTTGGAGGAGCTGGCGGAGTGAGTGGCCTCACCTTCCCGTGGGCGGGGATGCAGAGGGGGGGAAAGTTGCAGTGGGTTTCCAGCAAAGGCAGATAAAATTTGACAGCAGGGCTGGGAGAGCCAGAACGGCTGCTTTGATCCTTCTGCCAGGAGATTCTTGTGCTCTGACCATAGCCCATCTTCTCCCGTGTAGAGCCCTGGGAGATGTCACTTTTAATCAGGTTGAGTTTACGAGTGGCTTGGCGGGGGGCGAAGGGGGCCAAGCCCAGGGGATCCCCTCCACCTCCTAAATCTCATGGTTGGCTGCAAACCCCTGGGACATAATTCACCCTCTGAGCTGACCAAAGCCAAGCCACTCTCTGCTGACAGTGCTGGTTCCCCCCATGGCATTTTTTGGGTGGGTCTGCATCCCCCATGTGTGATTTTGGACCACACCAGCTGGCCCCAGGGCAACCACAGAATCGTTTGGGTTGAAAAGGACCTTAAAGCTCATCTTGTTCCACACCCTGCCGTGGGCAGGGACACTTTTCACTATCCCAGGTTGCTCCAAGCCCCATCCAACCTGGACCTGAACGTTTCCAGGGATGTGGCAGCCACAGGCCCCTCACAGGGGACCCCTCCTGCCTGTCCTTGGTGCTGTGGTGGGATGTGGGGTGATGTTTCTGGTGTGTCTCTCCCTGTTTTCCTGGTGTCTGTGTTTTGCTGCCCGTGGTGATGATATAACAGGCTTTTAAAATCAACCTTGAACTGCAACATTCCCAGTGAAGTGGAGGCACTATTGGAATTCAATGGCAGCATTCCCATCAGCCAGGGCTTTACTTATGAAGTGCAGTCTGCTTCATATGGGGGGATGGACTGGGTGAGTGGATATGTGGCTTTATGCAGTTAAATATTATTGTTCCACAACATAAATAATAAGACTCCTTAATCCAATGAGTTCCTTATGGCTTCAGTTATTACAAAAGTAAATCATAAATTACTGGCAGAGGGAATGGAGTACCCTGGAATTCCCTGCTTGCTGTTGGCTCCCAGCAGCTGCAGTTTAATAAAATTTTAACTTACAAAGGCATCCTTTCAAGAATAGCACTTTTGTGCCCCATCTCCAAACGTTCTCAAAATCCTTTAAATATTGGGGTTTTAAATGCCTGCTTCTCACACGTAGATGTGCTTTTTAATTGGAGAGAGGTTTGTGTGGGAGCTCTCACAGGAGTGCTGCTGGGGATGGCGCTGCCCTCTGACAAAGGGTGGGTTTGGGAAGCTGCACTCAGAGCAGGTTGTTTGGTGTTTGGAGTGGGTTCCCAGCTTGAACTGTTCTGCTGGGTGCAGGGTGTCCAGGTGGAAGCTTCCCAAACTGTTCCTTGGACCTGGCTTTGTGTTTGTCCCTTGATGAGAGGTGCTTAGGTGGCCAAGCTCAGATCATTCGGAGGTTTCTTACAATTGATTGTCGTGTTCTCTTCCAGATCTTCCCCATCTTTTAACCTTCCCTTTTTCCCCATTCTTCACAAAATCCTCTTCTTTACATCTCTAGTTAGGAGCAGTGGGGAAAGGTGTGTGTAAATCAGCACGGGGTTATTGCACGAATCCCTTCATCCTGATCTGCCCTCCCAGTGCAGCCGGGTTGTGCACAGAAACACGACCTACAAAACAGAGAGTTCACCCCTAGCTGTAAAAACCCCACAACTGCCCTGGAGAGCCCTTTAGCCACGAGTGTTGCTGCTCCTGCTGCCAGGAGCACAGCAGCAATAGTCCCCTTTCTCCCTTTGACAAGGAAACTTTCGCTGGGAATTTGCCAGGCACAATGGTGTGCACTGGGCCTGCTGTTGAGTGCTGGCAGCCCACGGGCCTGCATGAGAAAGCTCTTTCTTAGCTCCTGCTGCCTCCAAACAGCTGAACAAGGGCATCATTCACGAGCTGGGAGTGATTCAGTCCATCCAGCATCTTTGCCTTTAATATTGCTGATGATCCAGCAGCCTTGAGAAGATCCAAGTGCATCCAAAATGCTTTACTGGGGGCGAGGAAGTGATTTTCACAGCAGGCAGTGAAATGACCCAATGTGTGAAGGGAACTGCTCCAGCCCTGCCTGTGAAAACCATCAGAGGTGTGTCACCTCAAGGTCCCAGTCTGCTGTCCCTGCTGTCCCCAGAGGGCCAGGGCTGGGTGAGGAAGGACAACCCCAGTGGGCTCTGCACCACCAACTCCCCCCCGGGAGGGAGGAGCCTCCCAAAGGGAGCTCTCTTTGGGTGTTGTGCTGCTGGGATAAAAAACTCAGGATAAATATGGAGCTGGTTCTAATGAGACATTTTTGGGGCTGGTAAAAGAGGGTTTTTTTAAATGTCAAAATGCTTCATTTCAACCTTAAGTACTTAAGTGGAGTAGTTTGGTGTCTCCCGGTTGAGATTTTGGGTGAATTCTCATTCTGCAAAGCATTTAAAATATGAACATATTTGTGATGGAGGCACTGATTTGGGGAGCAGAAGGAACCAGGCTTTGTCCCCGTTGTCTCCACCATGCTCTGAAGAGTGAGAACCTTCATCCTGAGGATGCTCCCAGCACGGAGCAGCCATGGGACAAAAGCCAGTGCCAGGGCTGGATGGATCAGAGCCAGTGCCAGGGCTGGATGGACCATTTACGTGGGCTGCAGGAACAAGCTGTGTGTGCAGCCATGGGGCACCGGTGTATTTAAAGGATGTTTAAGCCTTGGTGACCCCATTGTGCTTCCACCTTTGGGGTGTTGCAGGGATTAATCCCTGCTCCAGACAGATCCCCAGCCAGCAGATCAAGGCATAGAATTGCCTGGAAACCGCTATTTAGTTTTAAAAAGAAAGAACAATTGGTGATGGAAAGGAGAAGGGAAGCGAAAAGGCTGTCAGGGGAGCTAGGAGGTTCTCAAATTCCCTGTTTCCAGCCCTCTGGCCCCTCGGGTTGCTGTGCCCTGGGCCAGATGGCAGCTTGCAGGCAGCCCGGGCAGATGGCGAGGGCCGGTCGCGTTGCAAGCGGTGCCTGATCCATCCTGTGAGGAGCAGTAAAGGGACAATTGTCCTCTGCTGCCTGATTTATTTCAGCCTGCCCTGATGCCAGACCCTGCAGCAGCAGCTGGTCTGGGGGCAGTTTGTCCATGAGGTGAGCAGGGCTTCGCAGCAGCAGCGTGTGGGCTCGTTCCCTGGAGCCTGTGCCCCCACGGCACAGCCACCCTTGTCCTGAGGGTGCTCCTGCAGATCCCTAGGGATGTGAGCTGCTGCTTCCCACACGGCTGTGGCTGCTGGGAACTGATGTCAGGAGGCAATTACAGCCTTACTGCTGAGCATCTTCCCTGCCAACTGCTTCTCCATCCCTCTTTATGGCTGTTTCAGCTGCTCCAAACCATCCTGGTACCTCAGAGTTATACTTAACATTTAACCTGAATTTTCTCCCCTGCCACTTAAGCTCTCTCCAGTTATTTCGTCTCATTAAATTTATGAGAGCGATTAATCCAGGTCTTTTTACAGCACCAGAGCCTTCTTTATGATGAGCCTTCTCCACTTCATGGCACTGTCCCTCTGCAGTGGCACAGGGCTGGTTTTGGGTTGCTTTTTGGCTGTTTGAAGAATTCAGAGTCAGGCAGAGGTTCTGTGAATGGTTTGATGTGAAACATTTAATTTGCATTAACTTTTACCTTTAATTTCTCTTCTGAATACAATTTGTTTTGAGGAGAGGAGTCGTAGTGTTGCATGAAGGACCAAATAAGTGTTTTAGGCAAAGCAGGTCCCCACCAAACCCTGCACTGGAACCAGTGTGTGCCCCTGGGGAGTTGATGTTGTTGTTCCCTGCTTTTATTTTGAGCTCACTGGGAATTTATCCCCAACAAATGTACTGGGGATAGTTGTGTATTCCCAAACCTTTCATCGGAGGGAAGGAGGGGAAGAAGATCTGCCCAGCCTCAATTTCTCAAGTGATGCTTCTCTTCTGGGCACAGCCTCTGCCAACCACCCTTCTCCTGCCAACAGCTTCTTGCTGAAGTTTCCCCTGCTTCTCTCTGCTGTCACCAGCATTGCCCCCTCACATCTTCCAAAACAGGGCTGTGATCAGCAGAATTGCTCAAATGCATTAGAAAAAGGGATGAGTAGAGGAGCCAAAGTGAGATGATAAGTTAGCTGCCGCTTTTCTCATTATTTTTGCTGTGTTGGACAAACCAGGCATGGCAGCCCCTTCCATAAATGGCTCTGTGGTCCAGGGCACTTGAGGCAGAGCACTTGTGAACGTGTCTGTCCTTCTTTGCCACCTGGATTGATTTTTACACGTCCTGCTTGTGCCATTCCTAGGATCCCGTTGCTGTAACTGGGTGAGGCTTGTTCTTGGGACCTCTTGCTATTTCCAGACCAGTGTCTCTGTCCCAGTACAGCCCAGCTCATGAAAACCCTGCAAGATCTGGAGTGCAGTGACTGCACATCTTGCACTCCTTCACCCTGAAGCCTGAGCCTGCCAGATGTGCTGCAAATAGAGGACTCTGCTTGTGCTCTCTGCCAGAGCCTGTGAATGAGGGGGTTGGCTGGATGAACTGCCTATTCAGAGCTGTAAGTGCAGAGTAAGAGTGAGAAAGTGGAGGATTACTGGGGCAGGCTGGAGCCTCACAGCCCTGGGGAGCTGCCTCAGAGACTCTGCAAATGCTCTCCCAGCCTGGACCTGTGGTGGCTCTGAGGTCTTCTGGCTCTTACCCGTGGCCACAGGACTGGAAATTTGAGTTTTGACTCTTACTTTAGCTTCTTCTGTCCCCTCCTTCTCTATTTTTTGCTGTTCCTGGTGGTTCTGGCTCTTTCATCAGTGTGGTTTGGACGGGGTTTTGGTGTGGCGGGTTTGCCATGAGGGTTCATCCTTGAATTCTTGAGCCTGCTACAAACTCATCAACTCCCCAGAGCAGCTTTCCTGGGTGAAGAGGTTCTTCAGTGGCCCTGAAACCCCTCAGAGCTTCCCCGCTTGCCCTCATTCACAGTGTCATTGCAAACATGATGTGCAGAGCTCCTTTAGCATGGTGGACCTGCTGCGTGTTTTTTATTGGGGCATCAGGGACTGTCTGTGCCCATTCCCTGGTGTGGGCAGCCCTGTCTGGAGCTCATCTTGTCCCAGGGCCCAAATGCAGACTGTGCCCGCTGTTTGGACACAGTGCTGAGCTCTGGAGAGCTGGTTCCCAGTGGTGGCAACAGTGGGACCAGTGTCTTCACCCAGATTGAGGTTCTTCCTCAAAACTCACTCAACTTTGGCATCCTGGAAATTTCCAAGGCCAGGCTGGATGGGGCTTGGAGGAGCCTGGTCTAGTGGAAGGTGTCCCTGCCCATGGCAGGGGGTGGAATGAGATGATCTTTAAGGTGCCTTCCAAGCTAAACCATTCTGTGATTCCATGGACTTGCTCCTTCCATATCCCTCACTCCAAGGCTGCATCCTGGCATCAATCCCTCTGTTCTGGGAGCTGCTCCTTGGCATGGCTGCTGCCTGCCTGGGAGGGTGTTAGTCCAGGGCAGGCAGTGCCAGGGAGGCAGAACTCAGCCAAAAGCATTGTTTTTGCCTGAAATTGCCTTAGATATGAAAAGCTTTATTCATTATAAGCTTTTCTGGCTCGGCAAGATGCTGCCAGCCCAAAGCTGGTTACATCCATCCTAATAACAGTAATTGCAAATGCTGGCGTTAACTCTGAAGGGCGGATAAAATCCCTTTCCTAAACCCAGAGCTGTCAATGAATCTCCTAATCCAGGCAGTAGATCACAGGCTCTGATACCCACGGGTGACTCGCAGACTCTGCTGCTTTCGCTGAAGGAGCAAATTGCTTTTCTTGGTGAAGAACGAGGTGATCTGGCTTTCCTTGCTCAAGTTGTTCCACCTGCGCGTGACACGCCTGGGGTGCCGAATTTATTGCCTGAATTCCGTGTGTCCTTAGGTTGCCACTGGCTAAAAGCCATCCCAGTGCCTGCTCCCTGTTGTAAGCACGGGGAGGGTTTGTGTTTCCAGCTCTGACAGGCACGGTGTGGAGGCAGGTGAGGATCAATACGTGCAAAGCAGCCGTGTCTGCATCCGAACGGCACCGCAGGAGCTTGGCTGCTCCTGGGCTGCTCTGGGAGAGGCTGATCCGCACGGTTTGCTGCTCCCCATAAAACTGGCAGCCTCTGCTGTTTCTCTGAGATGCACTGAGAATGTGTTTTGATAAACAAGAGCCTGCTGGATGAAGGTAGTGTCTTAATGCTGGCGCAGCTGTTGGGTTTGAGCATCTCTAGTGCATCCCCCCCAAAGCTCTGAAGTGGAGGTGTCTTTCTAGGTGTCCTCAGGACATAGGGATTGTTCCTATTTTTTTCCCAAAGCCAGAAACGGGAGTAGGGAAGGGCTTGTTCTGGTGTTGATGAGCAGGAAGGAGTGGAGCAGCGAGGCTCAGCCCCTTCATTAGAGGAATGAGAATGACGAGGTGCTGTCAGGGTGTGGCCCCACGTGGTGGGTGCAGTGTTCGTGTCAAATGGGGCATCTGTCCTTCTCCACTCTCAGTCCAGGCAGCCCATGATGGAGCAAAACCCATGTGGCACTTGGGGACATGGCCTAGGGGCGATTGTGGTGGTGCTGGGTTGATGGTTGAACCAGATGGTCTTGAAGGTCTCTTCCAACCTTGGTGATTCTGTGAAAACCCCTTCAGCATCACATGCTGCCACCTGGGTTTCTCACAGCCACGTCCTGGTGTGTTCCCACCACGATCCAGAGCCCTTGGCTTCCTGGAGGGGGTGCCATCTTCTCCTCCTGCACGTATCCCAAAGCAGCTGTCGAACTTTTCCAGCATTCCTCAGGCCAAGCAGGCTCTGCTCCAGCAGCAGCATCACCCCAGCCCTCGCCTGGCCGTGTCACACCCAGCCGGGCTCCTGCTCACAACATTAACCCAACCACCCCTTCCCAACAACCCTCGAGCCAGGGAAATGATGTATGGAGAGACAGCCAGCAATCCGAGAGGTGCGGGAGATTAATCAGGAACTGGGAGTGACTCGCTCTGGATGAGGAGTGGAGCCGAGAATATAAATATTGGTACAGATAATAACGGTGACGGCGACGCCTGGGAAGGGGAAGATGGATCACCAGCTATTAGTGGGCATTATTGCAGCAGCTGCAATGCATCACTCGGGAAGAATGGGATGGATACATCATGCCAGTGTATTTATTTAAAATCCCCAAACTTTTATTAAATAAATCTGTTTGCAAAAATAGAAGGGACTGCATTTAGCAAAGAAATAAAGCCCAGTTTCGCAGGCAGATGTGCTCTGCTGCTCCCTGCTATAGAAGAGAGAGATGGTGAGTGTCACACTTTGAGCACAGCTTTACTCCTAAATATATTTCGTGTGTAATTAATACCCCTGTTGAAAGACACAGCTCATAAAATATGTGAACTGTTCAGTATTCCCGTGCTTCACACTGTCCTGATCCTGTGGGATTGACTTCAGTGGGAGCTGTTAGCAATCAGCACCTGTAGATCTAAGCACTAGAATTATTATTGTTAATTGGTTTTTAATATGGGCTGAATTTTCAAAAGTATGCTAAGACAGAGGAGCCCCTGGGAGGGGTGTGAAGGCTCAGATGACAATTAATTACTGAACACCATCACCTTTGACACAAACTGGGCACTTCATCTCTGTGATGCCTTTGAAGCCTGTGAGAGCAGGGGCAGCTCCAAAGTGATGGGGCTGGTTCTCAAAATGTGACATTTTGCTGCTTAATTTCTCTCTGATGTAAATGTTATCGTTGGCCTCTGCTCAGCGTTGGGGCCGAGCATCACTGAGCCGAGCGTCGGGCAAAGTCACCTTATGGTGGTCAGGAGAGTCTCCTATTCCTCTGGGAAATGATGGATTAAAAGCCAGCTAGCTGCCTGTCAGGGCAGGGATTGGGCTTTGTGACAGTTGGTGCATCACTCAGATAAACTGGGTCCAGAGCTTTGAAACCTGGATGTGATGCCCATGGCTGGGGCAGCTGCCTGGTCCAGGCTTTGCTGTGTGTCCTGCACAGCCCAGGGGGGTGTGGATTCATCAGGACTGGGATGCTTCTCCTGCTGCACAGAGCCATTGGATGAGTGTTTAGTACCTTTGGGTGGATCTGGGCTCCTACAGCAGTTTGCAGCCCTGACTGGGGGAAGGGAATGTTTTTTCGGCATAAAGCAAGCCTTTTAGTGAGAAAAAGCAGAATCAGATCGAGAGCGAACGCAGTGCCTTGAGCAGACCAAAATCCGACCTGTAAAGTGAATTCTCTGAGTACAATATAAAGTCAGTGATGCAGGAGCTGCTCCTGGTCCCAAAGAGGAGCTGAAGAGGAGGTTGTGGGCGCCTTTGGAGCAGGTGGAGCTGGAGCTCAGATGGTCCCGCTGGGCGCTCAGTCAGGCCGATTAGTGCCGAGCTAAAGCTCAGCGGGGGCAGAGCTGGCAGCCCGTGGTGGGATGGGCATCGTGGGCACGCTTGGCACGGGCCATGGAGCAGCTCTTGGCTGTGATCCCCGCTCGTGTCGAGCAGCGTTTCGCCTTTTCCAGCCTCCAGCGAGCGGAAAGAGATGTGCAGCGGGCACTGATCCGGGGAAAACAGAGAGCATGGGCTGAGCACATCAGTGCCACGAGCCAGGAGAATTTTCTTCTTGTGGTCCTGCTCCCTCCTCAGTGTGAGAGCTGTTGCTGTTTTGCCTGATCAAGTGACAGAGAACATCCCCTCACTGTTATCCCTAAATCCTCCTTCTCGTTCCAGCGAGCACGACCTGGGGGAGGACATCTATGACTGCGTCCCCTGTGAGGATGAAGGCGATGATATCTACGAAGATATCATCAGAGTGGAGGTTCAGCAGCCCATGGTAACAATTCAGCTGCGTTTTTAAAGCTGCACCTTGGTGGGAGGGACAGGGAGGGGGTTCAGTTAAATAAATTACTCTGTGCCACTGGCAGGTGATGCTGCTTTGTGTCGCTCCTCAAAACCGAGCTGCCTCGTGAGTGCCAAAAACAAGCAGGAAGCTGGGATAGCACTGGCCCAGAGGGGCTCTCCGAGGAGTTTCCCAGCCCAGCCTGTCATCTGAAGGAGTTTGGGGAGGAGGAAGGGAAAGGGAGACCTAATAAGCCCTAAAAGATAAGCTAAAAATAGGAATTGCTGCTGAGTTGTTCCTGGGGAGGCTCCGCCTGCTCCGTCAGCCAGAGGTGCCACCGGTATTTTTAGATCGGGGCGAGCTCTGACAGATCTGTGTGGGAAGAATCCAGCACTTGTTTGTGCCTGCTGCTCCTACCTGGATGTCTCAGAGCAGGGAAATGTTTACAGTGGAGCTGTCTGGGGCAGCAGGGACCCGTGTGGCACTGGGGAGAAGCGGCTGTTTCCGTTTGTCACCTCTAAAAAGCTTTTTGATGATGGGGAAATCTGAGTGTGAGGCATGCACAGCCTCACAGAGGGACTTGCTTTAGCTCCAAGGGCTCTGGAGCAAATACCACACCTCATGGATGAGCCAGAGAGGTGCTGGTGGCCTTTGCATGTCCCCACAGGTGTGCACTGCCACCCTCCTACCTGTGTCCCCAGCGTTTCCCTGGCTTCTGCGGAGCAGAGCTGGGAGGAGCCTTCTCCAGAGCGTGACCTTCCAAATCTTGTCCCACCCTCCAACATCTGCCAGCCCCCAGGCTTTGTTCAGACTCTGATTACTCTCTCCCAGTTCAAACAGCACACACCTCCCCGTGACAAAGCAGGGTCAGTGGACAAGTTCACTGATGGATGAAATCCCTGGAGCAGGACGTGTGGCTGAGCCAGGCGAGGGGATGGAGCCTGGGAATGCAGGGCTGCATCCATGGAGCTGTGCAGAGCCAGTGCCTGTGCTCTGATTCCTCCCCTTTCCCAGCTTGGCTGCAAGTGGGATGAAGGCCATGGCGATGGTGGTTGAGGAATTTCGTCCCTGCACACCCTGCCTGCAGCTGGAGGAGCTCCCTGCGCACTGAAACCGTCTCTGGATCAAGGCGTTGGGCACAAGATATTCCCACTGATCCTGCCAAAGTGCTTGGATCTTTTTATGGGCACTGGGAGCAGTGCTGAAGTCAGCATAGCTTGTTGGCCACCCGTGTTTTTCCCACGTTGCCATCAGTAGCAAAAGCCATTTGGCCCAAGAACTTCCCCAAGGGAAGATTTTGGTAGGAATTTCTTGCATAAATGGCAAAAATGGTGGAAAGCCCCAGCAGCCAGGTAGTACAGGATTAGGGTCAATGGAATTGGCAATTTTTCACTGTCCCTCCACAGTGTTTCGGGTTTTCTACTGAGCAGTGTTGGAGTTGAGAGCCCTGACTCCCTTTCCCTGCCCTTCCCTGAGCAAAAGGGTCTTATTTTCAACATGATATCTGCCAAAACATTGAATTTTTCAGTAAGATCTGTTGCAATAGCACGTGTGTAATGCTAATGGCTTCTTGTATTCCTGCATGCTTCAGATTAGATATATGCAGGTAAGATGCATTGATTAAAATCTGGGGTTTATGCAGCTCATAGGGCCGAGCTGTGAGCTCCAGGGGGGTGGCCAGAGGGTTCCTGTGCATGATCCATGAAACCCCATCACTGAATCACCTCCCAAACTCAGGGTCTGCCTTGCCAAGTGCAGCAGCTCCCGACATGTGTTCTAAGCTTTCAAGATGTCAGAGCAAGAGAAGTGACTCCAGGATTTGGGGCTTTGGGAAAAGCCTTTTTTTTTATCAGATTTGACCTAAAATCATGAGAATTGGCAACCCTGGCCAGGGATTTGTATAAGTCTAACGTATTATTTATGACCCACTTAGTATCTGTTGAGTTTCATCTTAAGCAAAAAAAAAAAAAAAAAAAAAAGGGAAAACGGGCCTTTATCTCTTATTATTCTTCTTTAGCTGATAGTCTTTGATGGTGTGGTTATAATAAATGCAAAAAATGCAATGCTTGCCATGTTGAAACGTAATTACTAACACAGCCAGGGTTCCTCCTTTTATTTTCTGGATTAAAATAGTTGCCTTTGACATAAGCCAGTAGTGGTGCTCTCCTGACTTCCCAAACTTGGGCTTGGTTGCTGTTACTGAAGGCTGAACTGGAGTTCTGCTCTGCATCACCAGGTTGCTGGACCACCCTTAAGAGTGTCTCAGCATGCCTTATTTTTCCTTTTTCCAGAAAATGGGAATGACCGAAGATGACAAAAGAAATTGCTGTTTGCTAGAAATCCAAGAAACGGAGGCCAAATACTACAAAACACTTGAAGATATAGAAAAGGTAAGAACTGAGGCACCTTTTCCACGGCATCACCTGCCCCATCCCACATGAATTGTGCTGTGTTAGTTCCTGCTCCCAGAGCTGGGAGGTACGAGGAGGCAGGATTGGTGCATCCACATGGAAAACGGGAGAGAAGGGAGATCCTGAAAACCCAGGCTGACAAGCACAAATGTGCAGCCTGTAGGAGCCAAACAGCTTTTTTTTTCTGATTGCTGCAGATTAGAAATAGGCTGAAAACCCTCCTGCTGTGTCCCCCCTATCCCGGGGTAGGAATCTCCCACTCCTCGCTCAGCCGGGCCGGCCTGGCTGATAAGAGCCCTGTTTGCAGATATCTTATCACTCCGATTGCTACGGAATAATTTCTTTATTCCGAGTGCTTCTCGAAAGTGCTGAAGCTGTGCTGACTTGTCGTTGAAACTAATTGGATTAAAAGTAACGTTTTGCTGCGTAAATTCACGGGTTTTAATTGGGTTTGAGAAATTATTGTCATGCCTTTCTTCTGAAAACAAATAAAAGCGAGCACCTCAGCAAGACGGCGGAGTTGTGGATGCGGCGGGAGCCTGGAGGTGGTTCCTGCTCCGAGGAGAGCAGCAGGAATGAGGAACAACAATGAAAATCAGGCTGCCATTTCTAATCACCCTAATGCTTTTGTTCCCTCCCCTTTCGCAATTATTTCCCTCTGTCTGCTGGAAGTTCCCCCGAAGAAGCTGTGAGCAAACCTGGCACAATGGAACGACGTTTCCCGTTTTCCAGGAAAATGTCCCAACATATATTTCATTTGTGTTTCCAAGGAGCTCTTGTTCCTTGGAAACAGCCACAGCCCTCTGGTTCGGTAGAAAGGAAGACTTAAATTATTGCTTTCATATCAATTACAGCTTGCAAAGGCTTTGTAGGTTCTGATGGTGTCATGGGTGGAGGGTCCTGATTTTGGCTTCTTGTGTTGGGGTTTTTTTTGGAGTTCCAAGTCACGTAGATGTTTCTATTAATATGTATTTGTTCAGAAAGGCATTTCCCATGTAATCACATCATCGGTGCGTTTTCAAGGGCAAAATCCTAGGGAGATAAAGAGCTGGGAAGATGCAGCCAAGGACTGCGGGGAGGTGAAGGAGCTGAGTGCATTTAACCCCCCTAGTGTAGGTTTAGCAGGGGAGGGGGTTCTGTGCACACATGGTTGGGAATCTTGCACCTTCCCACCTCTGGAAGTGCTGTGGGGAACTCTGGGAACAATGCACTCGTGGGAATTCCTGCCTCCCACTTGGATCCCTGGCACAGCCTGGTCCTTCTCTGCCTTTGCAGGTGCTTAAACTCATTAAAACCTGGCTCTTCCCTGCCCAGGAAAATTCAACTGGTGAAGCAGAAAAAATAAATCCTTTTGCACAGCCCTTGTTCCCTCCTCTCCATTATCTCAATCCCTTTTCCATTTCCTTCTTGCAGAACTATATGAACCCCCTGAGGCTGGTACTGACTCCCCAAGACATGGAAGCTATTTTTATCAATTTGGAGGTAATGGCGTGGACATTGTGCCTCAAATCTTTGTTCTTTTCACAGCAGCTCAGCCCTCTCCCTGCTTAGGAGAAGGTTTTCTGATTTCCTGTTAGATTTGCGCATTCACCTGTGGAGGTTCAGCCTTTCCTGTGCTGTGGAGCTTAAACTGATTTAGGAGATATTCTTTAACATTCACTTTTAGAGTTTGGGAGTATGTGAACTCTAGGGAAGAAAACAGTTCTATCCAATGGATGTTCCAGGGTTGGGACTGTGGATTTTAGCTGGTTTAGATGGTTTGGGTACGTTGTGATGAAGGGATTTATTTCTATGCTGGCTTGCACAGGGTCTGGGTCAGAACCTGGCATCTCCTCCCTCCCCATCCTGGGGCATTTATCACTGTGTAACCTCAGATGAAATTACACCCCTGAACTCCAGGCCATTCAGGGCTGCATCCCACTAGAATGACTTCCTTTGGAAACACCTAAAAGAGGGAGAAAAACCTGCCAGGTGCACTAGTGAATGTGCATTTCTTTAGGCTCTGTTTGCCCACTTGATTCGGATGTGTTTAAAGTATTGACTGTTTCTTTGTTTTAGGACCTAATTAAAGTGCACTTCAGTTTCCTGAGAGCCATCGATGTCTCTATGATGTCTGGAGGAAGCAGCCTGGCAAAAGTGTTTCTGGAATTCAAAGAGAGGTAAAGGAATCCTGGGCTTCAGGCAGCTCCAGTTTTAACAGATTTGGGTTAATCTTTGCAGGCTTCATCTCTGAGATTCAAACAGAGCTCTTGTTACTCTCTGCCTCCTCATTCTTTACTGCTGCTTGAAGGGAGGTTGTGGCCGGGTGGGGATTTGTCTTTTCTCCCAAGTAACAAGTGAGAGGAGAAGAGGAAACGGCCTCAAGTTCCACTGCTGAAGGTTTAGATTGAATATTAGGGACAGTTTCTTCACTGAAAGGGTTGTCAAGCACTGGAACAGGCTGCCCAGGGAAGTGGTGGGGTCACCATCCCTGGAAGTGCCCAAAAACCACGTAACTGTGAGGTTTAGTGGTGAACCTGTCAGTGCTGGATTAATGGTTGGACTCTGCGGTCTTAGAGGTCTTTCCCGGCCTTAATAACTCTGTGATCCCAGAAATGCCTTTCCCAGCAGCCCAGGTCTGCATCCTCCTCCATGAAATTCCCTCAGGCAGCCGAAACATCACTCGGTGCTGACACTTGAGCAGCCAAAATGCAGCCACAGAGCCTGGGACATCTCCCCTGTGACCCACCAGGCTCAGTCGTGTGTCTCCCATGGATCCTTGTTCCTGCAAGCCCCTGGCTGCACCTGGATTTTCCGGAGCTCAGCACCCCATAGGAGACTGAATGTGCAATGTGTTTGTGGGGACACATCGGAGGGGGTAAAGATGGGAACGCTTTGGTTGTGGTGAGCTGGGATGGAGTAAAACCTCAGTGGCCTTCAGGGGTTTGGTGGGGTGCTTTGAGGGCCTGTGATGTGGTGGGATGACTCCTGTGCAGGGCAGACTTGGCTCTGCTTGGATCAAAGTGATTCCTCGTGCTGGAGAATCACATTTTTGGCACTGCTCTTGCCCTGCACCTTTTGCACGATGAATCAACGCAAAAGTTGCTTTCACAAACAGAATCGATCCCGTGTTTTGGCAGCTGCAAGCAGGAGCACCCCCAGAACGCAAAGATGAGGTTGATAAAAGCCTTTAATATCCTTAACACTAATCAAAGGGTGATTCATCGTGGAACTGTGCCAGGCTGTTATTTCACTGTGATTAAACCAGTGTCTAGACACAGAAATGCCATTCAGAAGTCAATAACTCCAGAAATACCATCTGCATTAATAACACACCGTAAGGTCACATATTCCATCATTCATGGGGCCTCTTTTTACAAAGGGCATTTTTTCTGGATTAAATTTTGAAAAAAAGTTTCCAAAGAAGAATGCAAATAATTTAAAAATACTCATAAAACTCACTGAGGTGATTTTGATCTCCTAATTCCTGGCTCAGCTCTATGCATGCCAGTGCCATCCCCGGGGCAGGGCTGTGCATGCAAGGGGCAGGGAAGGGCCAGAGGAGGAGTTGTGGAGGTGGCACTGCTCCCCAGGGGGATCCCGTGGCTGTGCAGGAGCACGAGGCTTGGATC
This sequence comes from Atrichornis clamosus, assembly GCA_013400975.1. Classification (NCBI taxonomy): domain Eukaryota; kingdom Metazoa; phylum Chordata; class Aves; order Passeriformes; family Menuridae; genus Atrichornis; species Atrichornis clamosus. The sequence goes on from WBMZ01014322.1 coordinate 111,576, forward strand.
TGAGCCTTTACATCAGTGTTTTCTTCTCTGGGAGCTCACAGAACCACCACTTGGAGCTGGTGAATTCCGTGCAGGTGGGTGAGCAAACTAACCCACCCCTAGGGGAGTTTGCAAACAACTTCTTGAAGGCCTTGGAAGGACGTGAGTGAGGGAGCCAGACCGGCTGCGAGGTGATGACAACGGATCTGGAGCTGTGCTCAGTCCATGGGGATTTTGGGGACCTCAGTGCTGTGGGAAACTGCTGCTCGAGGGGAGTTTTGCCTTGGAGAGGTCCCCAAAACCAGACTCTCTTCAGGGATGTAGAGTTTGGAGCAACCTGATGTAAATAGGCAGTGTCCTTTCCTACGTCAGGAAAGACGGGAATACCACGTTTCACAGCAAGGAAATCTCTGTGCAGGAGGAGGAGAAAGTGAACTCACTGGGGAGACAGTGTTGCCCCACTAGGAAAGGAACATGGACCTCCAGAGTCCCCAGTTGGTCCCTGTGTATGAGACCTTCCTCTATCAAATACATCCATGACAAATAGCTCTCGCTTCCCAGCGCATCCTTGGAGACATTCTGGCCAAATGATGTATTGCTCCTTGGCTTTTCAGGGTTTCTTTTTAAAGGAAATAGTTTGTAAATCTCTTTCTCTGAAAGCCAGAGGTTTGAATTTATGCTCCCGAAGCCTCTTTGAAGCTCTCCCAGTGCTGGCAAGGTAGATATTATTGTGCCTGTTCAGAAGTTGTCAAGGGGAAAAGGTAGAAGAATAATCTGTACTGGCTGCAGCTCCACAGGAGCTGTGGCTCCATAAATCTCTTTATTCAGTTCCCGCGGGGCCCTGAGAGTCCCATGTTTATGGAGCAATGCTGGGTCAGTGGCTCCCAGATCATCTCCGTCGAGAGACAAGGTCCCAAAATAATGGATGAGTTGCAGTGCACGATGGAAGATGTGTCTTATCAGCAGCAGAGCAGTTACCGGCCAGGAAGGGGGAGAAAACCCAAACCTGTCACGCAGGATTAATGAGGGAAGTGAGGAAAAAGGGGGGAATCCACGACAAAACTGCTCTGTTTTGTCAGGTGTTTAAATTTATAGCCCGGGGTGTCCATACAGAGCTTCATTTTGTTTCCAAAGGCTGTGACAACCTTCTTTTCCCAATTACCCAGTCTCTTGATCTCTAGGTCCCTGTGGCTCTTTCAAGAAGGAATGAGCTTCTAAAATGTGACATAGAATAATGACAGAATCCCAGAATGGCTTGGGTTGGAAGAGACTTTAAAGCTCATCTCATTCCACCCCCTGGGCAGGGACACCTTCCACTAGACCAGGTTGCTCTAAGCCCGGTCCAGCCTGGCCTTAGACACTTCCAGGGTCAGCCTCAAATTCTCTGGATGACTTGTGACAGTTCCTCACCACCCTCACAGGGAAGAATTTCATCCCAATATCTCATCTAACCCTCCAAAAACAGGCTCCTTTAGCCACCTGGCCCCTTCTGCTCATCAGGAGCTGAATCACCTCGACAGGCTCTGGAAACTTCTAAATGTTTAAATGTTGAAATGTCAAAAGGCCACACAGTAAAAGAGTGTGAACACTTTGCTAAGCAGTTACACGGGAGAAGAGCTGTTTGCCTTGTCCTTTCGCTATGTACACGTTTATATATTTTTTATAACAGGTTATAACTGCCAGCATTTCCAATTAAATCTGTGATCTCCCCCTCTCCAGGCTGCTGATTTATGGCAAGTACTGCAGCCACATGGAGTACGCCCAGAACACCCTGAACCACCTCCTCGCCAACCGGGAGGACGTTCGGCAGAAGGTGGAGGTGAGCGGGCGGGGGCTGCTGAGCGCTGCCCACCCCTTGTCACGGCTTTTGGGAGGGCTTGCTGGAGCCCAGAATGGTGTCTTGGGGATGTTTGATTTCGCAGAAGAGGAGGGGGATGTGAAGTGAGGCTGTGCTCCCACAGAGGGAGCAAAGCTGGGGGTTATCTTGTCCTGATCCCTTGTTTTTCCCTTTGTCTCCATGCCAGACACGCGCTCTGTCCTTCCTTCCTGAGTTCATCCAAGTTAAAACAAACCAGTGACTTTATCTGAGTGGGACTAGCTGGGACAAGTTCTTGGAGTTGTGCAGGGAGACCCAAGGGCCCCGAGCATCCCCAAGCCAGGAGCCATGTGGTTTTCCAAGGTCACCAGCAGCATCAGAGACCATTAGAGGCAAACCCAAGTCCCCAGGCAAACGCCGGAATGACTGCCCTGTCCTCTTTCCCCAGCGTGAAGGCTTAGAGTGAATAGGAGCTGATCCAGATATTAAGTGAATCAAAGGAGCCCCAGAAGGGATGCTTTGTTGGAGCTGCTGTTTTTACCCAGCTTTAATTCCTGCTTTGGTCTTGATGCTAATCAGAATTTGCTGGGCTGTCTGTACACGTTACCTCGCCTTCCGCAAACGCTCTTTGATTTTCCATGTAAACCCAATTCAGGGATAAAACTGCATTTAAGAATTGTTTAAAATGTGTTTTCTGGGTCTTGATTCAAGCCAGTGGCTGTAGCATCCAGTTTCCTTTCTCTCCCTCCCTCGTGGCAGCTCTGGCAGGGCACACAGAGGGGCTCAGCCAGCAGAGTCACATCATTTAAATGGGTCTGGGCGAAGGTAATGGTGGCAAAACTTCCTGTGACCACAATTAGCTCATCTTAATGACTTAATGCTCATCATCGACCCAGAGCCACTGGCTGCGTGCTCAGTGCCAGCCCCTCACAAATCAGCCACATTAGTTTGGCCCAGCGAGGAGGTGGGTGAAGCAAATGTGCTTCATTTGACATTTCCCCAGGTCTGGGAGCATTCATTCCCCTAATGAGCAGCATCTCATTAAGCTGGAGTAGTTCAGTTGCATGAGAATGGCTGTGTTTTAGGGTTTGTGTTTAATTCCTTGATAACCTCCGTGGTGGGAGCCTCGGCCCTGGCTGGGTGCCTGCAGGGACCACGAGCCCCTGGGCATCAGAACTGAGTTTACAGAAGCCAAATGAACGTCCACAAGGCAGCAGAGACATTTTTTGGGTGGGCAGCTGTTGTTTTCCCCCAGCTGCCTCACTGCTGATTTATTGATCTCTTCACTAGGAATGCACGCTGAAGGTCCAGGATGGGAAATTCAAGTTACAAGATCTGCTGGTGGTTCCAATGCAAAGAGTTTTGAAATATCATCTCCTGTTAAAAGTAAGTTTTTCAGCACTGGCACTTCTTTCCAGCTGCCACCCTTGCTGTAGCATTTTTCAGCTCCATCAGTGGAGGATGAATTGTTGCCAGATGCAGAGGAAGGGTTGGGGGTTTTTTTTCCCCTTCAAATAAAATAATTACTAGAGCTACTTAACACAACATAATATTTGTGTTGTCTCCTAAAGTACGGTGACCTAGGGTAATGCTGCACTTGTTAGCCACGAGAGGCACTTAATGAATATAAAATAAGCTTGCATATAATCTGATTATGTGTGAAATTCCTCCCGTCAACTCTGTGTAACAGAGATCTCTCAAGCACCAGCCCGTGGCGTGCTCCCCGTCCTACGGCCACAGCCGCCTGCCCAGGCATCCCCGCATCCCTGCCACCTCCCTGGCATCCCTGCTGTCACCCAGGCATCCCTGCCACCTCCCTGGCATCCCTGCAGCCCCCCTGACATCCCTGTCACCACCCTGACAAACCCTGCCAACGCTCAGCCGGGTGCCTGCGGTCAGACCCCGTCCGGTGTCCCCAGGCAGGGTCTGTGCAGCTTTCCTAGCACACCCAAACTCTTTATTTTTATTTATTTCTATTTTTTCAGGAGCTCCTCAGCCACTCCTCAGACCGACCAGAGAAGCAGCAGCTGAAGGAGGCTCTGGAGGCAATGCAGGTACAGGAGGATGAGAGTGGTGGTGGGGCTGTGCTGGGCTTGGGGTACAGCAGAGCTCAGGATCCCTCTGCTCTCTCAAACAAAAACTTAGATGGAAAAACCATCCGGAAACAGCTCGAGGGGAGGCAACATCTCCTCCTTTTGGACACACATGTGTGTATTGATTGCCATTTGATGCAGTGGCTTCACAGCAGATCCAGAGTCAGCTCTGCCGCCTTCCTCCCGAGGCAGCTGGGGGAGCTGGTGTTTGTTGACAAGTTACGACTTCTCACTGATTGCTATTGTGTGTAAAGAGGCTGTGCCAGATCCGGCTCTTGTTTGTGCTAGGAGGGATTTGGAGGAGCTCCAGACGTGTCAGCAAGTCAGGGAGCGTTGCAGAAATGGGAGCCTGTGTGTGCAGAGCTCCCTGCGTGCTGTTATCCAGGTGCTGGGTGGGAATCCTTTTATCCAGGATTTTGTTTGGGTTGGTTTTTTGTTGTTTTCTTTTTTTTTGGTCAAAGAGAAAATGTTCTTTCAACAGTTCAATGACTTCTGGTGTCAACATTCTGCTTTATTTAAAGCTTTTTTTCAGCTTTTAGCTGAAACCTCCCCAAATTTCGGGAAAACCATCAGCAACAAAAAGTAAAATCACAGGATCGTAGAACCATCCGAATGTTTTCTGGCTTGGGTATGTCTCCCCACACACATATTCACACCACAGGACCATCATGAGCAGAACCTGACTGGAGGATGCTCATTAACTCCAGGTTTTGTCTCTGGAGAGCACCTCAGGACCCATCCCTGGGTTCGCTCCCGCGCTCGCGGTCACTTTGTTCTCTCCCTCGGAGCTGCAGCTTTTGAACCATCACTGCATTTGCTGGCACTTACATAAGTTGGGTGACCTTCCCAGCCGCTATCCCTGCAAGCCCAGGAATCCAGGGCTGGTGTGTGGCTGGCTTTAGAGTTAAGGTTGTTTGAAGGGCGTTGCATTCAGAGCCCGTTGCCGTGGCCTCAAATGAACGCTCAGCCTGGTGACAGCACTTAAACCCTGCTCACGGCCTCACCATCCAGCACCCCCACACCACTGCTCAGAAATAAATGTGTGTTTGCTCTGGCTCGGCTGCAGACTCAGCTTTTTTGTTTTTGCAGAAAGCCACCGAGAGCCATCAGGGAGGTTTCTCTCCTCTCCCCATCTCCAGGAGCAGTTCCGACCACGCTGGGCTCGGGGGGCACTGGGAGCCTTTCAGTTTGGTTTTAATTGATCTGTAAACCAAGGCTTAACTTCCAAGTGATGCTTTTCATCACAAGTCCAGCCTTTCTGTCTGCTGTGCTGGCAGGCAGCAGACATTGCTGCTGTCTGGGGCGAGAGCCGTGCAGGGGAGTGAATGGAGTGACATTCCCAAAGGGATTCACCTCCCTTTTTATTTTGCATGGATAGTTGTTTTTGCAAGGCAAGGGCAGGATTAGCACCAAAAAAAATAGTTTGTGGTGGGGGTTTTTTTGGTGAATGTAGCAACCCTCTGCCTGAGAACCCAGAACTGAGTCCCCCAGTGGTGGTGGGGGAAAGGCAGCTCCCAGAGAAATCCCGCAGACAACGTTTGCACGTTGTTGTCTCAAGGCATGGCTGATCCTGGGATTGCGTTTCCCTGCTCCATGAGGCCTTTGGTTGTGTCATTCCACATCACCATCCCTGCCAGGCCCGGGTTGGTGATGTTACAAGCGTTGTCACGCAGATCTGTGATGATGGTCTGTGATTAACCCTTCCCGTGTTGGGGAGCTGAGGAAGGTCTGACCCCCAGGGGATGTCTTAAAAAATCCCGTGCTCAGATGTAATCCAAACTGACAAGAGCTGTTGCTGAGGTCAAGGAGGGAGCAGATAAGAAGGAAACAGGCACAGAAAATATGCTCTGAAAGGTGTGAGAAGTGGGTTCAGTGGAAGGGGGAGTTTCATCTCTTTGATGGATAAAAATTTGTGGTTTGGGGTTGCTGTGCTGCACTGGATTTGTGCATTGCCATGGATTCGTGCATTGCCGTGGATTCATGCATTGCCATCTTCTGGGAAATGGAAAAAATTGCAGCACCTCAGCAGTGCTCACCTGTCCCAGGCTGCAGTGGAGTCCTGCTCAGATTCCTGAGGGATTCAGGGAGCCAGACTCCTGTGTTTTCTGCTGGGTGAGGTACTAATGTTATCTGGAAAGTAAAAAACCACTACTCACCTCTTTTTTAAGGACTTGGCCATGTACATCAATGAAGTAAAGAGGGACAAAGAGACTTTAAAGAAAATAAGTGAATTTCAGAGCTCTATAGAAAACCTGGTAAGTTGGAAGATCCTCTTGAATGCAATTTAATTCAATTATTATTAATGTATTTGCTTTTTTTGTGCAATTGCTACTTACTCTGACGTGCTGGAAGATCCTCACGTGTTCAGACATTCCCTTTTGTTTTGCTGATGGTCCTGAAGTGGATGCTCCATCACAAAGCTGCTTTGGCTGTGGTGGAGGGTGACTTCTCTTACTGGTGTTACACTAAAAATGTTTTTCCAACTTTTTCTCACATTACTAGTGTAGGGAGAGCCCAAGAATTTCCCAAGTTACCTATCTGGCTTCTATTTAAAGTGGGTTTTCTTTTGCTGTTAAGAGGACAGAGGTTAACTGAAAGTGAAGGAGAAATGCTCATATAATAAGACACCTAATTCCCAAAAATCTCAACCAGATATTTTAAGGAGAATCTCATCCTCCAAACTCCAGAGGTATCAAACACTCCGCCCCATTACTGTGCATCAGCAGACCTGGGGGGTGCTGGGTTTGGGGGCTTTGAGCCTTGACTTCATTTGGAAACAATGAACTTTTAACGGGTGGTTATTTAACAGAGACAAAACCCTTAACTGGTTTGAAACCTCTGAAAAACAGCTTATTGGAGGTGGGGAGGGGTCTGCTTTCTGGATCCCAAACCTTGCAGAAATGCTTTGGCTGCTGAGCCTTGCCCCGGGGTGCCAGTGCTGGAGCTCCAGGGATTTCCCATGATCCAGGACCTCTGCTCCTGCCCAGGCTCCCCTTGGTGAGGGCAGTGCTGCTCCCAGGAGCTTTGGCAGCTGAAGGCAGGGCTGGGGGGGTGCAGTCCAGGCAGCTTGGGGTCTCCAGCTGCCCAAAGCATTGTTCCAGCCCTGGCTGTGGATCTCAGCCCTGCTTTGCTTCCTGCAGCAAGTGAAGCTGGAGGAGTTTGGGAGGCCGAAGATCGACGGGGAGCTGAAGGTGCGCTCCATCGTCAACCACACCAAGCAGGACAGGTGAGTGGGCAGCAGCGCTCAGAAATCTTCCCAGACTTCATTTAGCCTTCACTTAGAAACTCCCCTTGAGCTCATTTATTTAATTATTGCCGGGACTTTCACTGACATAACCCACCATCAATGTGAAATCACAGCGGGGTCCAAGCACTGAGCAGTGCTGGCTGGGAAGCTCTGCAGAGCTTCCCAAATCCTTCCCCTTGGATTTTCTAATGAGGTGTTTGACTGGGTTGCTTGTTCATTTGCTTGCTTTGGGCAGGTATTTATTTTTATTTGATAAAGTAGTGATCGTCTGCAAAAGGAAAGGATACAATTACGAGCTGAAAGAAATTATTGAGCTGCTCTTCCACAAGATGACTGATGACCCCATGAATAACAAGGACATTAAGAAGGTAGGTGGACCAAGGATGAGCTCTGGAGAGCATTTGGGAGCTGTTTCAGGGTCGTATGTTCCCATTAGCCTTTTAAAATAGAAACAAAGCTGGAAAATAAATGCTCAACTTTCAGGGCAGCCTTGAAGAGCGTTGGGAAATGTTTATTAATGTGGGGCTGGGCTGGATCCTTGACCTCTGTCCTTGCAAAACAGCCCTGAGGAGGCTGCGATGGCTGGAGTTAGGAGGGAGGAAGCTGCTCCCTGCCTTCTGGCCCAGTGTCAGGGAGCAAACATCAGATGGGAAGGAGAGGAGGGCAGGGAGGGAGGGAAGGGCCAGGATGCTGTTGCTCCCACAAGCTGCAGGGTGGAGGAGCTTGGAAAGGCAGTGTGAGATCTGCACACCAGCCTGCCAAAATTGGCACTCAGAGCACTGAGGGAAGATCATTTTGCTGGTGGTTTGATGTTCATTCTGCAGCCATGGAGGAAAACCTCCCAGCTATTGCTTTAGCAGAGCCCCCTTAGCTTAATCCACCTCCATGCCATGGGAAGAGCTGTTGTACAGATGGGATAAGAGACACTGGGGTAAGAATAGCCAATTTTGCCACTTGGCTGCTGAAGAAATGCTGTCAGCTTTGTGTTTTAATGACATATATTTCCACTTTGCCCTCCTATGCTTTCCAGTCTCATGGAAAAATGGTAAGCAAAGCACCCCCTTTCCTCTCGTGTGTTTGTGTGCAGCGCTGTGGTGAGACAGGCCGAGCATATGTGCAGTGGGCAGGTCAGATGTTCCTCCTGGGCTCTCACTTGCTGTCAGCCAGAGATGGAATGGCTGGGGAGGATCCAGTGGAGCAGAAAAATCTGGGTTCTCTCATCTGCCACCATGAAATCCTATTTGGTCCAAGTGCACAGCGCCAAGGCGGTTCAGGCATCATTAACCGTGGTGTGTTAGAGAAACAGGGAGCTCTCCTTCCTCCTTCCCTGCTGCTCCCTGTGCATGGTTCAGCAGAAGGGGCAGGGGCAGGCACTCAGAGCAGTTGCTGAGGCGTGTGAGTACGGGTGTGGTGTGTTTTGCTGCCCTGGTGTTGGAGCACAGTGAGATCAGCGCTCTCTTTTCTCTTGCAGTGGTCATACGGCTTCTACCTGATCCACCTCCAGGGGAAACAGGGCTTCCAGTTCTTCTGCAAGACAGAGGAAATGAAGAGGAAGTGGATGGAGCAGTTTGAAATGGCAATGTGAGCATCAGTGGCTGCTCTAGCCCCTGGGTGCAGTTGGAGGAAGAGTGTCTTGGACCATCAGGTCACTGGAGAACAGCTCCGATAGCAAAACCTGTGATGGGAAAGCTCTTGTGGACTTGCTGGATGGGTCCCTGTGCAAAGGGAGCTTGAAACTGTTACTCTGAGCATCCCCACCAAAGCTTCTCCGAAATTGGATTTTACCTCTGAAATTGAGATGGGATGTTGGGAAGCAATCCTTCCCTGTGAGGGTGGGGAGGCCCTGGCACAGGCTGCCCAGAGAAGCTGTGCCTGCCCCATCCCTGGAAGTGTCCAAGGCCGGGTTGGATGGGGGTTGGAGCAGCTTGAGACAGTGGAAGGTGTCCGTGCCCATGGCAGGGGGTGCAATGGGGTGATTTTTCAAGTTTTTTCCTTCCAAGCCAGACCTTTCTGTGATTCTCTGAAATGACACCTCGCCGTGGGGCTGGGCCCTGGGGGAAGCACCGGGCTGGGACTGGAGGAAGGCACTGCAGGAGGAGGGTGAGGAGGGTGGTGCTGCAGGACCTGGCCCTGAGCAGAGCAGGCCCTGTGCCACAGGTCTGGGCTGATGATTGACTCGGGAAGGGCCAAATCCATGGCTGTTGTCCCAGGGGAAGGTTGGTGGGCAAAATCCTCCCTCCACACAGCCGAGCCCCGAGTCTTCTCTCACACTGGATTTCGTATCTGTCCGTGTGGTTTCCAAGCTTTGAGTGAAATGCAAACAGCCCCTGGGGACAGGTTGATAACCCCCAGGTCCTTTCCCTCAGGTCCAACATAAAGCCAGAGAAAGCCAATGCAAATCACCATAACTTTCAGATGTACACATTTGAGAAGACGACCAACTGCAAAGCCTGCAGGATGTTCCTGAGGTGAGCAACAATCTTCCAGCTGTTCTGCATCAGCATTAAAACATGGAAAGAAAACCTCAGGCTGGGTTAGGACTTTCTGATTTTTTCTTTTCTTTTTTTTTTTTTTGCACAGAGGAACCTTCTACCAGGGCTATCTTTGCCCCAAATGTGGAGCAGGTGCTCACAAGGAGTGCTTGGAGATCATTCCTCCCTGCAAGATGGGTGAGTTATTTCACTTTGTGAGCTGCTTCTTGCTGCACGTGAATGACCTGAGAGGTTCACTCTGTCAAGCACTGATGTTGGTTAATGCATTAAAAAATATCAGTGTGTTCCCACCCACCTCCCAGGGCTGTAATTCACATTGGCTGGTGGTGTAAAAACAACCAACCAGCCAAAATCCTCCAAAATAAAGAACTGCATCCCATGGATGTCAGCCCTCGTGGGGGTGGGCATTTAAGAGAAATGGTAAGTTCTTCACCAGAAGATATTGGATAATGGAAGCAGGAGGGTTTGCAGCAGAAATAACATTTCTGATGAGGAGAGAGCTGACCTCTGGATCCCAAATGTCCCACAGTACAGCAAAGATCTGTGTCTGTGGTCTAAATTGGGCAAAGCTGTGACTCCCCTGTGCTTGCCCAGGGCAGAGCCCCGGGGATGCTCCAGGGAGCTGTCACAGGGTGGCTTTGGAGAGGTTTTGGGTGGGGGTGGAGGAGGAAAGAAACAAAATTGCAGAACTTCTGCAAGTGAGGAAATGCCCCTGTCTGGCTGCAGTCCCTCCCCAGCCACGGCTCCAGTGACCCCCCCTCTGCTTTGAGCTTCCTCCATCCACCTCACACCCTGGTGCCAGTTTGTTGATGCTCACAGCATCAAGAGAAACAGAAAGTGGGGTTTGCTGCCTGTTAAATTAACCCCTTACTCCACCATTTCTCTTGCAGGTTCCTCAGCAGACCAGGTGGGTTGTTTGGCCCTTTTCCTCATCCCCCTATGCCCTTGTCCAGTCCGGGTGTGGGCAGCTCGTGGGAAGAGCCTGCACTGGCCTCAGAGGGGTCTCAGCAACCTGGGGGGCAGGACTGGGGACCAAAGGCCTCTTCTCCAGCCTAAAACCAGCCCACTTTGTGCAGCACCACAGCCCTCAGGAGGTGCCAGCACCCTGCTGGGGGGAGCACCGCGGGCTGGGGGTACCAGGGGCGTTTGGGGAGAAAGCTTCTCATCCCAGTGGCATCAGCTGGGTGCTTGTAGGGAGGACTGAGACTGGTGTGTCCTCACTGAGACTTTCTCCTCTTTCTCTGCAGGATTCACTGAGTGCTGGACCTGGTAAGGGCATTGCTGTGTGACAGGAGGGCAGGTAGAGGTGGCATCTTGGTTGTGGCTGCAGGAGTGCCCTACACTGAGTGTGTGGGAGGGGGAGGCTCCTCCCAAAACCAGAAAAGAGCATTGGTGCCTGCAGAAGGGTCCTGTGCACCCTCACAAGCAATGGGGCACCAAGGTCTCTCCTGTCCCTGCTGCCACATCATTTTTTGGGTGCCCTCGTGCCCCTGCTCTGCTCTGCTGGGCCAGAAAAGCTTCTGCCCATCATACCAGTGAGCAAGGAGAGCCTTGGTCTGCTTGTGAACATCCTTGTGCCAAATGAACCCTCAGAGCACAGCAAGCAGGTCCTGGCAGGGAGATTTGTTACTGGTGGGGAGCATCTTCCTGCTGAGACGTCCAGTGTGCTCCAGGGCCTCTGATGGGCCGTCAGTCATGAGGGTTACTGCAATAGTTTGTTGTCTTCATTTGTTTAAAACTAGCCTGGACAGAGCTCTGGGGCTGCCCTGCCCCTGCTCTGGCTCAAAGGAGAAGAACAATTTGTTTTTGTGCTGTTTCTGGTGGAAGGAAAGCCAAGCCTGGCAAAAAGAAACCTGAATCAAATTGGTGGTTAAAAAAACAAAACAATCACAGAGTGCTCTCACTGGGCAGGGAGAGGCAGAGGTGGGGAGGCATTTTGAAGATAAACCCTGTGAGTTTAGTGCAGTGGGAGAAGTTTATTTAATGTGCAGTTGGTGGTGAGAGAACTGGACTTTGACTGGGAGCTTCAGGGGCGTTTGAGTCCCAGGTCCAGCTGAGACTCAGGGGCAGACGAGTGTTCGCTGGTCCCTTTTTGCAATCGTGGTGTCACTGCTGTCCCTTTTTGCAATCGTGGTGTCACTGCTGAGCCTGGCAGGGTTTGGTGCTGGCCAGGCATTGCCTGGCAGGAGCTCGTCTGCTTTGGTGAGGCTCAAATCCAGGTGCAGGGCTGGGAGCTGGAGCTTTGGCTTGGCTCGGCCCTTCCTGGGTTTATTTTTGCTCAGGGAACTCGATCATCCATGTAACTGCAGGAGCCAGGAACATTCACTGTGGACACCATTCCTTTCTGCTTTCATGGTTCCTGTCCCAAAATCCTGCCTGCTGTGCCTTATCACAGGATAAGGAATACCAGGTTTCAGGAGGGGCAGTTTTGATTTGAATTTTTTCAGCAGGGACAAGGTGATGAAACTGTTCTGCTTCTCTCCCAGGTCCTAAAATGGTGGCAGTACAGAATTACCACGGAAACCCAGCCCCTCCTGGAAAGCCAGTGCTGACCTTTCAGATTGGGGATGTGATCGAGCTGCTGAGGGGGGACCCCGACTCGCCGTGGTGGGAGGTGAGAGCAATTCCCCCTGGGAAGCTCCTGGAAAGTTTGAAACCAGTGGCTTCCACTTTATCCCTTTTATGTGTGCCTTTCCTGGTGCAGGGGTGTGCCGGGGGCTGGGGGAGGCTTGGAGCCTGTGCTCCCAGAGCACGCCCCAGGCTGATGCCCAGCTTGGCTTTGCAGGGGCGGCTGCTGCAGACGAAGAAGTCGGGGTATTTCCCCAGCTCCTCGGTGAAGCCCTGCCCTGTGGATGCCAGGGTAAGTCCCAGGGAGGAGATGGAGCTGGCAGTGCCACGTGGGTGCAGGTGCTTGGGTTGTCCCTGTTGCTCTTCTCAGCCTTCTCCTTGAGACCTCAGTCTTTCCAGTAAACCCCTGGATCTTCAGTGAGGTCTTTGCTGTGTCCCAGTTAGCAAGGAGGTGGATCCCTCACCCCATGGTTGCAGGTGTCAGATCAGGTTGATCTCAGCCCTGTTCCCAAGGCTGGGGTTGCTGTGCTCAGATCCAGACTCTGTTTCTCCTCTGCAGGGCTGACTCAGGAGCAGAGTACTGGAGATCAGGCACAGTGCAGGGAAGCTGCATTTGGTTTATTTTAATTGTTTTTAGCTGTTTGCTGTAATGTTGTCAGCTGCTTCCCAATTAAAAACCACTCAGGTAAATGACAAAACGCAGCCTGCTCATCCCAGCTGGGAGGCTGAGGGGGAAATGCTCAGCTACAACACTGCCCTCCGCTGCCCATTCCCATGATCCAGGAACGGCTCGGCAGAGGGAACCCTCCCGTGGAGAGGAGCATCTCACACGTGATCTGCAGCCTGAGGAGCTGCTGGTTCACCACTAATGAGCAATTCTTAATTTGCAGCCTCCCAACAGCCGACCGCCCTCACGAGAGATTGACTACACGGCGTACCCGTGGTGAGTCCACGCAAAGATAAACCAGCCTTGCCTTTTGGTTGTTGTTTTGTCTGGAATCCACTCCAGTAAGGAATTCTGAGTGCAGACTAGCAGTGCTTTGCGTCCCACTTTCCCTGTGGCCATGGAGCAGCTGCCACAATGGCATTTGGGTGTTAAAACCTTGTGCAGCCCTGGCAGCATCTGGGGGGATTTCTGCACTGGTGGAGAGAGTCAGAGGCAAAAAGAGAGATGCTGGTTTCTCTTTCCATTTTCTGTGCCCAGAAAATGGTTGTGGGAGGAAGGAGACAATTCCTGCCTTGGCGGGAGAGGCTGCGCTTGGCTTGCCTGCTGCTCCTTCTCTCCAACTCCAGCCAGGTTTACAAATGCATGGATATAAACTACCCCTACTCTCCAGCTCTTGCTGAAGCCTCATTAACCTGGGGACTGATTCCCAATTAGTGGGATTTTCTAGGTGTCAAAGGGAAGAGGTCACCCTCTTGTGTGGTTTCATGGCTCAGCAGCTTCTTGTGTATCTCGGGGCACTTTTCCTTCCTGCTCAGGATGCTTGGGATGAGCCTGCTCCTCTCCCTGCCTTCCCAACCCTCATGCCTTTTAAGACAGACATATCTTTCTATCCACAACAAGCCTACTTAAAGATGCGCACTCATTTTAATGAATGGAATGCACTGATTGACCTCTGGGCTCAGGTTTGCAGGGAACATGGAGCGGCAGCAGACAGACAACCTGCTCAAGTCCCACGTCAGCGGCACTTACCTGATCCGGGAGCGGCCGGCAGAGGCCGAGCGCTTTGCCATCAGTATTAAGTGAGTCTTCATTTAGGAATTCACTAATTCAGTATTTCTTGCTGGCAGAGGACAAGCCAGGGCTGGAGCATGTGGCTGCGTTTTCTTGAGTGCCTTTGCTGTTGTTGGCAGGTTCAACGAGGAGGTGAAGCACATCAAGGTGGTGGAGAAGGACAACTGGATTCACATCACGGAAGCCAAGAAGTTCGAAAGTTTGCTGGTGGGTTTTTGTTACCCCTTGCAGCACTGCCAGTGATGCAGGGGACAGCAGAGACAGCCAGGTGCCTCTCCCTCCTTCCCAGGAGCTGGTCGAGTACTACCAGAGCCACTCGCTGAAGGAGAGCTTCAAGCAGCTGGACACAACGCTGAAATATCCCTACAAATCTCGGGAGCGCTCTACCTCCAGGAGCTTCACCCGCTCCCCAGGTAAACCCCAGCTGGGGAGCAGCTGGTCGTGGAAACCTCACCCTTCCAGCCAGCTGTAGGAGCACCGGGTGAAGGGATTTGCAGCTTTGCTGTAGGCCTTGAGTTCCTCAGTTTGCAGATTCTGCTCGGCTGGTGGAATTTTGAGGATGGGTCTCGGAGGAGGTGGTGGGGTCAGGGGGATCCGGCTGAGCTGGAGCTCCCTGGCACTGCTCCTCTGAAGGGACAGGTTTTGCTGGGACAGGCTGGTTCCCCTCCTGTGGTTTTGCACCCTGTGCTCGAGGGTGGTTTGTTCACCCCCTGGTCGGGAGCAGGGATGTGGTGCTCACTCAGTGGATTTACTGTGTCTCGCCCGCCCACGTGAGGTTTTTGTGCGTGTGTTTTAATGGATCCGGTTCCAGTGTGACTTGGGATGGTTTGAACCCCAGTGGGACTCCTTTAACGGAGATGATGGGTGAAATGGTAAGTCTGTGTCTAAAAGAAAAAGAAGAAGAAAGGAAAAAAATTCAAAATGGAAAGCAAAATGTGCAATAGTACGAGATGTTGTTTTGCCCAAAAGCCTGAGTGCAGAACTGCTTTGTGGGGGAAAATGAATTTGAAAAACTTTTCTCCATGGAATAGCTAAAAAAGAATACCAAAGGAAAATAGGTTTTAAAAGTTGATTAAATAACTTTTTGCATTAAATACAACCATAGGATGAATGGTGAGCCCCCACAGTGGCTGTGGGGCTGTGGCCAGACCTTCTGTCAGCTGTCCCAGCTCCGAGCCCCTGCACAAGACCCTCTGCATGCTTTGCCCTGTATTTCTCCATCAGCTTTTAAAGCATTGTGCCTTATAATATTTTATTTTAATTTCTTTTTTAATGCGTGTTCTGCCTCTTTCTGTTTCTCTCTAACCTCTTTGCAGCCTCCTGCGCTTCCTACAACTTTTCTTTTCTCAGTCCTCAGGGCCTCAACTTTTCTTCTCAGAGCTCCTCCAGTCCCTTCTGGTCAGGTACCAGTGCCTCTCCCTGCTGGAGAGACCTGCCACCATCCCCAGCTTGAAAGCCATCACCCGTGGGACCTGCGGGGTCCCCTCTGTCCCTCCATCCCCACAGGCAGTTCAGGGGGTCCCCAGTGCTGCCCTGGGAAATAAATTAATTAACCATGACCTGGCTGGCAGCAAAATGCACTCCCCCCTCTCCCCAAAATCAGGGCAGGGAGGAGATGGAGTTGTTGCTATTTGAGAAAAGGGGCTAAAATTAACAAACAAGTGGAAGTAGCACTTTGGGATCTCACGATGAACTTCAAGCTCGACCTGCTTATCCCGTGTGTGTCCCCCAACGAGCATCAGCATCGCACCCTCTCCCAGTCCAGTGCTCCTTGTCCTCAAGGAGAACATCTCAGTGTCCAGCAAGTTTTGAGCTCTGCTATCCGAGGCTGCTCAGGAGCCCCCTGCTGAGGAGGCAGGGGCAAAACCTTTGCTGCCAGGTGTGTTTTGGGGCTCAGTCTCCCTGCAGAGAGTGCAGTGGTGTCCCAGCATTTCCAGGCTGGTGTCATCCTCCCCACTGATGGGATCAGAGCAAAATCCTGCCCAGTTTATTTCTTCCCATTTAAGCTTTTGTCTTCCAGTCTTTCCTTTAGGCTGGACGGGGAAAATCATTGGCAAAGCCACGTGTGCCTTCCTTGGTGCTGTGTTTGGGAAGAATGCTTAACTTTTCGAGCATAAATCTGGGAATTTGGGATTCTCTAACTGCATAGAAATATTGCAGAAAGTAATTTGTGTAGCAACAGGCTCTGAGCAAGCTCCTGATGAAAGAGCTCAAAGCTGCCATGATTCTCCCTCTGTTCTCCAGCCTGGCTGCCTGGCCAGGACGGATGAACCCTCCAGTGATTGCACATTTTGTGTCTGAACCATCTCCATCACCATCCTCATCTCTTTCCATCCCGAGAGCTGAAAACCTGGGCAAAGCTTTCCCTCAGACTTCGTTCAACCTTGGTTTGCACACTTTTACAGCTGAAATTAATCCCTGGAAATCCTGGGACAAAGAGGGGAGTGAAACACAACATCCCTTCAGGGTGGGGTTTGGTTTTTTTTTTTGGCAATCTTCAGAGAAAGCGCATTTTTCTCCTCCTCTGCCCATCCCATCCCTCCCAGTGTTGCTCTCCAGCCCTCTTCCCTCTGCCCAGGCCTTGGGGCAGGAATGCTGAGCGCTGCCCCTGCCTTCCCCCCATCACTGCTGCTCCTCCTTGTGCCTCCCCTGAGCATCCCCTGCCTGAAGTGATGGAGATCCGTGGTGCCGGGGCTGTGCTGGGGGAGGTCAGCTCCCGGGATGGCTCCCAGGGTCATCTCCTCCTCACGAGGTGTTGATCAGCATTAGGGTTTGCAGGGTGCTTTGGCACTGCTTGGTCTGTAATGGGACCAAGTTTCCAAGGGCCCTGCTTGCTCTCTGGCAGGGACAGGAGCAGGGAGGTTCCAGGTTAGGAGCTTGTTCCTCCTCATGGGAAAGCGCACAGGATTTGCTCAACGCCTCCAGAAGAATCCATTCCCAATAATTCAGTTTTTGAAGTAGCTTGAATCCAAGTTGATTTGCAAAGTCTTCTGTCAAGGTGGTTCCCTCAGGTGTGTGGGAGCTGTGTGGCAGCCAGACCTGAGATGGAGAGCGGAACAGGATTTTTCCATGATTTCCTTGTTAATGGCTGTGTATTCCTATGCAATCCTTTCTTCCACCACCTCACAAAAGTGCCCTTCGCCCCAGCGACCCCACCAAGCCCCTCCTGGACTCTCGTGGCCAGCGGACAGAGCTTTCCCAAGCCCAGAGAGCTGTTCAAAGCCCAGCAGGAACCCACTTTAACCCCGACCACCCCAGCCCGCGCGGGGCCGAGCAGCTCCGGCGCTGCCACCCCTCCATCCACGCGGCTCCGGGTCACGGCGCCGCGGTGGAAAACCCAGGTTGAACCTTGCCAAGCTTTCCCCAGGCTTCAGCCGCTGTGGGGCAGCTCCTGACCCGCTGTGCTTCGTCCCCTGGCAGTGTTCACCCCCCGGGTCATAGGGACGGCGGTGGCTCGGTACAACTTCGCGGCGCGGGACATGCGGGAGCTGTCGCTGCGGGAGGGAGACGTGGTGAAGATCTACAGCAGGATCGGCGGGGACCAGGGATGGTGGAAGGGGGAAACCAACGGGAGAGTGAGTGCATCCACAGAAATTCCCGTTTCTGCTGCGGGAAATCATCCCTGCTGTCGGAGCAGCAAAGGGCGGGGGGATGCGTCCCACTCCCTCTCGCTTTTTCATGGATTCTGGGTGGGCTGTCACCTCAGGAGAGCCACCTCAGTGGGGCCAGCTGGTGCTCTGTGACAGGGACAGTGGATAGGAGCATGTGGTGGGTGGGCCTGCTCTTCCCTAAAGCTGCCCGTGGGGGATGTACACAGGCTCAGCATCCTTGGAAAACCAGCAGGGTGATGGCTTGACCTGGTGTCCCACGGAGTTTGTAGCACTGGAGATGGATCCTTCGTGCCCTAATCCCTTATGCATCGCGGGCAGTGTGTCCAAGGGAACGTGTAGGTGTTGTCTCCACCCCAAATTAGGGTGATGGCTGACCACCATCGGGATGTGGCACATCCAGGACTGGGAACAGCACATGATGGCAGGGGAATAGTCCTGGTGACAGGACAGGAGGTCCCTTGTAGAATCACGGAATACTCTGCGTTGGAAGGGACCCACAGGGATCATCAAAGTCCCAACTCCTTGCCCTGCACTACCAAGAATCCCACCCTGTGCCTGACTCTCCAGACTCTCCTTGAATTCCAGCAGGCTGTGCTGTGCCCCTTGAGCTTCCCCGTCCCCAGCTCACCTCTCCCTTTCCCCCTCAGGTGGGCTGGTTTCCCTCGACGTACGTGGAGGAGGAGGGGGTGCAGTGACTGCGGGGATGGCTGCTGGAAGTCGTCGAGCGCCCGGAGCCGCAGCCCGAGCACACGTGTCCCGAGGCCGGACAGCTCCCAGGACTGCTCCCGCAGCCTCCTCGGCCATCCCCCCTGTACAGCCGCGCCTCGGGGCCGCCCCGGCCCCGCCCCACTCCGTGTATAGAAGATCGATGGTCTGTGGGATAACGCTGGTGGAGCAGCTGGAAGAGTCCCGGGAGAGCCGCGCTCCCCTGCATGGACAGAGCTGAGAGACTCTGGGGTGCCCACCAGGGGATGGGCTCTGCACCCCTTTTATTGTAAAGGTGTTTTAAAAGCCACCGTGGTGGTGGGAGGGTGAGGCCGAAGGTTTGAGCCTGGGTGAGAGTTTTTGGGGTTTCCAGGGGAGGGATCGACACAGCCCCAAGGAGACAATGCTGACCCCCTGCCACAGCGCTCAGCTGGGCTCCCCAGGTCAGGATTTTGGCAGTGGCCCTGGTAGCCATGGGCAGCACCCAGCAGCACCACGCTGTGGCCAGGGCGAGGGGCAGGGTGGGGACGCCTGGCACATGGAGGAGGAGAGGGCTGTGAAACTGTTTTGACCATGAGATGCAGGCTGGAAGTGGCCCTTCGGGTCAGACAGGAGGGGAAGGAGCCTCTTGGGCATCCCCAAGCCTGTTTTCTTTACAACCACCTCGGTCCCACCAGCCTTGCTGTGGGCAGGGGGTGCTGCCCAGGGTGCAGACTGGTCCCACTGGTGAGCAGGAGGTCTCAGTGCATCGCAGGACTGGAGATGTACTTTGCCACACAAGGGTTGTGGAGGCCACCAAGGCAGCAGGTACATGCAGAGGAGCGTGTGTCCCTGGGTCTGTCCTCCCTTTGCTCCCAGCAGGTTCCCCCCAGGCCAGGCCGATTTTCCTTGCAGCTGTGACAAGTCCCACCTCACTGAGCTCAGGGCAAACCCACCTGAGTAAGGGCTACGGTATCACCTCCTGATTCCTCTTCCCCAGTTGTGAAAGCATCTCTTCTTCCCAGCTGTGTGCACTTTTGGGGGCTGTGAGCGTTGCCCCCCTCCCTTCCTCCCACAGGCTGTCGCTGCTGCTGCTGTCAAGTAAAGGTCCGTCTGTTCTGACATTCCCACTGTGTCCTGAGCACCATCTGTCCAAGTCTGCCCTTCCCAAAGTGCAGAGCTGCCCGTGGGGGAAATCCCACCCATTGCCTTCTACGGGGCACTGGCTTCACTTTTCAGCCCCAGGATTCCCTTCCAAAGTGCAAATATGAACAAATACGTGTAGGAGTGTGACAGGGAACAACTCTCCTATATCTGAGCCCCAGGAGTTGCCCTCCAGCCTCTCTGAATAGGTGGCATTTTGTGCTTCCACGCCCTGATGTTGTTCCCGTGGGATTTCTGGTGGTCCTGCCGTGGAGCTTCGTGTTCCTGGCATGGGATCTTGGCATTGAGCTGGTGCAGGAGATGCCAGTGGTGGGTGGGTGAGTGGTGCTGGTGCCCTCAGTCCCCGGCACGGGGCTGCCCTGGCTGCATCCTAAGCCTTGCTGTAAACGGAGCAGCAGTGCCGTGCTCGGGTAAGAAACGGAAGAGTTTGGGGCTGTCAAGGACAAGGAAATGATGCTAACTTGGGAATTACATGTTGTGGTGAGCCCGGAGCCACCCTGCCTTGCTCCCCGTGCCTCCTGGAGCTCTGGGAGTGCCCCCTCTCCGGGTGCCGCGGGGGCTGCGGCGGGGGAGCAGCAGGGTCCGGCTGGGGCAGGTGCCCACTGTGGGTGTTCCTCTGCGAGGCGGTGGGAACGTGGGAGGGCTCAGGGCTTTCCCAAGGTACTGTTTGGTGCTGACCCCTCCCAGCAGCCCTTCCACGCTCAGTCTGGGGGGAGCTGGCCGTGCCCTGTCCCCGTTCCGGGGGCGGTGCTGGCGCTGGGGGTGTGTCTGGCTGGGTGGGACTCACCAACTCCCCGTGGCTCCTGTTCCGCCTCAGATCCTGAAGCCTTACAGACCCTCTTGCTTAACCTGGCCAATTCTGCAAGGTGGTGAGGGCGCCCCGTGGGGGGACCAGGGCACCTCTGTCCCTTAGACCCCAAAGGGACCCCCAGCCCCTGCCTGCGCTGCCCTCCCAGCCCTGCCAAACCCCCTCCCCACAGAGAGCCCTCCCTCTTGTGTTTACTGGTGTAAGAAACTTGTTAAAAGAGATTGTTCTGTTTGTAAGTAATTATTCAGCCATTTGCCACAAATATATCTGTGAATAAGAAAGGGAAATGTTTTTTTTATGATGGCGAGAAAAATTGTATATATATTTTAGTTCATCGCAGATCACTCGAAATTGCCACAGGATACGTTGGAAAATAATATGTAAATTCCTTGGGTTTTTCCTTTGCACTGCACTAACTGGGGTAGGGTGGAGGGGGTTTAAAGATAAAACTGTTTGTTTATGGAATAGTTTATAGCTGGGAATTTGGAAATCATTTGGAATAGCTTGTAATGCTGGAATAGAAACTTTAGCTGCTACTTAGAAACCCTTTTTGCATGTGGTTTTTCCAGGCCTTTTTAAGTTACAATTCATCAAAGTAAATTCCCCGATGGAAAAAAAAAAAATAAAGTGTAATTTTGCTGATAGGGTTTTTTTCTTTTTCCAGCCATGGTTTTTACTGTGCCAGAGGGCTCGGGGTGGTGTTGGGGTCCTTGGCTGCACTGGGGCTGGTGGGTGGCTTGGCCCATCCAGGGGAGATGGGTGCTCACAGGGATGGATCCTTCTGGATTCCTGGCCTGAACAGTGTTTGCACCCCTCCAAAACTCGGAGCAGATCCCTCCTGCAGTGCCTGTCGGGTTCCTTCTCCTTTTTCCTGGTGCAGCTGCCGCTCGTGCAGTTGTCCTGTGTTCCATCCAGGCAGCTTTCCTGGAGCTCTTCTCCCTCTCTGAGCTGAACCCCTGCAGGGCAAGAGAAAGGGGATGCTTTTCCATGGCTTTTAGTCACTCCTGGATATCATATTCCAGACTCCCACTTGGCCCTGCGTGCAGCAGCATATTCCAGAGCAATAAATAAGTGGCACAGTTGCTTGTAAGAACCTGAGGCATTCAGGAGGTTTCACCCCGAGCAGGGATACGATGTCCCTGTGAGCCGCCATGTCCTTTAATTAAGAACATTCATTTTTTTCTGCTCTTGGAGTCCCCAGTAGTTCACTTTCCCCAGGGTCAGCTGGAAGGGGCTGTAGCAATGAGCAGAGGTGTTCGACCCTGAGAATCAGGACGTGAGCTGGGCACTCACTGTTGGATGCTGGTTTGGGAAGGTGCTGATCAGGTGGGTTTTTTGCCTTGGTTCAGGTGCTGACCCAGCCTGGGATAAGCTCTTTCCTCGTTGTTGCTGCTTGGTCTGAGGGAAGCTCTCCAGCATTCACCACGTGAAATACCAGATTTTGGTACCTGGCTCCTCTCCTGCCGGTGCTGAGCATCAGCCTGGCCCTGGGTGGGTCTGGCAGTGCTGTCAGACGGCCACAGCACAGCTGGGCTGCAAAATGCAGCACTGGAGCCTGGAACCAAAAGCTGGCAAATGCAAAAATCTGCTCCCATTCGAGGTCCTGCCTCTGGGGACATCCCTGCCAGCCCGGGGCCGGGCACACTGAGCTCTTGGGGAGTGGTTGGAGCTGGCAGGTGGATGCCTTCGCGGGGCTTTGTGCCAAAATCTCCCCCTGGGGGCTGCACCAGCCGAGCTCTGACGCCTCGGGAATGAATGGGGCATTTGTCCACCGTGCCCAGCCCCGGCCAGGTGCAGTAACCAGAGCAGGGGCAGCATTCCAGGGGCATTAACAGGAGAATAAATCTCCAGCCACAGCCAGCGCAGCTGGCTCCAGCCCCACGCAGCCCCTGGCCTGCCCCAGAGTGGGGACACCCCAGGCACAGGGTTTTACTTATTTTTGTGTTTTCCCCCAGCAAGAGCAGCTGCTGACAAAATCCCCGGCGTGAGCCACTGGGCCCTGAGCAAACACGGCGCGGGGGTGGCTGTGTTTGCTGGCTGCCCTCTGCCAACAGCAGCTCCTGCTGCAGTGCAGCAGCCGCCTGCCCTGGCCCTGGGGCTGCCCCGAGAGCCCCAGGGGCCCGGTGGCCACCGGCCAGGCCAGCGTGTGGCCACCTCCCTCGGCCACAGCTGGGGTGAGCTCCCGTGCTGCCCGGCCCACTGAGTCCCAAAACAAGAGTCCAAACTGCTGTGCCATCAGGGTGGGGAAACTGAGGCAGGGGGCTGCCAAGAGGAGAGCTCAGAAAAGCTCTGCCCAGCAGGACTCTGTGGGATCCGGGTGCTTTCCCAAGCCCGAGTTCGGGTTGTGGTGCAGGGCTGAGCCCACAGCTCTGCCCGTGTGGCTCCAGTGGGGACGGGGATGAGGATTGGGATGAGGATTGGGATTGGGAGGGCACAGGCGATGCTGACAGTCTGCACCACGCCTGGCTGGCTCATCCCTGCATTAACCACATTTTCTGTGACCTAGAAAACTCCAGCTGGCGCAGGAACCTCTGCGCTCTTTTATTTTAGGATTAACCTAAAAATTCTGGGAAAGATTGAACTGGCTCCCTCTACACTGGAGTGACCATCACAAAAAATAACCACCATCACAAAAAATAACCACCCTCACTCCTGCTCTGGAGTCACAGCAGGGCTTGGAGGAGCTGTAGCAGCCTCCACTTTCCCCACTGTCCATCCTGAGCTTGGTGAAGGGCTCAGGCTGCTGAACACGGAGTTGGGTTTGTATTGTTCTAGGTCTGGTCTAACCCAAAGGTCATATTTATAATTAGGACATGCTGATGAAATGGTTCTGGCCCATCAAACAGAAACACCCCACTGCAAACAGGAGTTTAGACTTGTTTGCAGCCCTGTGGTTATTCTGAGCAATTAGTCCTTGGAGAAGTCTGGAGGAATTGGGGCTCTCTCTGTAAAACTGGGAAACCGCTTTTGTCTTTGGGAGAAGGAGAGGAGTGCTGCTGAAGACAGGGGCTAAAGCTGGAATAAGTGAACCCCTTGGCTCCTATCCAAACCTTTCCCAGGCTGGGGGAGCTTGGATGCAGACTGGGTACCACAGTGTGTCCAGCAGGCAAGAGCAGAGGGATCGGGTGCTGGGGAGCAGCAGGGGGGCACTTCCCAGGGTGGTCACAGTGCTGCTGGATACTAAAAGCCCCCCGAAAAACCATCCCTGCTCAGAGCTTTGTAGGGGTGGGTGATGCTGCCTGGGGCACCATGATGCTGCTGGGACCCCGACCCCTCCCAACCACGAGCCAAACCCCAGCTCCACCCCGACTTCTGCTCCTCCGAGATACCGGAATGAGGCCCTCCAGGAGAACTTTGTGTATCCTGCCCAAACAGGCCTTAATTCCAGGGGTGAGTCCTGAGCAGAAGGAACAACAAACCTTCAGGTTCAGAGACCTAAATCAAAAGCTTATTTTTCCACCCAACTCCAAATTAAATTTTTTTGGTGCTTTGAGCTCTCGGGTCTGGTTAGGAGAGGCATAAATTAATTTTAATTCTGTTCTTAAACCGGAGCCGCTGGGAACTGCAGCAGGAGGGTCAGATGGTGCCTTTCCTCGCCGTGTTTGCTCTCTGGCATCCAGCTAACTCCAGCCAGCGCCGAGCGAGCCCGGGAGGCTGCGAGTCCCCCTGGCCCCAGCTGGGCTGTTTGTTCTCTGCTGGGCACTGAGCCGGGGAGAAAAGCAGCATTTTCCTCCCTGTTTTGAATTTCTCAGCTCTGCTGGACTTTTTGTCTTGGTTGGGAAGCAGCAGAGCCACGAGAAGGGGTAGGAGCGGGGCGAGTGCCTCTTTCCCGTCCGCCCGGGCTGGCTCCGCTCGTCTCCGGCTGCTGGTTAATATTTTTTTGCAGCAGAGGCCAAGGGGACGGAAGAGGAGGAGGAGGAGGAGGAGGAGGAGGAGAGCATCAGAGGAAGGCAGGGGCCCCACGACATCCCGGCAGGGAAAGCCAGCCCAGAGAGAGCCTCGCCGGTGAGTGGAGCCTGGTGGGAATGTGCCGTGGGCTGTCCGGAAAACTCCTGTGTTTCCACGGGATTTCCAAGTGGGAGTTTGAAGTTGGGCTGGGCTGGGGGGGGGGCAGTGGGGGGACAGCAGTGTTCTGGTGGCTGCGTGGCAGCAAGCAGAGGGTCTCAGTGGGGTGATCTCCAGGGCAGACCCTGGTCACGGCCTGTGACTCATGTGGGGGGGGGGTCTGTACTGGCCTGTGAGACCCCACTGCACCCCTCATGTGCACGTGTGCCAAGAGCAAATCCCGAGCCGTGCCCTCGGCCAGGACCTGTGCACGGGAGCTACGGTGTCTGCAGGCAGGATCTGTCCCCATTTCTCCCCCAGCAGCCATTGCACCACCCTCTGATAGGGAGCAAACCTGGCCCCTTCGTTGTGGCCAAACAGATCCTGAATTCCAGTGGGAAAACAAAAAAAAGAAAAAGTGGTTTCTGGAGGCGTGAGTGAGCCCAGGGCTGCCGTGCCCCGGGCATTCCCAGGACCCTGTTTGAAGGGGGCTTCTCTGAAGGGTGTTTGGGAGCTGCACACACGCGCAGCTGGGATCCCATTTCCCCTCTGGGACAAGTGGAAGGAGGAGCCCACTCAGGGAAGTGCCCCGGGGCTCACAGCACCCAGAGATGCTGCTGCCACGGAACGGTACCGAGATGAGCAGCCGGGCTGGCTGGGGACGCCCTCCCCGTGCCAGCGAGGTGATTTTGGGGATTTGCAGGCGGAGATGTCCTACATGAGCTGTGCCTTGCGAGCCCCCCGCCGCCTGCCAGCCCCCTGGAGAAGCCCCCGACCCTTCAGCAGCGCCTCGGGGCCCACGGCCAAGAAGAGCGTCCCGTACCAGAAGACGCTGAAGGAGGAGGGCCCCGGGAGCGGGGAGCCCAGCCGGCCCCCCCCAGCCTCGGCACAGGTGGTGGTGGTCGGGGGGGGCAGCCTGGGCTGCCAGACCACCTATCACCTGGCCAAGCTGGGGGTCACCGACGTGCTGCTGCTGGAGAGGGACCGCCTGACCTCGGGCACCACCTGGCACACAGCGGGTGAGGCGGTGGGCACAGCACGGGGGGGCACAGCTTGGGCGCTCCCTGAGGGGGGCGTGGGGCTGCCCACGGTTTGGGATGTGCCATCGTCCATGGGGTGGATCCATCGCACAGGCTGCATCCGGACGTGCTGGAGAGTTTTGCCTTTAAATGGGGAGAATGTCAGGGTTTCTGTTTTTTCTTTACATCCCTCACATTTCTTTCTTTTTTTTTTTTTTTTTTTGTAAGAAGATTTATGTGGCCACAGGAAAAGGAAACACTTTATTTCCGCGATTTTATTTCCCTTCTTTAAGCCCCTTTTCTTTGGCAGGAAGGGAGAGCTGTATCACCTTTTATGTGTTTCACCACTTTTGGTGTCCGTCTACTCCGTGACCCGCCTTTCCCCATTCATTTAATGCCCCAAGAAAACGGGACACCGATGCTTTGTAGCGTTCCCCCGCATCCACGAGATGGAGCACGAGCCCTGCAGGGTGACACGGGACGCGCGCAGCACCACGGGACCCCCTCTGCACCCCCCTCCGGGTGATGGAGGGGTGACAGAGCTCCTGTCCCACCCCTGCGCTGTCTGTGTGTGTCCCCCCGCCCAGGTCTGCTGTGGCAGCTGCGTCCCAGCGATGTGGAAGTGGAGCTGCTGGCGCACACGCGGGATGTGATCAGCCGGGATCTGCCGGCGGAGACGGGGCTGCACACGGGCTGGGTGGAGAACGGGGGGCTCTTCATCGCCTCCAGCAAGCAGCGCCTTGATGAGTACAAAAGGCTCATGTCGGTAGGGAGGAGCTCCTGGGTGTGTCCCACGGCCCGTGCGGCTGCAGGAGGGCGCGTTTATTTGGGAGCGGGGCTGGAGGTCCCGGGGCTGTGGAGCCCCCAGGTCTTGGAGTGTCCCAGCGCTCACTGCCTTCCCACCCGGATTGCTGCAGGTGGCCCTTCCAGAACAGCCCCCTGACTTTCAGAAGGCACCCAAAATCTGGCAAAATGCTCCGAAGTTGGCAAAATTAAATCCAACCACGGATTTTTGACCGTGCAAATTGTGGTGGCATCATTTTCCCCATTTCACAGGAGTGGCAGCATCGTTTTTCCAGCTGCACAGGCACCTTGCATGTGAATACGGGGCCATATCCCCTGGAATCTGAGCACCAGCCCGCCCCGTGCTGGATTTAGGGTTTGCCTCACATGGGAGCTAAACATGTCCTGGGATTCTCCTCCTCCCCCTTCAGTGGCAAGTGATGAGCAAAGCTTGTGTTGCCTGCTTGAGCTCCCGGTTTTCCTGTCCTTTGGCAGCTGGGGAAGGTGTATGGTGTGGAATCCTACGTCCTGACCCCGTCACAGACCAAGGACCTGTACCCTCTGATGAACATTGATGACCTGTATGGCACCCTGTATGTCCCCAAGGATGGCACCATGGATCCCGCTGGGACCTGCTCAACCCTTGCCAGAGCAGCAACCGCCAGAGGAGCTACGGTAATTCCTAATTAAAGAAGGAGATTTCATCCTCTGCCTTCCCCATCTCTTCCCCTCCCACTGGAGCAGACCTGCTCCTGCAAAATCAGTTCTTTTCCAAGTAGGGTCTTGTCCTTTTGGTTGGGTCACAGTGACAGAGCTGGAAGGAACCATGAGATCCAGGGAAAATACAGGGTGGAAAAAAAAACTTTAGGAGCAAGACAATGCACCCAAGGAACACGGCCATTGCCAGAACGCAGCTTAGATTCACTTTTCCCAGATCTGGGGGCTGGATGTCAGGTGGGGCGAGTTGTCCTCCTGCCCTTGTGACCCTGGCACCCTTCCTTTGCCACCAGATCATCGAGAACTGCCCGGTCACGGGCATCCAGGTGAGAACGGATGATTTTGGGGTGAAGAGGGTGCACGCAGTGGAGACGGCCCACGGGACCATCCAGACTCCCTGCGTGGTGAACTGTGCAGGTACGGGGTGCGCGGCGCGGGGCGGGGTGTGGGCAGGGGGCTGCAGCCACGTGGCTCACCGCTGCCTCAGCTCCTGCTATCCGGAATGTCTGAGGCAGTCCTTGTCCCCCCTCGTGGCTGTCACCCCCAGCCCCTGCAGCTCCATGGGGGCCTGGGGGATGGAGGGGGGCTCAGCACGGGGGTGTTGTCTCCCCAGGAGTGTGGGCACGGGCCCTGGGCCGGCTGGCGGGCGTGCAGGTGCCGCTGGTGGGGATGCACCATGCCTACGTGGTGACCGAGCGCATCGAGGGCATCCAGGTCAGTCCTGCACGGCTGCAGCTCGGCCCCTCTGCTCGGGAGGACAGGGCTGGAGAGGCAGGAAGACCCCCCCTTCCTTGTCGGGACCCCCCATTCCTGCCTGCAGTGTGAGCCTGTGCTGCCAGGTTGGGCTCTGCCCCCGGGGAAGCGCACAGCCAGCAGGGCTGTCAGACCACCCTGAACAGAGCCAGATTTCATTTTTAACAATGTTACAACTGGCGGGATCATTTTTGTTTTCTCAGCCTCTCTGGTGTGTTTGGTGTCTCACAGCAGCGCTCATAAAGATCCCAAACACCTTCTGAACAAGCCCCAGTCCCAGCAGGCAGAGGTGTAGCTCTCCAATCATTTCTAAACCATCCCGATAAATCTGTTCCTGCCATCTGGCTACGGAGAATTGCTCAGGAGCTGAGGGAGCCTTCATCCTCTCAGGCACCAGCGCTTTGAGGGTGACACATTAATTAGTTTCCATCCTGCTGACACAGTCTGCGCCTGACCTTTCAGCACGAGGTGCCTGCTTGTAAAAAGTGCTGTTGGCCGTGATTACATTTCTATCCCAGTAACTCCACTGTGCCGCGCACGGTGAGAACGACTCCGGAGAAGAGGCTGCAGCTTGCAGACCTCGGTGCCTCCTGTTCAATCCACTTAATTCCACTTGTCAACAGGGATGGCAGCAGGCCCTACACCGATTCTTCCGTGTTATCTAAATGTTTCTCCATCCATTATTCACGAGAACAAATCCCTCATTCTTCGTGCACCGCTGCCTGTGTGTTGAGCTGCTGCATCCTCCTGCAGAGGCGGGTGGCAGAGGAGTGATGTTTTCTGAGCTAGGATCAACCAGAGGGGCTGCTCCCAATCCCCAGAGCGTCCCCAGTGCTGCTCAGGTGTCTGTGTGAGCCGCTTTGCCCGTGGTTTGGCCAGATTTGCGGGAGCTGGGCTGGATGCCTTGCTCTTGGGGCAATGCGGGTGTCCAAATTTCAGTGCTGAGGCAACACCCACAGAGCCGCCGCATCTCCCACCCTCGGCAGGTCACTGCTGCAGGTGCCCACCCTGTACCCCGGGCCTCCATGCCATCCTGCCCAGCCTCCCTGGGCGATGCAGGGGTGTCCCCAGGGCTCTTGGCCTCCTCTGACCCCTGCGCTCCCCTCCCCGTTTCCCAGAACATGCCAAACGTTCGTGATCACGACGCCTCGGTCTATCTGCGTCTCCAAGGCGATGCCCTTTCCGTGGGTGGATATGAGTCAAACCCCATCTTCTGGGAGGAGGTGAGTGGCGCCGGGAGGTTTTCTGGGGGAACGAGGCAGGTTTCCAGGGAAGCCACCTCGGAGGAGTGGGCGCAGGCGTGAGGGCTCAGCCCCCGGGTTCTGCGGGTACCGAGCTCCGCTGGCTGGTGGGGAGCGCACGGGAGAGCATCTTCCCTTTGGGTCTGTCTGTGGCACAGATACGCAGTGCAGAGGAGATTCAGAGGCCATTGTGCATCATCCCTCCGTCCAGGTGTGGGTGTCTTAATTCAGGCTGTGCCCCAAACCTCTGGTTTGTCTGGGCTGTGCATGAAAACCCGGAGAAACCAGAGGTTCAATGCAGCCTCTGTTTATCTTCTCTGAGGCTGCCAGAGATGAGAAAGCCTTACACCATCAGCTGTACTCTATTCTGTGTCCTGATTCCTGTTTCCCACCCTCAGGTGTCTGAAAAATTTGCTTTTGGCCTCTTCGATCTGGACTGGGATGTTTTCATGCAACACATTGAAGGTGCCATCAACAGAGTGCCAGTTCTGGAGAAAACGGGCATTAAATCCACCGTCTGTGGGCCAGGTAAGGTGGCTGTGCTGGCACCCTGGTGGCACCCTGGTGGCTGGGTTTCTCCAGGGATCTTGTTGGAGGAAAAGGGGAACTTTGTAACCTGAAGAAAAACTCTCTGAATGCAGAGAAAGTGCTGATGGTCTGGCTGCAGTGGTGGCATCTTCCAAGGGGTGGCATTCCAGGCCTAGCCTGGGTGGAGAAATAAAATCACAGATTCATAGACTTGCAGAATGGTTTGGGCTGGAAGGGATCTTCAAAGATTACCGTGTTCCAACTCCACTGCCATGGGCAGGGATATCTTCCACTAGACCAGGGTGCCTCGAGCTTAGTCCAACCTGGCCTTGAACAATTCCAGGGATGAGGCAGCCACAGCTTCTCTGGACAGCCTGTGCCAGGGCCTCCCCACCCTTGTTGTAAATAACTTCTATCTTATAATTTCTGATAATCTTACTGATTTCTTATCATCGAAATTAAGCCTGTTTTAGTTTAAAACCGTGTCCCTGGGGAGCTGATTGCCTTGGTCCGTTCTGGGGGTGAATAAACTTGTGGCCACTGGACTGGAAAATTAAGGAGCAGATTTTTTTCAAGCAGTGGCTGTTGTTTTACCAAGTGTTATCTTATATAATTATTTTTACTACTTGCTCCTGGTCCAATGACATTAGATTTAGCCAGATTTACATTCCAGGATGTCTGGTGTGGAGTTAAGGCCATCGCTGCAGTAGCAGCTGGAGGTGGTGCCAGACATCAAGCCTGAGCCTTCCACACTTGGTTTGGCCCTAAAATCCACCGTATGCTAAAAAATAAACTGTAATAAAAGCCCTTTTTGCTGAGGCACTTAAAGGGAAGCCCTTTGGGTTGTGTGAGGGGAAAGTAGGGCACATCTCCTGCCCCACAGATCAAACATGACACGTACAAGGTGGAGACCTTGGCCCTGGGTCCAGCGGTTGTTTGATTACACTGCAGTGTGAGCAGAGCTGGTGGGGAGCTGGCTTCTGGTAGACGAATGTCTACTCTTTGTACTCCAGCAGTGTCATTTTCCAAGGCTCGGCGCTCCTCCTTCTCTCCTCCCTGGTTGACACCAGCAGCTTGTGGCAGCTGAGTCACGCTGGGCTGCAGCAAATGGCAAAGGCTTGTCCCCTGAGCTGTGGTCACCGTGCCAAGGTCCCTGCAGCCCTCACCACCCGTCCCAGGGCAAAGTCAGCCGGGCTGGCAGGGGAGGTGCTTTGGGTGTTGCTCCATTAACTCGCTGCCTTTGTAGCCTGGGGGATCCATGCAGGGATACTGGCACGTGAGGGGCTGCTCTGGTGACAGTGGAATTATTCCTCTGGCTCTGCTCCTGCCCACTCTGGAGCAATGGGATCGGGGGGAACACGCTGAGGGGGGAAGGACCAGACTGAACTCAGTCTTCCCTCTCTCCTTTCGCACCATAAAACAGGGAGGAGGATTGCACACCTCTGTCGGGGTGCTTTGCTGTCCTCCCTGGTGAGGATTTGCACAGGGCCTGTGGCTGGTGGCCCTATGGAATAGCGCTGGCAGCAGGAGACAGGATTAGCACGGGAGCCTTGGGAGACATCACCAGCAGTCCCCCAGCTGCACAAAGTGGCTTAAAGTCATGGAATTCCCCAGCAGGAATTGATGAAGGTGAAATAGAGTCAGCATCAGGAAGTACAGCTCAGGTGTTAAAACAGCAAAAGATCAGTGCAGCCACCCTCACTGGGGGACTGGGAAGAAAGAAAGAGCCCCCACAGTGCCTCATGCACCTTCTCATGGGGAGTTAATTTTCCTTCCCAAATTTTCAGTCTAACCCCCAACACCTGTGCTGGGAAGTGCTTGGTGTTGGTCCAGTTCTGGCCCCACTGACCTCTCTGGGAGCAGGATGAGGTCAGCACGGGAAGCTGTAGGGAAAGGTGCCCATAAAGCGTGTGATGTGTCCCCAGAGTGTGATCCCTCCTGTCCTGGCCTTGCTGGCACGTCCCCTCTCTGTCTTGCAGAGTCATTCACAGCTGACCACAAACCACTCATGGGAGAAGCTCCAGAAGTCCGAGGGTTCTTCCTCGGCTGTGGCTTCAACAGCGCTGGTGAGACCTGAAGGGATCACACCCTGCTGGCATCGGCTCCCGGCCAGATCCTGGCATTCCACAGCCATGCTTGGCCTCCTGGCCTCACCTGCAGCCTTGTCTCTTCCCCAGGGATGATGCTGGGAGGAGGCTGTGGGAAGGAACTGGCTCACTGGATCATCCACGGGCGGCCGGAGAAGGACATGTACGGCTACGACATCAGGCACGTCACCCTGACTGCCCCAGGGCCCCTGCGGGCATCCCTCACCCTTGGGTGATCCCCGGGGATGGTTTCAAGGCAGGACTGGATGCTGGCATCGGGAATGGGTGTCCAGGCAGCGTCTGTGCCACCGCCTGTGTCCCTCCAAGGAGCTGGAATCAATTACACGCAGTGGCTTTAATGAATTTACACAGGGGGTTTATCTCATTTGCCTCATTCCGCTTCCACACAAACAACTTCCATCAGGCACAAGGAGATTGCAGTGATGGGGAAGGACGGGGTAATTGCGTTTGGGTTTTGTTGTTCAATTAGTGCCGTGCCTAATCCTCTAAGTTAATAATGGGGGGGATGATTTCAACACCACAAAGATTAGCTTGGCCCCCCCTCTGCAGCACCACCCGGGCCCCGAGTTTTGACTGTGCAGATGTTGGCTCAGTAATTGCTTTTGACTTGCTTGATTATCTCTGATTGGGTTTGGGCATTCTTACAGGGCTGTTAGTGACAGCAACCACCTTGTCGGGGACAGAGCTTGGGAAATCTCACGTTGCTTTAGTGGCAAAGCTGGTGAATGTCCCATCGAGTTGGGCTGTGGGAGTGAGGGGCCTGCAGAGATCAGTGGGACATGCCTCCAGCTGCCCTCCCCCACCAGCTGGGCTCAGGATGGGGATGGAGTGATGGAGAAATCCCCAGGCAGGGCAGGAACTGGGTTGGCACCAGCACCAAGGGACCCCAGCCCCACCCAGAGCAGCCGGGGGCTTCCCACCCCTTGCACCTGGATTACCCAAACATCTCCCATGTCCCAGCTGCCCTGCCATCAAGCTGTCAGCCCCATTCCTTCTTTCTGGTGACAATTACTCAGCTCCTCTTTAAATAACTCCCTTTTCTGCACATTTCAATATTTATCCTCTCAAAACACTCGCTTGTAAATATTTCATCTGGCGGCTGTTGCCCGCTTGCTGCTGTCAAAAATTCAGCACGCTGGCAAAGGGGCTGAGGCTGATGGGGCAACCAGGGGTGCTGATGACATGCCACGTGTCACCTTCTGCCTGTCCCCTGCCAGCAGAAGAGGCAGCTGCTCTCACAGCGAGTCCATGGCTGCTCTTGGGGAGCATCACTTGTATTTCTTGCAGAGCTCAGCCCCAAGCCCTGCCTTTCTTCTGCACCCAGGCAGCGAGGAGGGAAGCTGAAAGTGTCATTTTAAAAGTGCTTAGAAATGACATTTTGTCTTGCCTTTCATCTCCTGCCTGGCTCCCTTTCTCCAGCCCTGGGAAAGGTGCCACTGGTGCCCAAGGCTGCTCTCCATGAGTTATAGGTCTCTGGGAATAACAACCTGACCATGTGCTGAGCTGGCACATTCCTTCAAGGAGCTTTTCTGTTTGAAAGATGAAAAAATGTCAAATTAATTTAAAATGATTCGGGTTTTATTTATATTTCAGCTTGGGGAGAACGGGGTGAAAAATGTAAGGACTGTCCAGGGCTCATTCCCTCATCGGGGCTGCATTTAAACCTGGGGTGTGCCCTGAGGCTGGTCCCATGCTGAAACGGGGCAGAATTAACCTCAAATTTCATTTTTTCCTATTTCCCCTCCTCAGCAGGGCTGTATTCTGCTCCCAGTTGCTCTGGGATAGGGCTGGAAGCTCAGCGGGGGCCGCAGCACCGTGCCATGGCCCTGCTTGGTTTCTCTGCTCTCCCCCCCCACAAAACCGGAGCAGGAACCGCAATTTTACACCAGCAGCTGCATCCACATCTGGCTCTGGTCAAGAGGGCCGTGAGCTGGTAGGCTCATCCAGATGCTGCCCTCTCCCTGCCTTCCAGGAGGTTCCACCACTCCCTCACCGACAACAACCGCTGGATCCGGGAGCGGAGCCACGAGTCCTACGCCAAGAACTATTCCGTCGTCTTCCCGCACGACGAGCCACTGGCAGGACGCAACGTGAGGAGGGACCCCCTGCACGAGGTGAGGACACGGCCTGGGCTGACCCCCACAGCATCCCCGCAGCAAAAGAGAGCTCACAGGGGGTGGCGGCAGCCGCGTCGCTCCCCACGGCATCGTGCTGCTTCCCCTCTGCTCACGTCCGTCCGTCCGTCCGTCCTGGGGGGATCCCTGCCAGATCCCAAAGCTCTCTGTGTGCACTCTGTGAGGGTGCTGGGGCCATGGGCAGTTTAATGGTAGAGATGCCAAGGATTCCCATGGTATTTAACTTGGCTTAAGAGCCCAGTGATGATCACTGGACAAGGAAAAGTGGAAAGAAGAACTCAGAGGCTGAGTGCATCCACTGCCAGCCCAGCTCAGGGGCTGCTGAGAGGGATGGGGGTGCCAAATGCTCACAGGAATTTCCAGCTGTGTCTTGCTCACAGTTCAGCAGCAGCTTCTCCCCAAAACAACATCTCTCAATGTGGGGTGAGGCCGGGACACAAGCAGGGATGTGGGAATAGGGATGTGTCTCTGTGGAGGCGGTTTTGCCAGCACCCCCTAAGTTTTGCTCCCCGTAGCCACCAGCCAGGGCTCCCTCCTGCTCCAGCCACTTCCTTGCACAAAACCTCCACAGGTGGGCACTCTCAAGATGAGGCACTTGAGAGAAAATCCCCCTTCCCAGCATTTGGCTGCACCAGCAGCTCAGAGCCCCCCAAATCCCTCAGCGCTCGGGGTGACCCAGCACCGGAGCCTCGTCCCACTGCCAACCCCAACCCCAGTCCCGGCAAGGAGCAGCCACATTTCCCAAGCCCATTCCTGCCTGTCTCTGATTCATATCACACCATTCCTCCTCCAATGGAGGGCAGAGGCTCAAGCACTAAAACAGACATCCCTGCCCGCCGGCCCCCGGTGTTTGGTTGACAGCTCAGTTGTTTTCTGTCACTGAGGATGCAATTTATTTTTTAATAGCACGTCTAATAAGCGATGCCCATTTGACTGACAGCCTGGTATTTATCCATGCAGCTCCAGAACATGTGCTGTGTTTTATAAATAGGCACTGAATTATTTCTGAGATGTTCAACAAAATCTATTCTTTTCCGAAAAGAGGCACCAAACAAAAATATCTTAATGGATCCCTAATTAATTGCGTGCAGAGACATCTTCTTGAGAGCACAGAGGGGGAATGAGAAGGCTGCCATATAAATATTAAATGTTGTTATATAATTACTCTGTAAACATCGTGGGGAATCTTGCTCTCTGGATGTAACATCTCTCAGTCAGTAATGTGGGCACTGCACTGCAGGTTTTGGTGAGATTCACGGCTGGGCTGGGGATTTCTGCCCCTTGACCACCCTTGAGGAAAATATCCTTCTTGGGAGGGACAAAAACCAGGCAATTTGCAGGTTTTCACAGTTTTAAAATGCAAACTGCAGGGCTGATTGCAAGGGGTCACAAGTCTGGTCTTGAGCCCACCCAAGGAGGGCAGCCTGGGTGCTGCCCAAAAAGCACTGAAAAGGCCTTTAAAAAACTAATTATTCCCATTTCCCTTGTGTAGGAGCTGCTGCGACAGGGCTGTGTTTTCCAGGAGCGGCATGGCTGGGAGAGACCCGGCTGGTTCAGCCCCGGGGGAGCAGCCCCGGTAAGCAGGGCACGTGTTTTGGGGGGTGCTCAGCCTGGAGGCACCAGCTGTGGTGGGATCCATCTCCATGGGCAGGGGTGCTGGGGTAGGGATCCATCACTGAGGGCAGGAATGCTGGGGTGGGGATCCATCTCCATGGGCAGGGATGCTTGGATAGGGATCCATCTCCATGGGCAGGGGTGCTGGGGTAGGGATTTATCTCCATGGGCAGGGATGCTTGGATAGGGATCCATCTCCATGGGCAGGGATGCTTGGATAGGGATCCATCCCCATGGGCAGAGATGCTGGGGTAGGGATCCATTACTGAGGGTAGGGATGCTTGGATAGGGATCCACCTCCATGGGCAGGGATGCCGGGGTGAGGATCCACCACTGAGGGCAGGGATGGTGGGGTGAGGATCCATCACCATGGGAAGGAATGCTGGGGTGAGGATCCATCTCCATGGGCAGGGATGCCGGGGTGAGGATCCATCTCCATGGGCAGGCATGCTGGGGTGAGGATCCACCACTGAGGGCAGGGATGCTTGGATAGGGATCCATCTCCATGGGCAGGGATGCTGTGTTGGGAACCCACCTCTGTGGTGAACGGGGACGCCGGGGTGTGGACCCACCCCCACAGCCAGCTCTCCTGGAGTGGTGTGAATATGACAGGGGGTCCCTAGCCTTAGGCCTCACGTCACCCTCCTCGCTGTCCCCGTGCTCCCGCCACCCCCCAGGTCCTGGACTACGACTACTACGGCGCCTACGGCCGGGAGCGCCACAGGGACTACAGCTACCGCCGGCTGCTGGGGGACGAGTACACCTTCGACTTCCCCCCTCACCACCACATCGTGAGTCAGGGGCTGGCAGCCCCCCCTGCCCTGCCAGCACTGCCAGGGCGCTGGGTTTGTTAGGGGCAGCAGCACCTGTGCCCCTTCGCTGCTTCGGGTGGAGCTGGTGATGCTCAGAGGGAGGCTTCGCCCAAAACTGGGGAAAACATTCCAAAAGTATTAAGTGAAATGTGTGGCCCGCGCTCGGAAATAGCAGTGGAGAGGCCACGGGAATTACGCTGCTGCTTTCCTAAATGAAAGTGTTGAGACTAGCTTGGGGAAAAAAAATCAAATTGAT
Source organism: Atrichornis clamosus (assembly GCA_013400975.1). Taxonomy (NCBI): domain Eukaryota; kingdom Metazoa; phylum Chordata; class Aves; order Passeriformes; family Menuridae; genus Atrichornis; species Atrichornis clamosus. The sequence continues at coordinate 147,786 of WBMZ01014322.1, forward strand.
AAAATTTAGCTGTTATTAATGATAGGTGTCACTGAGTTAGTGAGGTAAGGAATGGGATCAAGCATTCGGGGTGGCCTGTCAGGCTCACTCCAGTGAATACCTGATTTTCTGTTTTGAAGATGTGCAGCCTTTAAAGGCACCAGACGAAAATCCTGGTATCATTTCTCGTTACATAAATGGTTTAATTTGTGTTTCCCTTTGTGGGCTGAGAGCACGGCTCAGCCTCAGCACCGTGTTTACTTTAATTGTAGATCAAGAATGAATGCTTAACGTGCAGGAACGCCCTGGCCCTCTTTGACATGTCTTATTTTGGGAAATTCTACCTGGTTGGACCTGAAGCTACAAAAGCAGCCAACTGGCTGTTCACTGCTGACGTGAACAAAGCACCAGGTACCTGCTCAGCCCCTCGTTTTGGCTCCGTACTGGGAGAAATCACACCCCAAAACAACCCAGGGGAACCCAGAGTGGCTTTTTTTTAAATGCTGCTCTTGCAGAGGGTATGGGAAGCCTGTGGGAGAGGCTGCTTTCCCTGTCCTCACCAGAGACTGCATTCTGCTCTCATTTGCACCGGGGCTCAGTGCTCTGAGCAGGGGGCTGAGGGAACGGGTTCTGGCCCTCTGGCTCCAGCTGTGGCTCACATCTGGAGATGTGATGGTTTCTGGAGCAAATCAAGCACAACCCTTGCCAGCTGTGGTTTGTGGTCCGCTTCTCCGAGGCTGGGAAGCAGCTTACGACATTTCCAAGGGTGCAAGTTCAGCTCCTCGCACTAGAAAGGGGAAAAATCATCGTTCCTTTCCCCCTCCCGGTGCTGGGACACCCCGGGTCGGTCAGGGCAGAGCCAGGCAGATGCAGTAATGATGGGGACACATTTTCCTGCTCGCCCTGCCTCAGCTGATGGGCAGCGGTGCCCGTGTTTCCCCCCGCAGGCTCCACCGTGTACACCTGCATGCTGAACAAGCAGGGAGGCGTGGAGAGCGACCTGACCGTCAGCCGGATCAGCCCCGGGGCCCCGGCCTCGCCCCTGGCCCCTGCTTTCGAAGGTAAAAGCGCTGAGCCCGGGGATGCTGGAGGTGGGAGCATTTCTGAGAGCTCAGTTCCCAGCCCTTCCCGCTGCCTTTTCAGCTGTGTCAAGGCACACAAAGACCTTTCCAGTCCTGGGAAGGTTTGTTCCCGCACCTCCTCCATCCCTGCCATGCTGCAGGCGCGGGGGTGATTACATTTTCCTAATGGCAGCCACCTGGCTTTTTCCACCTCTATCCTTCGCTCCCTCTAACCTGATTATGGCCCCTGTCCCCGGGGCCCTGCGCTGCCCATCGGTGTTATTGGGTTTGTCCAGCCCCGGCTGGCGGCTCTGACCTCTGTCCGAGGCTTTATCAGCTGCAATTAGGAGGAATTGAGAGGGAGCAGAGCAGCCCGGAGGGCAGGGATGGCATTAGGCAGCTGTGGAGGAGGATGCTGAGCTCGGCTCTGGCCGAGCACAGGGGTGTGCACTGGAGTGGCCGGTGCCCACAGAGCCCTGTCCCCACGCTGTGTCACCTTCAGGTGTGCTGTGGGGGCAAGCTCACCCCCTTTGCCCCAGCGGGGTGGGGTTCCAGTGACTTCTTCCCACCCCTGTGGGAGAATCCTTCCTCCCTCCTGTCTGGGACACTGGCAGAGGGAGAAGGGCGGCAGGAAGTGGATGGCAGAGCTGCAGGGTTTGTCGGGCGCTGGAGGAGTTTAATCACAGCAAAGTCTATTTTTCCAATTACAGTAGGTGGCTGCACTTATTATCATTATGACAGAATATCTGAGAGCAATTTTGTAGTGGCAGGAAAGACAGGGGGAAGATTGATTACGTATTAATCAGCTCTCAAACACCATCCCTGGGGATTTTTCCACCCAGGATTACTGACAAGATGAAATTCTTCCTCGTATACAGTACAGTGCCTGCACTGGTTATGGTTCAGTCCCTGTAGCATTCCCTGCTCCCACCTGTAGCTCACAGCTCCCTCCCCACTTTTGTTCTGTACTGGGACAAAAGCACAGATGCTTTTGCTGCTGGTATCAAGGGACAGGGAGTTTTTTCCCTTCCAGTGATGCTCACACACATTTTCACTTTTTAATGGTCATTTGGTTTTCGCTGCGCTGAGCCCCACAAAAGACAGAGCTCCAAAACCCTCCCTTTGTCCCACTGCTACTCTTTAACCCCCCACTTTTTTGGCAGTTCCCCCTGGGCTGTGCAAACTGGAGAGGCTCAGGGCCGCAGTTCAGGCTCTGGAGAGCAAAACCCGCCCAGCCCAGCCCTCTCAACCCTGAAAGGCTGCCCGGGGGTGTTTTCCAGGGGACGGCTACTACCTGGCTATCGGCGGGGCCGTGGCCCAGCACAACTGGTCCCACGTCACCACTGTGCTGCAGGACATGAAGCTCCAGTGCAAACTCCTCGACTGCTCCGAGGAGCTGGGCATGATGAGCATCCAGGGCCCTCTGAGGTGAGCAGTGTGGCCCTCTCCCTGCAACCTGACCGTGGAGGGGTGGAGGGATGCAGGGATGGAGGGAGGGATGCAGGGATGGAGGGAGGGATGCAGGGATGGAGGGAGGGTTGTCTCAGGTGCAGGTCCCCATACTGGGGATAGGTGTGAGCCCCATGGCAGCCAGTGATGATCTGGCTGCAGTAACACCCCAAGTTTCAGGGATAACCCTCAGGGCAGGCTGGCAACTCTGCCGACATCCACTTCGCTGTTTCCCCACAGCCGTGTCGTCCTCCAAGAAGTGCTCGACACTGATCTCAGCAACGAGGCCTTCCCCTTCTCCACACACAAAATCACCACAGCTGCAGGATGCAAGGTAGGATGGGGCCATTCCTCGAGCTCCCCAGGGAGCTCTGTGCTGTGGGGTGACACCCCCCAACCTGCACAGCTGGGCATGGAATCACAGAGTGGTTTGTGTTGGAAGGGACCTGAAAGAGCATCTTGTTCCACCCCCTGCCGTGGGCAGGGACACCTTCCACTATCCCAGGTTGCTCCACGCCCCATCCAACCTGCCCTTGGACACTCCCAGGGATGGGGAGTCACAGCTTCTCTGGGAAACCTCTTCCAGTCTCTGGACATCCTCTGCTAGGAAAGCTGTCTGCCTCCACATCATTGCAGGGAGGTTTTGGTGTGGTTTTTGTTGGAAAAGGCCAAAAGCCAGAGTGGGAAAAGGGTGTTTCCCTCCCCGATTGCCTGCCTGGTGCCAAGCCTGCTCTCCCAGGCCTCCCAGAGGCGTCACAGCTTGGGCTGAGCTTGGGGAAGGGACATGGTGACTCAAGGCTTTGGAGTGATAGCAGGGGAACAAGAGACATCTCCCGTGGCTTAGGGTGAGCACTGGTGCTGAGGAGATCCACCTGACACTCTAGACACTTTTCACTTCCCCCTCCTCATTAAAAAATGGGGACAATTTAATGCAAAGCTTGTCAGGCACTGGCAGTAAGGGCTGGGCAGCCTGGGAGCTGCTGTGTTTGATCACAGGAGAAGTCTGACAGCCTTAAGCTTCCTGTACAAGCACAGATCATCCTGCCTTTGCCCAGGCTTCAGGGCTCACATATGTGAAGCTGCTGATTGAGCCTGCTTGAAACACCCTAAATAGAAGAGTTGGTGGCCATGAAGTGTCATTTTGTCAAAAGAGAAACGTCCTGGGAAAACCTTCTGCTGGCAAGTTTGGGTGCTGGGGAAAAGCTTTTGCAGGGTTTCCTGAGAACCTCTGCCTTGGTTTCTCATTGATGTTTATACCATAAGAAATATTCCTACTGTTGCAAAAAGAATTTGGAAGTGATGGATTGCATTTGTATCCCATCCTTCCCATGGGAAATGTGGTCCCAGGGCATCCCTCTCCTGCTGGGAATAGGAACTGTGCTGAGCCCTCAATCTGGCTCGAGGGCTGGCTCCTGGTGGGGGATGAAGGAGGTGAAGGTAAAGCAGTAAATCTCATAAGAGGCAGCAGGAGAGGCAGGAGCTGGAGCTGGCTGGATGTTTGGGAAATTGGGTTAAGCCACGTGCGGCCACTTTTCATTCAGAATTAAAATGGCTTTAATTCGACTGCAGCTGGCTGCTGAAGGGATTGCTGCTAAATCAAATTAGAGCTTCTTGATTTGTGAGCAAGAGCCTGGCCAGGCTTTAAGGTGGTTTAACTAAGCCACAGATTTTGGCCAAGTCAGATTAATCCCCAAACCATCGCCATCAGTGAGCCCTGGGCTTTGGGTGCCCAACAACTCAACCCACGGTGAGTCCAGTGTCCCTTGGAGGGGAATTGTGGCCTGGGGCACTTCACAGCCAATCCATTGGTGCAGGTTGTCCAAAGTGTTGGATTTTAGTTTTCACTAATCCTCCTCACATCCTCCCTTGTCAGCCTGTAGCAAACTGATATCATCTTGTAATAAGCTGCTTACCCCTTGGGAAAGGTGTATAAATGTTCCTGTCTCCAAGGGTGTGAGGAGTTTATTTGCATTTCACTTCAAGTTTGTCAAAAATAATCCAGTCCTTCAAGGAAGATATAGCTGGCAGAGATTTTGTGGCTTCTTTTGAGTGTAAACTCCCTGATGGACAGAGAAAAGCTTTCCTGCCTGAGGGGTGTGGGCTGGGAGGGGACTCCCTGCCTGCTGCCATGGCCACCCTTCAGGAGGTCTCCTTTGGTCCCCACTGGACAATGAACACCAGGGACCCCGTCCCACACCGAAATTAGAGTGGGAGGATTTCTCAGGCTGAAGCCTTTGCTGATATGATCGCCTTCCAGGGGGATTAAACTGAACCCAGCATCTTTAAAAAGTTATCACTGAGATTTTCATGCATTAACTCAGTAGTTGAACAAAATCAGCTGGAGTCAAAGGAGAGTTCCAGCAGAGTTAACGACTCTGGAAATTACGGATTGGTTTGTGAGTTTATATATAGAGTCTCTCATTGTATGGAACAGCAGAGAAAGGTCCCCTTTTGAATCTCACTGCTGGATGCAGGGTAAAGTTCAGGTTTTCATTTTCTAGAATACTTAGAATGCTTTTGAATTGCTGCACAAAAACCCAGGAATTGATGCTATTTCACAGCTCCAGCTGGTATCTAGCAGAAAGACCTGTTCCTACGGGAATCCAGCAGAAAGCCACAGGAGCTGCTAAGTCCAGCCCTCGGCATTCCCCTCCGTGGTGGGAAGTGCATCCCGCCTGGGGTACACACACGTGGGGGCAACCCCAACCCCTGCCTGTGCAGAGCTAGTGACTGGCGCCCCAGTTTTCCAGGGGTACCTGCTTTCTGTGCTGCCCTGCTCTGCCTCGCTGCTCTTGCTGGGGTGCTCATCCCCCCGGAGCAGCGGTGGCTTGAGAGGGAGGTGTTTCTCCCAGGAGTAACTTGCTCCTGATAGTAAAGAGCACTTCAGCTGCAGTCGCAGACAGGGTTAATGAGCCAGGAAGTTGCCTGTCAACCCCCAGAGCATCTCCTGTCGCAATGAAGATGGAAGCTGCCTCATCTCTGGCTGGTCCCTAATTAGATGACACCTCTGTGCAGAGGAAGAAGCTCCTCTGCACCCCTGGTGCCCGTGCACCTGGAGAAATGATTGTCAGCCTTTGTGCCTCGCTGTGGGGCAGTGCTGGGGTGCAAGGGAGGAGGCTCAAAATAAAATCCCTATCCCATGCGTTCCTTCCTCCTCTCCACTCCTATTGCAAAGGTTAAGGCCTCTTGTAAGCTGCCTTAAACTCTGTTTGAGGACATTATTTTTGCAGTAGGGGAAGCAGGAATGGCTTTGGGTTCCCAGCCATGCCCTCTGGCCATCCTGGCAGTGGAGAGCCCTTGGGCACTTCTGCCTGCTCTGGGCAGCAGCTGCTGGTGTCTGTTTTCATTTGTACCCGGGATTAGAGAGCACAGCTGGCACCAGCTGTGGCTGTAGTAAGAGCTCAGCAAATGGCAAAATGCAGCTTCTGCCCCTACAACACCCGGAGCCAGCACGGGCAGGCCAGCCCCAAGGCCAACAGAACCAGCCTGGAAGTGTCTTCTGAGCTGGAAACTGCTTTGTTAAGATGGCAGATCACAATCCAGAGTGAGCCTCTGGAGTTAATCTCTCTCCCAGAGCGAGCTATGCCTTTGCAGTTGATGTGTATCCGAAGGGATGAACCAGAGGGGGTTTGTGGGGGAGGAAGTGGAGAAATACAATGGGATGAATTCAGAGGGAAAGGCAGCTCAGACTCAAGGGCTGTCTCCAGAGAAGGTGCCTGAGTTGGGGTGGTCCCAACTGGCCTGGAAAGCTTTGGGAATGGAGACTGTTTCATAGGGAAAACAGGAGGATACAGACAAGGCTGCCTGGGTGAGAAGCTGGAGGAACACGGGCAGGGCAGTCCCAGCATGTTCTGTTCCCCGGGAATGCAGGCAGGCTCTATCCCCAGGAATGAGGCTTCCCAGGAGAAGCACTGAGTCCCCTGTGCTGATCTGCTCATTCCTCCTTGGAGCTTCACACACTCAGTGTGGAGCTGATTTGGCAGCACAGCTTTGGGACACAACCCCCATGGGAAAACCGGAGCAACTCCCTGGTGGGAGCAGGAGGTGGGTCAGGACACCAGGTTCTGTCCCCACCCGGGAGCCTCTGGGGGCCTCTGCACCATCCAAGCAGGGAACATCCAGTCACGGTGTGCCCAGGACAGTCCAGCTGGGGACCGGCTTTCCTGTCTCAGTGGATCAGCAGAGGGAGACAAAAGCTCGGCTGGAGCTGGAGCACCACATCTAACCCCAGCCCTGGAATCAGCAGCCCGAGGATGCTGACAGCAGCCACCTCTGCCCACCGGCCATCCCCCCCGGGCACTGACGATACCCGGGTTTGAGGTGCCCATCTTAGGTTGTCCAGAGAGGAGAAATTCAGTCTGACCCTGGCTTTGCGCGCTAGGGAGAGCACAGAACTGCCTTCCACCACAAGCTTCCCACGGGGTGCCCAGGCAAGCCGGCTTTTTCCCCGACACGGGAGCGCGTGGCCTCTCCCACCCTGCACAGCCCAGCTCCACCACAGGGACGTTTGCCCTCTTGCATTTGCAGGTCCGTGCCATGAGGCTGTCGTTCGTGGGCGAGATGGGCTGGGAGCTGCACGTGCCCAGGGCGGACTGTGTGAAGGTTTACCGGGCGGTGATGCAGGCGGGAGCGCGGCACGGCATCGCCAACGCCGGCTACAGAGCCATCGACAGCCTCAGCATCGAGAAAGGTTCCCTGCTCTCCTCCCAGCAGCACTCCCTGCTTTTCCCCTGGCCGGGCAGCCAGGGCAGAGGGCTCTTTCCCAGCTTCAGGGCCGGCTCAGTGTGACTGGAGCTGTGGCTGAGGTGCCACCGGCCCCAGCGCCCCACGCTGAGGCTTCCCCAGTGTGGGGCGCTCTGTCCAGGGCCAAGTGACTGAAGGGCAGCGGGTGTCCAGGAGGCAGGGGGGATGTCTCGGTGTCCTGGAGCCGTGGCAGGGACCTGCTGGGTGACCCCTGCTTGCTCCCTGCAGGGTACAGGCACTGGCACGCAGACCTGCGCTCCGACGACACCCCGCTGGAAGCTGGCTTGGCCTTCACCTGCAAGCTCAAGTCCAGCATCCCCTTCCTGGGCCGGGAGGCCGTGGAGGCTCAGAAGGCCAAGGGCATCTTCCGCCGCCTCGTCTGCTTCACCACAGAGGCGTGAGTACCACTGCTGGATTTGCTCCCTGCCGGCAGCGTCCAGCGCCAGGACCACCCCCAGACCAGCACCCTCCCCAGGCCCACCCACGCCTGTGAGCACGCACACACACAGGTGCTGCACCTGGACACGTGTGGAGCTCGGCTGCACGCCAGCTCAGCTGTTTTCCACGCTCTAATTGCATCTCTAATTTAAACCCCACCGCAAATTCCCTGTTGGATGTGTAATGGGAGCTGGAAGCGGTGTGGCAGGGAGTGGGTTGATCTTGTTTCACCCGGAGCAGTGGGAGGTTTTGCAAATTGGGCTGGAGGGGCTTTGGGTTCAGCGCAGGGAGGTGAATGAGCCTGTGGGCAGTGGGAGCCCTGGCACATGGGCTGGCCGGGGGCAGAGCCAGGGTTGGGTTCCCCCCAAGCCCCTCTGCCCCGTGGTGGGGCTTTGCGGTGGCAGCTCTGCCCTTGCCTTGCAGGAAGGTGCCCATGTTCGGCCTGGAGGCGGTCTGGAGGGATGGGAAGGTGGTCGGCCACGTCCGTCGGGCGGACTTTGGGTTTGCCATCGACAAAACCATCGCCTACGGCTATATCTGTGACCCCGCGGGGGGCCCGGTCAGTGCAGCCCCCCCGGGATGGCTCTGCCCCCTTCCCCACAGCAGCACAGCCCATCGCGGTCATCTGGGGTGGGAGGTGGGGCAGCAGCTCCCTCGTGCTTCCCCCGTGGAGCCTGGAGGGTGAGGGATGTCACAGCTCAGTGCCAAAGTTGGTCTCACCCCTGAGCCCCCAGCAAGGCTCTCTCTGGCTCAAGTGCTGCCTCAGGTGTTAATTGCAACCAAATATTTAACTGCAGGAGTGAATTAACTTACGTTGTAGGGAGCAATGGCCAATAGGAGCAGAGCAGGCACTTAATTAACCTGGCAGACTCGTGGATAATCAGTCAGGTGCCCTCATTAAGCAGCACGCTGTGGGCAGAGGGCAGGGAGCCCATGTGGGGATGAAGGGTTGGGGTGGCATCCGCAGGGACCCTCTCTGTGCCAAACAGAGCACGGTGTGTGCCAGGAGCACTGCATGTGCTGTGATTCCCCCTCTTGCTTGCCTTGACTTTTCATCCTGCATCCATGCAAGAGTCCCAGGTCAAGTGGTTCTGTGGTCCAGTTGCTCCTGAGAACCCCCTTTTCTCCCCATGATGAATGTTCCTCCTTTCCCTTTCTTTGCCCTTTTTTTTCCCCTTTTCTTTTCCCTTTTCCCTTTCCTTTCCCCTTTCCCTTCTCTTCCCTTTTATCTTTTCCATCATTCACCTCCACAGCAAAAAAAAAAAAAAGAAACCTAAAAATTCCAAATACTTTTTTTTCCCCCCCTTTTTAACAGTGTGCTTTTAACAGCTCTGTTCCTCCTTTCCACGCATCCTCTTGGAATGGCAGAGCTGGGGTTTCTGCAGAGAGGAGATCTGTGTTGGGGGCGTGGGAGCTTGCCCAGGGATGGAGCTGGGATGCCAGCACCTAATGGGGGTTTCTCCGTGGCTCTGCCTCGCAGGTTTCCCTGGATTTTGTGAAGAGTGGCAGCTACGAGCTGGAGCGGATGGGAGTGACCTTCCCGGCCCGAGCTCACACCAAGTCCCCGTTCGACCCCGACAACAAGCGCGTGAAGGGCTTTTACTGAGTGCCCGCTGAGGATGTGGAGAGGGAAGAGCCCACTGGGAGCTGCCCGCAGCATTCCCGGCCCCCGGGCGGCTCCGGGGTCAGCTGGAAGAGCCGGGCAACCGCCTGGAACCCGCCAAGTAAATTTGGGTTGAATTAGAGGGGAGAGGAGGAAGAGATTCCGAAAAGTCCAAAGACTCTGCTGCTCTGTTTTCCAAGTGAATCAGTGCCACTGCAGCAATAATTCTTTTCCATGGGTTAATTGGCCTGAAAACAGTGTTTTGTCTCACTGCATATGAAGTGTTTTCAATTTTTGACTTTGCTGGAAACTCTGTCCCCCAAAATGCAGTTTCACGCTGCCTGGAAATGAATTTTTTTAAACTAACTCTGCTGTTAATACAGCTGTAGCCTCCCAAGCTGTCCCTTGCTGTGTCTGTCCCCACTCCAGTGGGTGTCACCTCATCCTGGCTGTGCCCTGGGGACTCTGTGCTGGGGTGGGGGCCATGCAGGGAAGGGGCGGGAGTGCAGGGACGTTGTCCAGGACACTGCCAGTACTGTTTGTGTGTCATAAAATCATGGAATCCCAGACTGGCTTGGGTTGGAAGGTTAACGTTCATCTCGTTGCACCCCCTGCCATGGGCAGGGACACCTTCCACAGGTTGCTCCAAGCCCTGTCCAACCTGGCCTTGGACACTCCCAGGGATGGGACAGCCACAATTTCTCTGGGCTGCCCCACAGGCAGACCAGCTCCGTGCAGTGGTGCAAGGTGGCCAAGGGGCACTGACCCCACAGCTGCCCTCGGCCACATCTGCCCTGGCCCCTTCTGCTCTTGTGGCATCTTCCCAGAGGTCACCTTGGAGGTGGCTCCTCTTACCTCCCGATGGAGCTGGGATTGCTGTGCTCCAACCCCTGCAGCCCCTGGCAGGGCAGAGCCAGCCCTGGAGGCATCAGGGAAGGTTTTCCCTCACACGCACACAGCTCCCGAACCCCCTGCTGCTGAAGGGGACGATCAGCGACTCCCAGCCCATCCCCAGCATCATCCCTTGCTCTGCTCCCCTCGCTGGGCTCTCGGCCAAAGCTTTCACCCGCCTGAAGAAACAATCTCACTCCCTGCTTTCCCCTTTATTTCCCTTGACTAGGTTGGCTCGGTTCATGTCCTCTTTAGAGCTGATTTCAATTCCTTAACCTCGTGCCACAAGCGCCACGGGCAAGAGCGTGAACTCTGAAATGCTTTGGTTTTACTGAAAACATTAAAAAACAAGATTGAGATGAATTTTTCTCTTGAATAGGAGGTGATGGCCCTCCCTCTGGCAGGCAGAGGGCAGGGGAGGGGGTGTCCACAGCCCTGTTCTGAGGGGAAGGAGCATTCTGCCTTCCTGCCAAGCCAGGGATCCACTCTGTGCCTGGAAGATCATGTTTTGCTCTAAAAAGAGCTTTCTGATGTGCTGTGCTCTGACCTGAGATTTCCCTTACACCCAAGGTGGCTGAGAAGGCAATTTTGGGGACCACCTGCCTTGGACCTCACCTGTCCCAGGGCAGCAAGGGCAGGCACCAAGCTGGGATGGGCATGGGCTCTCCTGCAGAACCTCCAGCTCCTCTGCTCCTGCCAAGTGTTCTCCCTTTGGAGCTCGACAGCAAAAAGCAATTTATTTTACATTTAGGTATTTAATGGAGTCATTTTTCCTGACAAAAGAGTTGTCATTCCCTCTCCGTGTCTCCCCCTCCACCCCTCCCCTTTCCCAAACCCCATCCCAGAGATATCATTTGTTCCCAGCCATTGGCATCTGGTGGCATCAGGAGGAATAATCCCTAGCGTGGAGGAGTGGGGGAAGGCGTGTGGTGGGGAGCTGCAGTCGCTGCAGCGGGGAGGGGAGTGCTGGGTGGGTGTTGTGGCATCCCCCCCTCCCTCCCTGCATCCCTGCCACAGCGTGGGAGAGCACCTGTGGAGCCATCCTGGGATGGATGGGACCGCGGGGCACCAGCGAGGTTTCTGTGCTGCTCCCACACAGCCTCTTTGCTCCGTGCCTCAGTTTCCCTGCGGGAAAACAAGCTCCTTCCCCCCCCTCCCTGGGGCCGCGCCGCGCTCGGCACAATAGCAAACCTCCACGTTATTATTCCGGGGGCGGAAAGCAGCATTACTCAGAGCCAGGATTGCTAATAACACACTAAATATAGCGCTCCCCATCTCCAGGGTACTTTCTGAACTCTAGCTCATGAGCCCTAACCCCGCTCCGGAGGCAGGGCCGGGACGCCGGCTGGCATCGCCGTGTGGGCAGGACGCCGGGAGAGCGACGGGATGTTCCCAAGGGATGCTCCTGCCTGGAGGCGCTTCCCGCCGCGGTGGAAGGAGCTGGCAGGCACCGTGTCAGTCCCTCCGGAGCCGGCCCAGGTTGAGGGGCACGGGGGCAGCCGGCTGAGGCCCCGGGGCGGGCGGGCAGCGAGGGAGGGGCTCCCGCAGCCTCTCGGTGACGGCGGGGAGCGGCTGCTTCTCCCACTGGCCCTGCAAGAGAGTTCAGCGCCATGAGACCACGCCGGGGTTTCAGCTACCGGGAGACTTGGTGTTGCGCCCCGAGCTTTAATAGTTGAAGTGCTTTTAGCCCAAATCAGGATGTTTTCTCATGAGACGCTGCTAATTATTCATAGTGAAGGAGCACCTACACATCCCCTCAGCGGCACAGACGTCTGAGGTGCTTCGGGTTCCACGAACCCACCCCAGCTGGGGAGTTTCCACCCCAAAAAGTGCTACCTGCCAAGTCAAGCGGAGACAGCTCAAACCAGGGAGCCCCCACAGGCCCACCGTGCTCTGAAAAACGCTCCCTCCCAGGAACTGGCAGGAATTTGCAGCGTTCCAGCACGGATGTCCCCGCGCAGCTGCTGAGGAGCAGGAGGCATGCAGCAGCCTGGGTGAGGTGCCGTGGAGCAGAGCCAGGGAAGGGCTGTCACAGCCATCAGGGTGACCACGGGCAGGACAAACCGCCCAGCTCCGTGCATCCACGGAGGCACCTTGTCTCGGGGATGCTCCCTGCAGAGAGCAACCTGCCAGGTCCAGGCAGTGCCGAGGGCTGAGCCTGCCGAGCAGGATCTCACTCAGCTGTGCCGTGTTGGCCCGGCTTTGTGGCCCGTGGAGACGTGGGCAGGGGCTGGGAGGGCAAAGGGGGCTCAGCTCTGGGTCAGTGATGCTCCAGTTTGGCTGCGGGCTGTGTGTTCATGCGGAAATGTCAGCGAGAGGCTGAGCCTCAGCGCGAGCAGGAGGAGGGAGGTCTGGAGAGGAGAGGTAGAGCCGTGAGTCATCAGCAGGATGAAAGTCGAATTTATGTTTTCAGCTGAAATTTCTCGTGGTTTGTCAAGCGAAACGGGCCAGAGCCTGCATCAACACCAGCAAAAGCATGGGGAAAGATGGAGTGGGAGGTAGGGACCCTTCTGAAGCTCACGGGGAGTGCCCAGGGAGGGGACAGCACTGCAGGGGAGCACCAGCAGGAGAAACAACCATTCTTCTGTACCCTTATGGCTTAGGGGAGCAGTTAAGCGTGTTTAGGGTGCGCCTGCTCCAGGGCTCAGCTCCAGCCTCAAGCCCATCTGCTGCAGCGTCTGCCCTGCTGATACATCCCGAACCCTGTGCCTGCTGTTTGGATAGATCAAAGGCATTTGGAGTGTCTTGATAGTTGTTGTTTTCAGTGCTTTCGAGTGGAAATCTGAATATAGAGAGTTTACTGTGAGCCCTCGCGGGTGCAGGGGACTTGGGGACGGCACCGTCCCCGCTGCCGCTCTCAAGTGCTACCCTGAGATTTTGCTCGATAATTAACAGCACTCAGTTCCTTCCAGAAATCATCAGATTTGGGATCACTGAACTGCAAAAACATGAGCTTAATTAGAAGCTGGTGCTTTTCTCTTGGCAGAAACAGTATGGAACAAATGAGATGTCTCCAAGTCGGGCTCGCTCTGAAACACCAGCACAGCAGAGGCAGCGTGGCTCCTTCGCCCTCGCTGCAACGCTCGTGACCCACTTTGTGCCAGCATCAGCTCTGCTCCCCTCGAGTCCCTTCCTGACAGCCCCCCAGACCTCTCTGAAGTCAAGAGAGTTGTCTGGGTCGTAGTTAAGAGGTTTAATTCATCATTCTGCTGCTGCACTAAACTTCTGCATCACTTCTGTCCCTGCAGCAGAGCTCTGCGTGGCCGAGAGGTGCCGGGTCTCCAGCTCCAGGAAACTGGAAAGACTTCTGCCCACTCCAGAGTGGACTTTGCTAAAGGGAGTTTACTGTGGCAGAAAGCTGATGGTCATCCCTGCAATCAGCTTGGCATCCTCCTGTGCTGCAGTGGATAGCACTGGATCCAGGAATAGGGCATCAGCTAAGTTTACTGCACTGATAAATGGCATTGGAAACTGATGCCAGCAGTGATGTTAAATCTTCATCACCATCATTGTCATGCCCCTCGTCACTGGGCCTGTTTTTTCTGTAAAGACCTGACAGTCCTTTATCCTTCACGTTTTGCCGGGTGGCCACGTTCGGAGGCTGCACAGATGCTGTGTGTAATGAGCTCGCTCTACTGGGACCTGGCGTGATTTGCCAAACTCCTAAAAACCACCTCACGTTTCTCCTTGGATCTGGCCCTACTTTAACGCTCAGCAAAGGCAGCCTCCAAATCACTTTATGCAAATGCATCTTCTAATTGGATCTGGCTGGGAACAGCCATGGTGGGCTCCAGACGTATTGTCTGAGCACCAGGGCTGGGCTCGGTGTCCTGCTGATGCCAGAGTTCTCCTGGCAGCTCCTGAGCCTGCGGGGTTTGGATGTGTCCTGAGCACCAGAGGCCTGGTCCGTGCACTTGGCACAGGCTTTGCCACAGCCCTGCCAAGCTGCTTTTTACCTACAGCTGGGAGTTTTTTTGGGAAGCTTTGGGATTGAAGTGGTACCTACCGCGAACCGGATGGCGGAGGATTTGTTGCAGTGCATGGAGATCGGAGCGAAGCTGTAGAGGGATTTCAGCACATCCCTGTTGAACGTGTTCCAGGGGATGGAGTAGAACTGCTGTGGGACAGAGACCTGTGGGCACATGCAGATCTCCTCGTCGTTAAACCTGGGGCGGGAGAAACGCCACACTGGAACACAGCGGTGCTGTCCCCTTGCAGCGCTGGGTGTGACTAATTCCTCCCTGCCTCAACAGTGACCTGGAATGGCTCTGAAGTCAGCACCAGGCACAGGGAGAGCCTAGAGCAGCCAGCACCTGCAGGGGAGGATTTGGGATCAGCCCGTGGGTAGGACACCCTGTGCAAGGCCAGCATCTCCCCCTCTCCTCCTGGGTGGATGCGCTGCAGCCTCCTCCTCTGGCACGGATCCTTCGTGTCTGCCTTGGGTTACAAGGAATATTTTGCACTTAGGCACTTGGCCACGCACTGACTCTCCCTTCCTGGTGGTTCCGACAACACAGTCATCCTTAAAACCCTGGGTCTGGCTTTTTTCCAGTCTCCCAGGGGCTCTGCAGTGGTCCCTGTCCCCTCAGCCCTTTACCTGTTCACGAGGTTGAAGTAGCGGTGCAGGTAGCCCGGATCCACAGCACTTTTGCACAGCTCCAGCTGGGTCTGGGGGTAGTAGTGCACGTAGTTCACACACATCTCCTCCAGGATGCCAAACCCTCCCTGTGGCACAGACAGGAAGGTGATGGCAGCAGGGTCAGGCTGTGCCCTGCTGGGGCTGCACAGGGGCAGGGAGGGCAGGGGGGGCACAGAGCTCACACCTCTGTGTGCACGCTCACATATATCTATAACCTCTACCTATATCTAGATTTCTGGCTATCTAGATAGATATAAACATAGATAGAGATACTCACACCCTTCTGGTGCATGGCATGGGCAGCACTCTGCTTGGCTGCCCTCCATGCAAGGACAGACTTTCAGGCTAGACCGTGTGGTTTACATTAAAATGCAGATTTCCTATAATCCCTCTGCTAAATTTAGCTTTGTCCCTGTTGATGGTACCTCTGACAGGCGCTTTTTTTTTTTCCCCACTGCCTATGTAAGGAAATAACATGCACTGTCAAAAAGATGCCACTTCTCTTTAATTACCATTAATCCCTGGTGGAACAGTTTGTGATGGGAATTAGAGTGACACATGTTACTTCACAGTTAGCACCTTAACATCCCCACTGCAGGCAGCAGAGCCTTGTGAGTTCCCTTCTTCCCACCCTCCCTTGGCTTCTGGCTGTGATTCAGCCTGGGTTCATGCAGGTGCCCACTCTGGGGGTGCCCCCAGCCCGCCCTGGGGTGCAAACAGCCCCACACAGGCAGGGGAGCTGCCCCTGCACTCACCACGGTGGCTCTGCTCCGGTCCTGCGTGTTGTACGTGCAGGTGGTGATGAGTTCATCGCCCTGGAGGGGGTCAAACACAGGCAAATTTAGGGATTGGGGAGGGTGCAATCAGAATTTGCAAAACCAGAAATCTCTGCTCCCCATACCAGTAGCCTGCAATGCCACAGGAGCTGTTGCTAAACTTGCATCCCCTGCGGAAATTCCCTAGGGCTGCATCCCAGGGATGGTGTTTCCTGCTTTCCTCGCTTTTTAAGAATTTTTGCAGGGTTGAAACACCTTAAAAATTGCACTTAGGCAACAGTTTGAAGTGCTAAATCTGGGCCAAAGCTGGCACAAGAGTTTCCCCATCGCATCGGTGCTGGGGACCACAGTGACACCCCAGGGCACAGCCCTGGGTGTGGTTTCAGCAGGTGCTGAGTCTTTTGAGCAGCCTCGTGGGGCACGGCAGCTCCAGGAGGTGCCCTCAGCTTTGCAGCCAGGTCCTTCATCATCTGAAGATCCTCGGGGCACATCCCACCTCTGTTTTACCACCCACTCCCACCACTGATGCCGAATCTCTTTCCTCTCCTTCTATCAAGCAAGGAGAGGGGGCACCACCATGGTTCATCCTCACCCCCTGAGGAGCCTCCCTCTGCCAGACGAAGCCCAGCTGAATTAGGTGCTTAATTTAGCTCCCTGCTGCCCACACACCAGTTCTGTGCCTATGAGAAGGGGCCTGGTGTCCCCAAGCTATCTGCGTGGGGATGGCAGACATGACCCAGGGACCACGGGGAGTGTGTATTCCTGCAGCCCCCCTGGAAGCCCCCAGATGGGATAGGGTGATGGAAACAGGCAGGAGGCTCAGGGCCAAAGCATCAGGACGTGCTGTTTGGAAGCCACAACGGCTTTTGGAGCAACTCACTGGGAAAACTGCGACCTCCTCCTTCAGCATGCGGATCTCCTGGGAGGGAAGGAAGGGGGACACATCAGAGCAATGCCACGGCCCTGTGCCCAGGGGTGGCGTCCAGCCAGGACCCTGCTGCCCCTGCAGGCCCCTGTACCTGGAAGTGAGGGCTGTAGTGCCCGTCGGAGTTCACAACCTGCCGCTCCCTCCCGTCCCGGGACAGCACCGTCACCACTTTCCTTCCTGCCAGGTGAGTGTGGAGCTGCGAGGCGAAGATGCGGATGCCGGCGGCGGGCAGAGCCTGGGGGAAGCACAGCTCAAGGCCCCGTGCCCAGCCCTGTCCCTGTCCCCTCCCTCACACCCCCCTCCTGTGTGCTGGGAACTGCTGTCCCTATTCTGGCTCTCACATGGGGTTTAAGGGATCACTGCACCCCTGGAGCAGGGTGTCGGTGAGCTCCTGGCAGGGGGGCAGACCCTGCTCTGCTGCCAAACCAGAGCTCCAAGTCAGCAGGAGCAGCTGAGCTGGACGCTGCTCCTGTCCCTGCACTCCTTAGTGGTGGCACAAATGACTCCTTTTGGGTAGGCCCTACAAAAACACGCACTACAACTTCCCTGAGAGAGCAAGGTGGGCCCTTTGGAACCATCTTTGAGAGAGCTCTTGGCAAGGTTCTTGGAAGCAGCAGCCAATTTTCCCATCCCTGTGAGGGAAAGCACCACTGGGACACAGCCAGCTCGGCAGTAAGTTTTATGGGAATGGTACCCTGGGGAGCTGGAGCAGATGGCTCCCCAGGAGAGCTGCTTCGAGGGGGATTCAGCACATCCCAAGCAGCTGCTCTCTGTTTATTGTACACAGCAGATTTTTCTTTCCAGCGCAGCCTCACGGCAAGTTTAAAACTTGGAATTGCGAGCCTGGAGATCGGCGCCGCCTTGGACCTGGGAAAAGCCATGGGCAACCTCTCTCCTCTGAGGTGCAGCTGGGCTGGAAGGCGTGGGCACTCACCAGCTGGGTGCATTTGTCAGTGCAGTATCCCGTGAGGACGAAGGCGTCCTCTCCCGGGGGAATGGCCATCACTGGAGTGTAGACCAAGCCCAGCTCCATGATCCCGGCGTCGTGGCGTCGCAGGGTGGCCGTGTAGTACAGCCGGATCCCTGAGGAGTCACGGCGACCTGGTGGGCGAGAGGACAAGGACAGGGCACTGCAGGGACGAGGGCAGGAGTGAAAAACGATGCTGTGCTGCCGTGGGGAGCCTCTCGCTCACAGCTCCCTTCGTCCGGGTGGTTCTTGTTGTTTTAAATCCTACATATTTCAATGCAAGCCTTTACTGAGGGGCCCCAGACATGCCTGGTCCCCAAATTGCTTCCAGGAGAGAGGCCAGGAGTGTCTTTGGAGAGCCCAAAGCAGAAGGAGAGAGCATGGGGTGCTCTGGAGAACCCCCTCAGAAAGACGGCTCATTGCAGCTTCTTTAGCTAGGGCATCCCAAAACCTAGGCCATGGGAAAGAGCAGGGTCAGTAGGTCGGGAGGGGTTCAGGCTGGCTCTGAACTCCCTGTCTCCAGGCTGGAGCCCACCCAGGGATAAGAATAACGGGGGAGACACTATTGGTTAACACGCAAAAGCAGATAAATGATGAAAGACATGAACTCCGTATTTATAGCCTTGTTTCTTCTCGACTTGCCGAGCGTGCTATGATTGATCCACAGTACATATGCTCTGGTCTCCTAAAAATATACTTGGGTAGTCAAGAAGCTACTTGTTTTTATGTTAATGAAGAAGCAGGGTTGTTTGGAATCCTTCTTTTTTTTCCAATGTGTCTCCTGACAATGTTATGGAAGCAGGAGTACCATCAAACAACATCCACATCCCCCCATCCCCAGCCAGCCTGGTCTCTCTGGGGACTTGGCACTGCTGTGGCTCTCACCCTGAGCTCAGACTCACCACCACCACCTTGCCTGGAAACTGGAGGGACCCCTGAGACAGCCCAACTCAATGCTGGTGTTGCCCTGGGTCACATCCCCGCAGGAGCTCTATTCGGGGCAGTTTTCTGCCTGCAGGCTCCTTTCCCATCCTGGGAATGCTGGGCATGCACAAGGACGGGGTCCAGCCTTCAGTGAGGATGGCTTTGCCAAGACCAGAAAAGCAGCAGCATGGTGGGAATTTAAAGCATTTTTCCTGCAAGGAGAGATCTGGACCATCAGGTCTCCAGAAAGTTGCAAACAGGGCTATGATTTTGGGCAGAGCCCTCCTCAGCAGGGTGTCAGACTGGAATTTTTCCAGCTCTCTTTCCACGGCCTAACTGGGAAGGCAACAGGAATCACTGCACAGCCCCTCACCTTTGAACACCAGGGGATTGTGGTAGTGGATCTCAAGACGCAAATATCTGGAGGAGCCTGGGCCACCAAAGGCAAGACCTGCTTCTTCGGGGTAGTAGAAAGCCTGGGAGCAGAAGGGAGGGTGTTAGGGAACAGCAGGATGGCTTTGCTGGGAACAAGGCTCAAAAGCCTAAGGGAATGTGTGGGCACAATCCTGATCCACACTGAGGGACACGACTCGTGCTCTTGGTTGTGCTTGGAGGGCTGGCCTCGCTTCCAAAGGCTTCTCTCACTCCACATGCACATGCAGTGGCACAACACCTCAGTATTAGCACAGAATCATAAAACATCCTGGGTTGGAAGGCACCCATCAGGATCATCAAAACCCAAGTCCTGGCCCTGCACAGGACAACCCCACGAGTCCCACAAGTGCCTGAGAGCGTTGTCCAAGGGCACCTTGAGCTCTCTCAGGCTTGGGGCTGTGGCCCCAGTTCCCTGGGGAGCCTGTCCCAGTGTCACACCGNCCACAACCAGTTCCCTGGGGAGCCTGTTCCAGTGTCCCACCACACCGATGTACAGCACCAAGGAGGAGGGCTTGGGGTGAGGTGGGAAATCAGACACATCCCCGAGGGGCTGGCAAGGTCAGACAGGGCCGAACCCAAACCCCAGCAGAGAACACGGTGAGGGCAGCCCCTTGGGGCAGTCCCAGGATGGGATGGGGAAGGTTTGGGAGGCAGCAGGACAGTTTCCCCCCACAAGGGGACGTGTCCCTTGTCACACCCACCTGTGCCCCCATGGCCCAGGCCGCCAGCACGTGCCTGCAGTAGTTGAGCCTGTCTGGCTTCATCTTGGAGTCGCAGGGCCCGTTGTAGTGGGGGAAGCTGTCGAACTCGGCCGCACACTGGAAAACTTCCATGTGGTGGACAAGGGCCTCGTTGCCCGCAGTGACCACTGGCTCGTACTGCAAAGCAGATCCAAGAAGGAGAGGACCCGCTGAGAGCCCATCCCCGGGGCTTGCAGGCTCCACAAGGAGCCAGGGCAGGAACGTCTCTGACTTGTTATCCATGGGAGACAGTTTGTGCTGCAGGATGGGGTGGGAAGGTGCTCTGGGCACGGGGCACCAAGGGCCAAGAGGCTTCACCTCTCATTTTGGCTCCCTAGAGGAGGCTGTGCCAGGGTTAAGCACCTGGGTGCTTCAGAAGGGACCTGACATATTTTTAGCGCCCAAGGAGCATTTAAGGCAGTCGTGGAAGCGTTTAGTTTTTCGTTGGCTTAGGGACCAACGCAAAGCCCACCAGAACACACAGAAACAGCTGATCCTTTCCCCAGCAAGAGATGAACCTGATCAGCAGATCTGGGTCTGCTGCTTTGTGATGACTGAGTCCTTTACCAGCTTTGCAGGGCTGAGGTGGCCCTGGGGACATTGCTTTTCCCTAAAGAGAGTCCTGGTTGTGTTGTGGTAGCTCTGCCTGCAGCTCTTGGGTTCTGTTTCTATCCAACAGCTGCTTGGGGCACGGGGAGGGGGATTTGGGGTGGAGAGAGTGGCTTAAACAAGCCTGAGGAACAGCTCTGGCTAAAAGTGCCAGCTGTAGAAGTGATCTGCAGCAGCAGGTAGGTATCAGGAGTTACACACTTTTTACTTACACACAGATGATTCACTTCACACCATCTGCTAGAGAGAAAATCCTCCTTCTGAGTTTTCCTTTGCAGCGCCGTCCCTGCCCTGTAAATCACTGAGCGCTCGCTGCAGCTCGTCTGCCTGAAGGTTTCCCTTCTCCCCGTTGTGTGGTTTTGACTCTGGGTGTGCCAGGTCACCTCCTGAGCCACCTCCACACCTGCTGGGTGCTCCTCCTTACCCTGGCTCTGGGTTTTCAGCAGGTTTCTGCCTCTCCTTTGCAGGAGGTGGCCCAAGCACATGCAGCACGTCTGGGCAAGGCACACAAGTTGCATTTATGTCTGTAACTCTCTGGTTTTTGGAGAATGCCTCACCTTTTAGAAGGCAGCTCCCATCCTGGCTCGCTCTGCCCTGCTCTCTCCAGCCCTGTTCCTTCGTTTCCCGTGTTTATATATCCCTCATGGCTCACTGTGTGCCATAATCCTGCTGTGGGTCTGTCCCTTCTGCAGGGAGTCAGCTCCGGGCCTGCCCTGGCACTTGCTGGATGTGCCAGGTGGGAAGAGACCACCCAGCCACCTCCTGCTGAGGAACTCTAGGAGGATGCTACTGATTAGTGATATGGATCTGGAAGTGGTTTTGGGACCATGTTTGCCAAGGTGCCTGGGTCTGAAAGCCTCCCTCTGACATGGACTTTGCAGGATGGCTGAGTGTGAACACAACAGCTGATCCACCCTGGGGCAAGCAGCCCTCTTCTCCTGCCTCTCACCATGATGATGTGATGTTTGGGGAAGCCTTCTGGGAGCTCTGCCATGTAACACCAGTAGGTCGTCTCCTGGCTGGGGATGACAACGTCCGGGGCCGTTATCTCCATGGTCTTCACGTCACTGGGCAGCTCAGGGATGCTGATGTTGGGCTTCAGCAGCTGCACCCTCTGCAGCCCCCCGTGGATGGCAGAGATGTTGATGGCTTGCAGGGAAGGCACAGGTTTCTCCAGGATCCCGTAGATGAGGTGCACGGTGCCGTCCTGAAGAGAGAGCAATATACCTCGGTTGTTTTTTCACGCGGGAACAGGAGCTGCATGGAGCATTAGCACCAGTATTGGTGGTGGCATGAACCCAGAAATGGGTCCTGTGAAGCCACCCGGACTGCACCAGCAGCTCACTTCGCTGTGCTGTCCCAGGAATGCTGTAGATTCCAGGGTATTTCTTTGGCTGATGGCACCACAGAGGGTTCCCTATCAGCCGGGAGAGTCTGAAAAGATTTCCCCAGGAGGCATCAATCCCATAAGGGTAACACATCCTCTCTGCTCCTTCAGAGCCCCCCATGAGCTCCAGGCTGGGACAAACACATCAGTGCAGGGTCATCCCACCCTGCATCCCAGGAATGGCCTGGGGGATAACAGCAGAAACAAAACTTCTCCCTGAAATCCTCCCTTTTCTCCCAGCTTCTCTTGGAGGGGAAGGTACCACAAGAAGCTCTGCTGAAAGTCTACTGCAAACAAGAATGCAGAGAGCTCTGGACAGGAGGTAAGGGAGAAAGGAAAAAGAGAATAATCTTTTCTGAAAGGATCAGAGAAGAAAGACCAGCAAGTCTCTTCCTGGTTCACACACAGATTTTTTCCTCCAGGGCTCTCAGTGTTTTGGCAGACGGGAGACGCTTCTCACCACAAGACAAGCTTTTGAAAACCAGCAACAAAAACTCGAGGACACTCTGTGCCCACGTTGGCTCTAAAATATCCTGCCCACAAAGGCTTTCATCTGAGAAGAGCCTTGCACAGATTTCTGCCTGCAGCCAGGGCCTGTGGCCGAGACCCTGAGCTGTCTGACATTCCCGCTGGGAAGGTTTCCCCCAAATCCCATCTCACGGGGGAGCGGCGAATGCAGAGCCAGGGAGGCATCACCAAGCCACACACGAGCACAGAGCAGCATCTCTATTTGCTGTCCTCTTGCTCCAGCTCCTGTCACAACCCTCCTCTTTGCCTCCTGTTGAGGCACCAACCTCTCTTCGTAACACTCCCAACAGTTGGCTCCAGACTGCGAAGCAGAGTGATGCAGGAGGAATTTATATAGACCCAACGCATGTTGAACAGGAGCTGCTGATGCAAACGAGCTAAAAGCTACACTTTAGAGAGCCTTAGAAGGGGTTGTAAATAGATGGTGCCAAACATTACTCATGGCCCGGGGCTGACACCTGCAGCTCACTTCCTTTCTGCCTCAGACAGCACAAACACCTGAGGCTGTGCCCAAAACCAGGTACAGCCCTGCAGGCTGGGGGTTGGAGCTGTGCTCCAGGGCTGGGGGGTGCCCCAGGGGGGTGAGGGCCATGCCATACCTCTATAAGGTAGTCCTTGGGGTCACAGGTGCTGAAGGCTCTTCTGAAGAGGAGGTAGAGCCCCTCGGGAGCCCTCCGAGCCCCAAGGAGCTGGTAATCCTGCTGGGAATCCATGTGGAGCTGCCCCTTGGCATCACTCCAGGCATCCTGTGAGAGGAAGAGCACCCCGCTCAGCCAGGAGGTACCTCCAGAGGTACCACAGGTCCCAAGGTCCTCCTGTCCACCCTCAGCAAGCCAGAGGTGGAGGAAGCCTGTGTTTTGGTTGCTCCATGCCCTCCTCCAGCATCTCCCAGGCAGAGCTGTGCTGGAATGGCCTTTGCCAGAGGATCCCTGGTGCTCAGGGAGACCTGTGAAATACCTGACCCAGCACTAACAGTTTGCAGAAAGACCTTTCCAAGCTGAGATGTGACCGGGAAAAGGTTGGGAAGGGAGGGAGGAAAGCCCACAGGGACACCTGAAGATGTTGCATTGGTCTGTGCTGTGTTTTGGGCGTGTTTGTCTTGGGGGGACCCTCTGGAGGAGGTGATGTGCTCTCCAAGGCCCTTGCCACAAACCAGCTGCTCTCGATTTAAGATCAGATCCTTGCTTGGCCGTAGTGTCAGCCCTAGAAATTGCTGTCCCTCTGCAAAATCCTTAATTTTTTGTGGTCAGATTGCCCCGGCAACCCAGCACGGCCTCCCAAAATCTGCTCCTTGTTGAGGATGGTGACAAAGCCACCACACCAAGAAGCAAAGCAGCAGGTCATTCCTGTGCTTCAAGGTTTGGAGTATAAAATCCTGTGATAATTTGGATTTGAACAGGGTTTTTTGTTTGATCTTCTGTTTCTCCTGTGGGTCTCTTCTGTTTACCCAGAAGAGGCACCCAAGAAGTACCTCGCCGTACGTACATAAGTGGCACTGGCTCTCTTATCTTGGGAGGAAAAAACAGAAGAGAAAGGATAAAGCAGCTTGGCATCATTTCAGCCAGAACTATAGAGTCATATTTCGAGAACATATTGTCCTTCGAGGGGGAGAGCAAAATCAGCTCCACGGAGCTCGCATGACATTTGTTTTCATAGGAATATGGTGTGCAAGTTAATCTCATAGTACATGGGGGGTTAAGCAAATTTGGATCTTTTTAAGAGCTGACATACTCATCCAGAAGAAAGGCTGCTGGGAGGGAGAAAACCAGGACCAGAGAGATTTATTGAAACCTCCTTGCAGGATGCTGTTCAGCACCAAGTGAAAGAAAACCCGAGTGCTGCCGGGTGCTTCATTCAGTGCTGCTTGTCTTCTGGTGAGCACACCAAGGCAGATGAGAAACCATCCTTTATGTTTTCTTAAGGTGATGCTGTGAAATACTGTGGCATTCGGGCCACCACAGATCCTGAATGCCTGGTAATTAGCAGGAAAACAGGGCAGATAATAAACCCTTCTTCTCATGCTTTCATTGCGCTGCGGATCACACTGCGGCTGATTGCGAAAGAATGTATTTTATGGTTAATTTGAAGTAAGAGAGAGGTAAAATTTAACTTACTGGAAAGCCTCGCACGGGGAAAAATGGGAATTGCTTTCTGCAGCCAGTCAGCCTGACGTGGTGGGCTGGGGATAGGGCTGGAGAGCCCAGGGGTGGGAAAACAACCCAAAAAAGAACCCGGACAAACGGTGTCGGGAAGGATGGAGATTTGCAGCAGCAACAGCAAACAACACAACTGGAAATGTGTTTTCCCCCCACTCCCCCATTTACATATCACCCAAATACGTTTGCACTTTAATTTCTGACAGCACCCCAGGTTGCCCTGCTATCCCGTTGATCCCTGTGGATGAGACTCGCAGCCGGGTTCTTGGTGCTGGCAGGAGCAGCCTCTCTGCCTGGTGACTTTTGCCCTGTCTCGGAGCCATTAATGGGAGCTGTGGTTAATTTTTAATGTGACTGACAGCAGCACAGAGTGAAGCAAGGTACTGATGCATCCTCTGTGTGTGTGTGTGTGTGTGTGAGCCAGTCAGTACAACCACCCCTTGGAGCTCTTTGGAGCTAAACACAGCAGAGACATCCAGGTCCTGGGTCCACCCAGCCTGATGTGCTGCTGTATTTGTCCTTTTATCTTTTGGATTAATCCCTACGCCAAACCCATTGTGTGGACCTGGTCTGTGGGTTCCTCTGAGGTAGAAACCCCCAAGACCTTGTGGACCTGAGCAGTGGGAATGGTCCCGCGTGTGCTGTGCCCTGGGCCAGCCCCGCTCTATCAAACCACGAGCCAGCCTCACCCACAGGGAGGGAACCCCAAAACCATCCGTGCAAACACACAAGAGACTCACCCCAAAATAGGAATTGTGCCCATCACTCCAGAGCACGGCCAGGTCCGCGTTCTCAAACTCGCCCCTGTCCGACATCCCGAAGAGGAGCCCGAACTGCAGGTCCCTGACGAGGAGCTGGAAATGCACGGCTTGCTCGGGGTAGCTGACATTCCAGGAGAGCTCCAGCAGCCCCTGGGGATCCAGGGGCACCTTGTAGGGGAAGTCACTCCCGCGGGGCACCGAGCCCTGCAGAGCCACCACCAGGATGACCAGGAACGCCGCGATCAGGGTGAAGTACATGGACACCACTTCCCGCAGCTTGAGGCTGGGGCAGGAGCAGGGCTTGCTCCCGGAGTTCTGCATCCTGCCAGGACAGCACCTGGCGCCTGGCCTTGCCCATTTATGTGCTGGCCCTCCTGGGCAAGCTGGGTAAGTGATACTCTTTAATTGCATTTGGCTGTTGGGAAATTGGACTGGTGTATTGACCCCCCGTCAGCTCCTGGCCAAACACTTGTCATTTGCTGTCTCCCCTTAATTGGCTCTAATTGCACATGGACATTATCAATAGCAATTGAATTTGACTGGGCTGATGTGATTCGCTCTTAAATCTTCCTTAGTGGCTGGAAAGGGCTGTTTGCTCACAGGCTGCTCTTGCTGAGCCCTTGTGGACATTCTGTGCCCTGCTCGTGGTGCCTTTGGCCTGGGTGTCCACGTAAGCCGGGCCTAGGATCACCCCAAAGGTGGACAGACAGCGAGAACAAAGCACCCTGATCACAGAGAGGGCCTTGTCTGAGCTCCCAGGCATTAAGGAATATTGACAGTCTTTGAAATATTTTCCCTGCAAAGCTAAATGCCAGAGAAAATGCTGATTTCCCCCAAACAGCAAAAGTCTCCTCTCCTTTTCAGCCTTCATTTCTGGCCCTTCCAAACTCAGCAGAGCAACCAAAAATAAGGATCCCCATGCAAAGCCCAACTCCTCTCCCACCCCACTTTGGCTCCCATCGAAGCTCCCACCTGCCCGGACCATTGGATGTGTTAAACATTTGTTATTCCTTTGCTTTTGTAGCAGCTGGGACTCTGGCTCCAGTTTCAGGATACCTTTGGTGCCTCCCCCTCCCCTTTCTCATTTGTTTAAAATCTGATGGATTCTCTTTCGGTTATTAACTTTTCTGCGTTAATTGGAATTACAATGAACTGCCTGGAGCTCTTTGATACACACACCCTGCCTCTCTTCAGCCTCCGAGTCTGTGGTGTTGTTTTATTCATGCCAGCTCACGTGACAGGCCGCGCTCTCGGATGCTTCCCATGCGGAGCCCCCTCTGGCTCTTGGGTTTCACTCCTGGTCCTTGCAGCAATGTCACAGGGGCACATCCACGTTTCCCAGCCCTGTGTAATGAGAGGAAATAGATTCAGCTCAGCGTTTTAATGAATCATCAATGTGTGCATCTCGACGCTAAATTCGATGAGGTTTTACTGTCCTAAGACACAGCCATTACTCAGGGATGCGTCAATTGATCCGGGGCGTCTCTCCTTGCCGGGTGACCCGCTGCTTCCAGGGTGTGCTCTCTCAGTCAGCTTTATCAGGCAAAAGGCCAGCGCAGAAAGAAGGATGGAGAGCTGAGCTCTCTCAGGTGAGCATCCCTCAGCCCCATTCCTCACCCCAGCGACTCCAGCGCACAGCCCAGCCCCACACCAGCCCTCCCACTGCTGCTGGTGTCAGCATCAAAAGCACGGCTGGATAGCAGGAGGTCAGTGGAGCTGCCTGGGAATGCTCCCACCATGGAACCCCTCAGGGTCGTGCTCACTGGAGCTGTGAACTGAACCCCTGCAGTGCCCGAGGAGCTGGATCTGCACCTCAACCCACTCATGGCTCTGCTCACCCTCCCGAAGGAGGATGCAGCACCTCCCCCTTTTCCTGAGGCTCCTGGGCTCGTTCCTGGATGCCCTGGAGGCATCAGATAGATGTCCCTCATCCTCCAGCCCCGGTGCTGGGGCAGAGGTCTGGCTGCGTTACAAAAGCCCCTGAGAACAGATTTTTGTCCTTCCCCATCCCTGACCTCCTCCAAGCAGATTCACCCACTTGTCCTCCGCTCTTGGCTCTGTTTCCTCATTGTCAAGAGAAGCTGAGCTGCCAGCATGGCAAGTGATCCTCGCCGGGGGCAGGGGGGAGTCCTCAGCTAACGAGTTCTGCCTCCCTCTACCAGAGATGAAACCCCAGGTTGCTGCCGAGTGCAAGTGGAGCTCCTGAGCTTTCCTGTACAGGAGGAATTTGCAGTGCGACAGCCTAACACAGGCAGGTCAGCATGAAAACAGCTGAACTTTGCAGATAAGCAGTGAGAATTTATTTGAAGAGAAAAAAAAGTTATGTATTTCGCTCTCCCCCCTTCAGTTTCTCCCTAGTTGTGGCTCATAAATCCAGGCAAGGAGCAGCTTTCCATTCATGGCTCGGGGTGTTTATTTTAAGACTTCAAGGAGATGTAGAAATGCCGGAGTTTCCGAAGCTCTGACCGCTGGGGAGCAGCTTCCCGCGGGAGGGCTGCGGGGTGGGAGCCGCGGGTCCAGCCCCTTCCCTCAAAGGCAGAGCCGCGACTTTCTGCCCACGTGGGAGCTCCCGAGGAAGGTAATGCCGGCAGGACTGAGCTGTTTGTTGCCGGCACAGGAGCACCCTGAGCTGGAGCTGAGACTCGGGTGTCCCTGCACACCCCGTGTCCCTCTCCAGGCAGGCGCTGCCAAACGCCCCAGCAGAAAAGATGTAAAATTGCAGCAGTGCCCAGGGAACACCTGCAGCGCGCTGTGGGCCCCGGGGGAGGGCTGGCGGGGGCTGGCTTGGCTGTGCTGGATGCTCCACGCCCCAGCAGCAGCTCCAATCCCCCACCGGGTGCTGCTGACCCCAGCCTCTGCAGCGCCACGCATCCAGAGCCTCCCGGTGACAAACTGCTGTGGCCTTTCACTGCCGCTGATGACCCTGGGTGACAAGCTGGAGATAAGCTGTGGCTTCCAGAGCCCTGGCAGCAGCAGCGCCTGACACTCGTGGCAGGGAGCCGGGAAGCAGCTGCCCCCATCGGCAGGAGCGAGGGCTGCCTGCCTGGAACAAAAGCTGCCTTGCAGGTAAGTGGGTTTAAACACAATTGATGCGCCAAATTAGGACTGAAGCAAGCAGCACCCCTCCGAGCTATAATCCATTGCCTCGCTCACAGAAATGGAAATTCAATTTGGGCAAGGGCGGGGAGGGGAGGGGAAGGGAGGGAAGCTTTCTGTCTGCTCCCGTGGCCGTGCAGCTCGCCGTGCCCCGGGGGCTCTGCCATCCACAGCCCCATCCAGCACCAGGATCGAATTTGCCGCGGTGCTGATGAGGTTTGGCAGTGTCTGACTCAGGCTGGACCCAGCACGGCGCGAGGAGGGGGAAGAGTGGGCTGGCACCTTGGGGGGATGCTCACGTGGGTGGGTGACCATGCAGGGTCACAGGGACCCCTGCCCTGATCAATGTGTGCAATTTTTCTGGCCAGAACCACCCCTCACCCTTCAAATCAGTCCTGGACCAGCCCCATGGCTCACAGGATCTGCTCCATATACATCCCAAGGCTGGAAGAATGGTTTACCATCCTTTTCAAAGGTTCACTTTGCCCAGACCTGTTCCCATAACAAACCAGAAGGGATGTGCAGGCTGCTGACTGGTTTTGTTGTGCACCAAGAGGGTGCTGGGGCTGCAAATCCGAGTTTCAGTTGCCCAGCAGAGGCCCAGGAGAGTGTCTGCCCTCTCTACAGTGGCTTCAGTGCCTCTGTGCCACCTGGGCCACGGTGAGCTGTGTGGGTTTGCGTGGGAACCTCCACGGGTGACAGCAGCAGCTGCTGGCTTAACTCACAGATGTGCCACGTGCCAGCCAGGACAGGACACTCGGAGGAGACTGTGATCCAGCAGTGCTGGGCGGGATGAGCCATTCCTTCCTCCTTGCACGTGAGTTTGTGCCTTACAGCCCAAAATGCTGTAACATCCCCCTTGCCTCTGCTTATTGCAACTTCTTGCTTTCTCCCAACCCGTTTTGCCTTCCTCAGGCCCAGATTTTCTTTTCCTTACACTGTGTAAGAAAACTTTTGCCTCGTTCCCCACGAGGACCGTATCCAAAGGGGAACCGGCCCCAGCTGTGCAGTCAGAACTCCCACCAGAGTCCCCTCAAATCAGAGACAGAACTGGACCTCAGCTGCTCTTCACGGCTCAGTCCTGCTGCTCCTGCTCTGGCAGGGGAGGCAAGGACTGCCCTGACTGAGGAGCTCCGTCACTTCTGCCTCTTCTCCTGGTCCAGCCGTGCACCCGCAGAACTGCAGAGCTAAAGGTGGGTGGCTGGGCTGTGCCGTGGTGAGCTGGTGATGGCAGAGCAGGAGAAAGGCCAAAATTAGCAAAAGAAAAGCTTCATTTGCTCTTTGGGAGGTGGTACTGCCTGGCCAGGTGCTCCAGGCTGGGTGGGCAGCCAGGCCCCTTCCCAGCAGAGCAGCCCAGAGAAATTCCCTCCCCAGAGCAGCCGCAGCTGAGCCACCTAATGAGATCTAGTCGCCTGTGCATGCTATATTAGGGTTTCCATGGATATGGTGTCACAAACACTGGGCTGTGGCTTTGTTATATAAACAGGAGAGATTGCCACAAATACCCAAAATATCTGGAAAGCACAGGAAGAGACAAAAGCATTCTCTGGGTGTGTTTATAAAGCGTTGTGTGATGCAGGGGATAGTGCCAGTGGGAGGTGGGAGAGGTTTGTGTGAGCTTTGAGGAGCGGAGTTTATCCGAGGGGTGGTCTCCGACTCAGGAGCTCTGAAGACTTGTCCTGATCTTCAGAAGGATGTTTCTAAAATGAACAAAAAGGTGCTGCTGGCTGGACTGCTCCTGCTCTGCTCGTGTCTGGGCTCCTGCAGCTCCTGGTGTGAAGTGCATCCTTCTCCATGTGCAAGTTCATCCTGGCTGAGCCTCACACGGATCTTGGTCCTACTCTGTTGCTGCCACATGCAGAGAAATCCTGCTTCCTGCAGCTGCTGGGGACCAGGACTGGTGGTGGTGGTGGAGACACACACAGCCCCCAGCTCCCCCAGAACTGCCCACACCCGACCCTGCTCTGCAAGACCAGCTCATTTTGTACCATTTCAGGTGCAGAAAAGTCCCTTGTACAGTTTGAGGAATCATGTAATGTGAGGCAAAAACTGCTCTAGAATGGAGGTGGGATGTAAGGGACATGGAGACATCAGGGTGGCTAAAATTGTATTGCACTCCCACTCCCCTGCCAATAAAAACACCATAAATAAAGTGGCTTTGCAATAACCATCTCCACGCATTGGAACACAGATTCACGTGTCCCCGCAAAAGATGCTCCAAGCAGGATCAACTCTGCTCCAGCCTCGTTCTGCAGGAGAGGCAAGAGGAGCTTGTTCCAGTCCTCCCACGACGATGGCACCCAGCAGGTTCAACCCCGAGCTCCCAGTATCCACCAGTGCCTCCTTCTCCCACTCTCCATGCTCACCTGTGGGTGACATTTGAGCCCATGGCTGTTTGAGCTCACTCCACCACAGGATGACCATCCATCCATCCATCCATCCATCCATCCATCCATCCATCCACTCGTTTCCTACTGCTCTCCCCATGAGCCCAAGCCAACACCTTTCCATGCTTCATCACCTGACACGTGGTGAGAACACCAAATTCAGCAAGGAAAGATCTGTTTCATCATTTAAAAACACACCACATCCAGTTTTTTCCCTCTTCCTTTTCTTCTTCTTTTGCCCTCCTGCATTCCCTGCCATCCCTGACTTGGCAGGGCCTGTCTTTTTCTGAAGTGATCACTCCTACCCCTGGAATGGCAGGGAAGAATTCCTCTCCAGTTTGGTAGGAAATAGCAGCCACAGGAGCTGGAATGTGCTGTGGGCATTGGTCCAGGGCTGTCTGCCACATCAATTTCCAGGGGGGTGGGTTGCTGCTGAGCCCTTCTGCGTGGGGGCTCTGCTCTTTGGTGCCAGCCTTTCTTCTGGCTCTGCCTTGGCCCTCGCTTTCTGGCACTGAGCTGCTTCCTGAAGATTCCATAGCAAGCCGGATCAGCACGGAGAGGAGCGGATCCAGGAGAGGACATGGGGCCAAGAGAGCCTGAGGAGTCTGAAGATGCAGCTTCATCAGCTTAGCAAAAGGGCTGGTGCACTGGATGGCAAAGGCTGCAGGCCCTGCGTGCATGAGGTTTGTAAAGGACAAGTTAGCAGAAGGTCTAAGAAGGAGTAGAAATTGTGGATAAATGAGATTTCCCTCAGAAAACCCAACATGGCTTCTGTACAGGGAGGGTTTGCCCTACAAACCTCTTGACAATCTCAACAAGCCTGCAGGAGAAGGTGTCTCCAGGAGGCACAGACTCTTTGGCTCTCCAAGGCTGTGACAGAAGGCTCTGCCCTATCCCCACCACGGCCCAGATGCTCAGGGAAGGATTATTCCCCCAGCATCCCTGTGTGCCAGCAGTCCCCAAAAATCCACGTCCCTGTGCAAAGGGACACGAGGGAATCCATGGTGAGCGCCCTTAACCTCACCCCTTGCCTCTCCAAGCACTCCCACGGAGCAGTGGCTGCACAGGATGACACCGATGA
The DNA here is from genome assembly GCA_013400975.1 of Atrichornis clamosus. Classification (NCBI taxonomy): domain Eukaryota; kingdom Metazoa; phylum Chordata; class Aves; order Passeriformes; family Menuridae; genus Atrichornis; species Atrichornis clamosus. The sequence continues at coordinate 179,364 of WBMZ01014322.1, forward strand.
CATTCCAGCGAGTCTGGCACGTCTTGGCAGGTGCAGAGGCAGGAGCTGGCAGGTGGGCTGCGACGGGATGTGCCAGGCAAGCCTGGAGCATTTGTTCCCTCAGCACACCCCTGACCCACGTGGCTCTGAGGCTGATGCCACCCCAGCAGCCTTGGCATGCGGTGCTGGTCGTGGACTGGGGATGTTTAACTGGGCCAGTGTGGGGCACTGGGGAATTCATCTGTTGGGGTTAAAAACACTGATTTAAGAAGCAGTTCCTCCGTTGTTTCTTTGTTAACTCCTTTAAGAAGATTCATTCTTTGGCTCTCTGAGGTTGTCACTTCCAAGGACAGAAAGCTCTCAGAGTAACACGTGGCAGATGTGGCCCCAGGGCATCTCCAGCTCCACACCTGCCTCAGCCATGGCAGTGGGAGCAAGGAGGACACCAAGCAAGGTCCCAGTTTGCAGCAGGTGTCAGGGCTGTGTTTATAAAGCCGGGTGGTTCTGACATCGTGGGTGGCTAAAGCAGCTGGAGAAAGGCTCCTGTGGAAGAGAACAAACCGGGAATCAGGCTCCCGTTCTCACCAGAGTAAAATTCTGCATTTAAATCCGGTGAAGGTGAATGAGGTGCTGCAGACAGAGGAGGAGGATGCAGTGGGGACCTTTCAGGCTGCTGCCGTGAGTATTTGGGATCAGCTTGGAGACTGTCCAAGAGAAGGAACCTCCATAATCGTGGGGAGGAGACAGAGAAAAGCGCATGGTGCTTCCATCAGGACCAGAGGGCGGCTGTCACTGTGAGGAGCCTCAGAGCATCCTTCTACAGCCTCCTCCTGCACACACAGGGTCCTCTTTACTGTCAGGGAGCTCAAGGCAAACACAAATGCCAGAGAGACGCAAAGGAAAAGGCTCTGTCCTTAGGATTGGAAAAAGAGGGTATTTGGCAGGTGATGCCGAGGCTGTGCTGTCCCTGTACCTGGCTGCTGCACCTGAACCTGCTCCCAGGCTCTGCCGCGGGCAGGAGTTGGTTTAGAGAGCCCTAACTTCGTGTTTCCCTGTTGGAGCAAAGCCCGGCAGGAGCGGTGGGATGCTTTAGCAACGTTAAGAGCCCTTTCGCTGCCCTATTTCAGGTGTGTGTGTCTTCTGTTGCCTCCCTGGGAGGCCACGCACTTGGTGTGTGTCACATCCACCACACTGCAGTTGCTGAAGGAGTCTTCAGGCTAGAAATGTCGCCACTGTCCCCCAGGGCAGTGTGTTCCACTGGGAATACCCCCAGGGAGCTGGGCAGTGTTTCAGCAGCCCATTGCTCCCAGCAGTGCCCAGGTTTGGTTGTGGTTTGTGGTCACGGATCAGCCTCAGGTGGAAGAATCCTCCAGGGTCACGAAAACCAAACGGGAACCTGCCCTGGGGATGGAGCAAGCTGGAGGTGGGGGGAAAACAACCCTAGAGAGTGGCCTTGGATGCTGAGTGATGGGAAGATCGTACAGTATTCCTGGGCAGTTTGATCCCAAGCTCTGAGTCAGGGGAGGAAACCAAGGATTTTGGGTTGCCGGAGCGTGAATGCACCAACTCACTGAAGGATTTACACTGGGAATAACCCACTGGTGGTGGTGGTGGAGGGAAGCAGGTGACCATAACCTGAACACTGCACTTAAAACCTACAAATGATCTGGCTCCTGGCTGCTGCCGGTCTGTTTATCCCACAGGCTTGGCAGGCGCAGGACACTTCCCAAATGTTGGGGTTGGTGGAAGTTGTGGCTGGCCAGCTGCCAGGTCTGCAGGCTATCCACTGGCTCCCAAACTGTGGATGCCAATTAGCACTTCCCTTCTGTAAAAATTTCTGTTGCAAAGTCTGGGGAATCGGGGCTCTTTGCTGTGTGTTTGTACAGCCGCTGGCACGGCCAGGCCGTGCTCACGGTGGAGGTCTCGTACATCACTGCAACATGGAAATATATTACAAAAACCTTTTTCTCCTTCATAGAATTCTGATCTTCACAGAATTTCTCTTAGAGCAAACAAACCTCATGTTAGAGTCCTAAAAACAAGCCCTGTGCTCGTGCAAGGCAGCCCAAGCCTCTGCTAAGTCCTTGTTACAACATTGTTTTTCCTTGCTTCTATCCTGGGCTCAGCTCAGCTTGAGAATTGCTTTGACATCTCCCTGGGAAGCAAGGAGGATGTTTATTGCAGAACAGGAGTCCAGGCATTGAAACCAAAATGAATGGCCCAAGAAAAGAACCTCCATCATTGATATTTCTGAGCAAGGATACAGTGATAAATTGCCAGACAATGACGTTTGACCCGTACAAGTAATAAAAAGCTAAAATTGGTTAGTTTTTTTTTTTTTTCCTGGCACAGCCCTTCAACATCTTTTGCACGTGGTTCAAGCAACCTTGAAGAAAAACTGAACAGCAACCACGACACAGACAGTTCAGTACTAAGTGATACATAATATTTAAACTATAATAGTCTTAAGTAGATTCTGTAAACATAAACTACATTTTGCTCCCTCACCTTCATTTGGTGTCATCAGAGTGAGTAGTTTGCCTTTCAGATCTCTGCACAGGCTTTTGAACTGCATGTAAAGTGTGCTGAAATTGCTGGCGGTGATTAGTTTATTTGGGTAGCAATTAATTAAATGCAACTGTTTCCCTCTGTATAGATTAAAGGAGTGCTACAAGCGATACCATCTTAAAAAGAGCAGATGTGCTATAAAAACACTGATTATTCTCATCAGCCGAGTGGGGCAGAAAAGTATCAATAGGCTGGAACTGCTGAGGAGAAAAATTAAGTTAGTTCTTGGGAATAAGTTCGAGTGCCAACACACATCAGGCCAGGGAAATGAGCGTGCAGGACACAAGTGCCACATCCCGAAGGACGGAGGCAATCCAGTGGCCTAGAGAAGGGTCCCTGCTGCCCGAGGAGTTTGGCAGCTTGGGTGACAAGAGCCAAGGACGGTGGCAGGGGATGAGGCAGGGCTGGCAGAGCCTGCCAAGACGCACTGAGCACCCTGTGTGCCCAGTGAAGCTGTGCTGGGAGCCTGGGGATCGGTGACTGCAGAGCTCAGGGGACACTCTGGGGGAGCTGGGGCCGTTTGTGCTGCCCCGTCCCACCAGTTTGGGGCTGGGGGACAACCTCCGCGTGTGGCTGTGATGGTGCTTCTGCAGGTTGCCCACCTGCTGGAGGGGTGATGCCGACTTGGATTCGGGTTTTGTCCCAAGTTGTGCTTTTTCCAGCTCTGAGGGGTCATCGCTGCCCCAACACTAAGGAAGGCTTGTGAACCGCCACTGCCGAAAATCACTTTGGAAAAAGCTGTGGATGAGCTCTAAGCTGAGGTTGTGCTGCAATGGGCATGGATTTGGGGAGAGACTTTGGAGGGGTGGCCGTTAATGAATCCGGACAGCCCAAACCCCAGCGCAGCTCCTGAAAAGCGGAGCAGGGGACCAAAGCCATGACACCTGTAAAATGCCTCGGGATTCTTGTGGGATCAAACAGGGGGTGCTGTGGTGTTTGCCTTGGCTTCCTCCCGTTTCTCCCTTAACCGGGGATGGGGGGGGGATTCTTTTCCTGTGCCAGCACTGGGGGTGAACGCTCCCTTGGCCAAACCAGCATCCCCTGGCCCTGTGGTGGGTGACACGGTTCTGTAAGGGGCTGATCCGGCTCTGTTGGGTCGCGGTCCTCCTCCTTAGCCGGATATCCCCTCTCTCCTTGGGGCTGACCCCTCCCCGGTGTCCAGCCCAGCCCCGCATCCCGCTGCGGGGACCCGGCGGCCGCCTCCGCTTGGCGCCGCATCCCGGGGTGCGGGGCGGGGGGCGGCGGCCGCGGC
>WBMZ01014323.1:0-22906 GCA_013400975.1 Atrichornis clamosus
CTCTGAGGGTATTTGATCCCCATGCTCCTGGGAGGGGGTTGGCTTCGAGTTTTTAATTTTTCCTGAAAAAGAGCCAGTGGAACATCAGCCCACAGCGCTTGGGATTGGGCATTTAACACAGCATTTCAGGTTTTGTTCGGAAAGGTCTGCATTGATCACTGATTAATTTATAGATTGCTGGTCCCTGTGCTGCTGCAGGCCCCAAACCCCCCAGGGCTGGGACAGGCTCAGCCAGGGGGCTTTTTGGGGGGTCCCACGGAGGCTGGGCTGGGTGTGTCTCCCTGCACAGCTCAGGTGACATTTCTGCAACCACGAACCAGAGAGAAAATTGGTGTCTGACAGCTCTTCATAGAAATGTCACCAAGTGTAAACACGGGGTGACCTTTGCTGCTCCCCGGCTCCTCCGGGAGCCGCCGGCAGATTCAGTAACGCAGCCGGCGGGCCCTAAACGGTGTCACCTCCCCTCTGAAGTAAATCAGCATCAGCTCCTGGCCTGGCACCTTTGCCGGCCCTCAGAGGAGGCACCTCTGCCCCCAGGCCCTCGCAGACACCTCCGCTGCCCCTCGTGTCCCCTGTCCCCCTGTGTCCCCACAGCGCCACCGCTGCGCCCCTGGGCGGGGGGAGTGGGGACCAGGGCTCAGGCAGGGCGGGGGTTCCTCTGCTAAAGGACACAGGGACGCAGGGGAAGTGAGATCCCTGCCCCCACATCCCTTGGGAAATGCTCATCCCTCCCTGCCCTGCCCGCTGCTGGCAGCGTTCCTCGTGCTGATGCGATTTTCAATTACCAGAGTTCCCAGATTTCTGCCTTTGTCCAGTATCTGCCAAAGTATCTCATTCCAGACAACAATTCTATAATCCAACCGTGACAGGACAATCAGTCACACTCTAAATTAAGCATCTCAAATAAGGATTTATTAGAATTAATCAGACAATTAATGTATGGCCATTAAATAGAGTTTATTAAAATACATCTAAGTGTATTAACTATTTAATAGGAGAGATATTGGTTACGGACTTGGCAAAAAGCTTTCCAGTCATCCTCTCTCTCCCAGTTTCTGGCAGGCAGCGCCACAGGGGCTGGATCCAGGTAAGGAGAAGGAGAAGGAGGACAGGGAAGGAGGAAGAGGAGGACAGGGCTGGTACCAGCACTCGGGTCCCTGCTGAGCCCCCCGGTGCTGAGTTTGTCTCAGTCCCAGCTCCACGTTCGGTGCTGTCGCTGCCTTTCTCTCCCCCTCTCCTCTGAAGTGCCTCCATCACCTCGAGTGCCATCGCCAGCCACTCCAGATCATCCCATTTATCCTTTGCACTTGTGCAGAGCTTTACACTTGCAAAGCAGCCCTTAACTAATTAATCAGATGTTAATGATTCCTCCAAGGTGCAGCAGAGCAGACAGCTATCAATCCTCGCCTTTCCCGCTGCATCTCTCCCGCCTCCACAATTAGATTCCAGCCGATTTTCCTCCTGCTTTGCTCTGTTTTCCCTGTGGCCTCTGTTCCGGGGAAGGACGGTGCAGCAGCATCCATCAGCCCTGTGCTCATTACTGGTGCACACTGAGGCGGGCTTGGCCGCCTTTCCTGCTGCTAATTCCAGCCTGGGAACACGGGAAGGCCGAGCAGAGAGCACGCCCGGCCAGGCTGCAGGCACTGGGGTCAGTCTGGCAAGGCTGAAGCTGTTCTTAGAGGAGTGGCGTGTCCTAGAGCCATCCCGCAGCGCCCACCCGCTCCCGGGTGGCCCAGCAGGGAGGTGGCACCTCCCGGGTGTTCCCGGGTGCGCTCCCAGCACGGGGGAAGGCCGGTGGGTGGTGGGGACCCTGTGTGGGAAGGGAGCAGGCGAGGGGCAGGGAGCTGCTCCCTCTCTCCTGGCAGTGGCTGTGGCACCTCTGCAAACAGAGCTGACCTCCCAGGAGATCAAAACACCCCGTTCCTCAAAGCAGGGTCCGGCTCCTGCTGTCCCAAACCGGCCAGATACAGAGATCCCATGGAATGAGGAGGGGAAGTGCTGCAGAAGCACCCAGCAACCAAGCCAGCAGCTCTTGGAGACCACCAAGGCCTCCAGAGTCCCAGCACCGGGTCAGGAAGAGCCCCTGGCTCCGTGCAGCGGGTGGCGGATCCGACACGCGCAGCTCTGCGCTCCCATTTCCTGCTGGAACGGTGGGGAGGGGAGCAGGGGGAAAAGGGCAAAGCAAAAATACGGATCTTTATGAGATGCAAAAATATTCCAAGACAATGCAAATTAAGCAATTTAGCCTTGCAGGCATTCCTCTGCGCACCATTATGAAAAGTTCCCAGTCTGGAATTGCCATTTCTAATCACAGGTGGGATCCAGGGCAGGCGGAGCCGGCGCCGGGCAGATGTGGGAGCAGAGGGCAGGACCAGATCCCGCGGTGCCCACGCTCCAGCCGTGGGCCCGATGGAGCCGGCAGGAGCGTCACCACTCGGTGCTGAGCGGTGCCAGGGGCTGGGAAGGGGAAGTGAGTTGGAGTTTGCTGAGCTCCCGCGGCCCCAAGCCTTTGGTGCGGGAGCAGAGCTCAAACGTGGGACGGGGCAGAGGGCTCCAAGGCACCCCCTCCCATCGTGTCCACGCCCCAGTGAGCCTCCCACCCCTAAACTGGGAAGCACTGGGGAGATGGGGGGAGCCTGGGGGCACCGAGGGGTTCTGCAGGAGCACGTGAAATCCGTAATTATAATTACAGTAATGGCAACTCCGTGAGCAGCTGAGTTCGCCCCAGCAGTGGTGATATAACTTGGCAGGGCTTATCAGAGGGAACGGCAGATCCAATTAGGAATTAACAGTGCTGCAGCCATGGAGCAAACAGCCCTCACCCAGGCACCGGCTTCTGCTGGGAAAGCCTCTCCCCTCCCCAAATTCCCAAGTGAGGTCCCCTCCCACGGACAATGTCTGTGCCCCAGGACTGTGTCCCGGTGCTGGGACTGCTGGCACTTGTCCCGTGATGGCCCCTGGTGATTCCTGTATTTAGAGATGCCTTGCTTGTGTGTATTAATTTCTTTAAGAAACATTTCTGTCAATTTTAGTTCCAAGGAGGCTATTCCCGTTCTTTGTCTGAATTTCCTCTTTCTAAAAGTCCACTCTTTTCACTTGGCTTTTCTTCCTTTCTTCCTCCAAGGAATTATGAATTTCATTCTTTCACAGCCATTCCCAAGCAGCCTGCTGCCTTCACATTCCCAGCTCATTCCTCTGCTGATTAGCACCAGATCCAGAAGAGTTTCCTCTCCATTTGTATTTATAGCTACGCTTACAAATGGTTTGGTGCAGAGGAATTCAGTGGAGCCCTGTGAAATAACCTGGAATGGGGGGAGTGAAAGGAGAGACAGAGGAAACAGCTTTTGTTTGGCCAAAGAAAAGTCCGAGGGGAGAGGAAAGGACGAGCTTGGAAATGCAAAAGGCAGCTGAAGAAGAAAGTCACGCACTGCTGGCTCCTGTGGGGAAGAGAGGGAATTTGGGCTTTGTATGAAGGATAAAGAGGCTTTTCAGGACAGGAAGGACAAGCAGCTGTCGGGAAGGGCTCAATCCCTGTTTGCCGCTGACCTCCAGCGGTGGCTCCGAGCCCCTGGGCCCCCCACGATGGGGATTTGCACCAGTGGGAACTGGGACGGCCCCTGCCTGCTCTGGGCTCCGGTTCCCAGGAATCCTGCTGGGGACGGGAGCCCTGAAGTCCTGGGATCCTGCCCCTGGCCATTCCCCTGCTCCTGTCCCTGCCCAGCGACACCGAGGGACAATCGAGGAGTCGTTCCCCATTCCATAAGGGACTAACGATGGCAGACTAATTAATAAGCAATGGAAGTGTAAACAATGGTGTCAAAGGGAATTTAATTATTGGCAATATAATATGATTTTGATTAATACAATTAGATTCTTTAATTGCATTAGTAAAACCAAAAACTAGCCGCAGGTCACTAATTTGATTGAAATTTCTAGCTAAACAACTCCAGACCTTCTCTCCTGTCTGGGAGGACGGGCCATGGGCAGGGTCCATGGCAGGAGGACAAGGACAGGGCAGTGCCAACAGAGGTGACACCCACCCAGCGGTTTCCTGGCCCCGGGGCAGGGGCTGGCAGCCCTGGGACATGTCCGGGGGCAGGACCCTCCTCAGTCCATCTACCCCTGATCCCTGGGCAGCCCAGCGTGGCCCCAGGTCCTGCTGCTGCTTCGGGACAGCGGTGTCACCGCTGGGCAGGTCCCGTGTGCATCGGGACGAAGGACGGCTCCCCCGATTTTTGGATTTTGCATGAAACAGTGAGGGAATGTTTGAATCCCTCCCGGTGCCGGGTGCTCCTGAGCAGCAGAGCCGGCCCCGGGCTCCAGCCACGAGCACAGCGTGCAGAGACAGCTCAGCTGGCTGGGCAGCACTTCCAATTACGGGTGATCAAAATCTAATTATTGACTTTAATAGGAGCTGAATCTGGCCTGAAGAATGCAGGAACAATTATCCCGGGTTCCCGTTACATTAAACAGGAGCGACAGGACAGCTCCCTTTCCTTGTCGTGCGGAGATCAGAGCTGGAGAAAAGCAGAATAAAAACTTGGGCTGATGCTTTTGGTTTCCTTCTCAAAGCAGAGATGGGAGCAGAAGCAGAGCACAGCCCAGGGACACCCCAGAGATGAGGGCTCATGGAATCCCAGACTGGTTTGGGTTGGAAGGGACTCACCTCATCTTGTTCCATTCCCAGCCACGGGCAGGGACACCTCCCACTATCCCAGGGTGCTCCAAGCCCCATCCAACCTGGCCTGGGACACTTCCAGGGATCCAGGGGCAGTCACAGCTGCTCTGGGCACCCTGTGCCAGGGCCTCCCCACCCTCACAGGGAGGTTTCTCCCCCCCCGACCTGTTCTGATGTGGTGTTGTACTTGAGAGAATTACAAAATTAAGCTCAATAAAATAAAAGTTTGCCTCTGCAGAAAGTTCTTGCGCAGAATTGACAATTTGCCGGAATAAGGAGGAACTTTTAAGCACAGTTTCCCACATCCCCACAGGAATTTTTCTATTGTTATTTGCGTTAATATTGGAACCAACATGGAAATGCTAAGTACACACCTGGCCAGGCAGGAGCAAAAGCCCCTGTGCAGCTCAGGGACACCTTGCAGGGTTGGCAGGCCCCGGGACTGTTCCTTGGTGCTGTCCCGGCACCACGGGGTGGTTTCAGCCCCACTCCCCGCTGTGGTCTGGGGCTCCGTCCTGCACTGTGTCCATCCTGTGGGGTGCTTGGGACACCAGGAATGGCCTCCTGCCCCGCTGCCAGCTCGGAACAGGGGCTGCTGCGGCGGCTTCCTGAGATTTATCACTTCTGGAAGTGTGTGAGAATGCAGACAATTTTTCCAGCTGTGCATTATCCACCCGCTGGACTGTGACGGCTCTTTGTGAGCTGTGACGCTGCCTCCTATAAAAGCTGTATTTAGGATCCAGTTTAAAATTCATATTTTCTACCACACAGAACATAACAGCTCCTTGGGAGCCGATTCAAGGCTTATCAGATAGATCTGTTGGGGGAGTCATTATTTTTGAGGAAATACACTGATTTCGAGGCTGTTTGAGGGAGGTGCCCCATGGCCCAGCTGTCCCAGGGCACAGCCCTCGGGCTGAGAGGGCTGGGCTGGAGATCCTGGGGGGACAAACATCCACAAATACAGAAGGAATTGTTCCCTGTGAGGGTGGGGAGGCCCTGGCACAGGGTGCCCAGAGAAGCTGTGGCTGCCCCTGGATCCCTGGAGGTGTCCAAGGCCAGGCCGGGCAGCCCAGTGCTGGTGCTGGTGCCACCCCGTCCCCCTCCCAGGGAGGAGCTCCCAGGTGAGCAGCGGGTCTGAGGTGGGCAGGTAGCCAGCAAAAGGAGAGCATCTGCTCCGAAACAAAGGCATAAAACCACTTTTTGGGACAAAATTTTCCCTTGTTTCTAACAAAAAGCAGATTTATGGGTTAATAAACATCTACGATTGGCCTCTGAAAAAATACACTCAGGTAGACAGGAATTATTCATTCAAATTAACTATAAATTAAGATCAGCCTAATTTACGTCCATTAAAATGGAAAAGCATATTATCTTCCATTCAAAGGAATTTGTATTTGATGCAAATAGGACAAATTCAGAAAGTTTGGAAATGTTCTCTGATTGTTCATTTGCATCGTTAACCGTCAGAGAATGGGCCTGTGATTTCAAAATGGGAGAACAGAAGGAACAATAATTAGTTATGTAAATAATGTGGCATTCTTGTTTATAATTAGTCCAAGAATAAAATAAAATTCACGCATGTCACAGGACTCATTTTCGTATGCAAATGAACAATCAAAATTATAAACGGTAATAATGCAGTTGGGGAGAAAGTGGCATTTCTAATTTATTAGCCCAGGCAGAAGCCAGAGCTGATTCCAGCTGACGTTGGGAGATTTCAAAGGTACCTCTGGGATGGAAAAAACATCCAAAAAAAGAGAAAAATGAGAGAGCGCGGCAGGAGACGGTGCGGGACCACCTGTTGGAGTTCCTCCTGCGCGGGGAGGAGTGCGGGATTCCCGGTGGCTCTGGGAAGGACGGGAATTTCCGCGCGCTCCAGCCTCTGCGCTGGGTCCTGTGCCAGGAATGCTCCTCCTTAACAAAAACTGAAGGGATGTGGGAATGCTTTAAAATTCTCTAAACTTACCGTGGTCCGTAACCACAGACATCCTGTTTTTTCCAGGAAAATGTGAGCCGAGGCTGGAAACCCTTCCCGCCGGGCTCCGACATCCCACTGGCTGTCCCAGCACGGAGGTGGACGTGCCACAGAGCGGGTGACAGAGCCACCCTGGGGTGACACAGGCCCATGGAAGTACCCCCTCCACAGCCCTGAGAAAGCCACATTTCCACCCATTCCTGTCAATCCCCTTTCAGCCCCTGCCAGCAATTTTGGCCCCTGTGGTTCGGCACCAGCAGCTTTCGGCATGACAGGAGCTTGGAATGCCTCTTCCTTTCCTGTCCCTCGTGGCTGGGGCCAGGGACATGAGCATCACTCCCAAGTTTTCCATCTTACTCCCAGCCAGGGTCCTCAGAGCCTCCACCAAGGACACAGCAGGAGCCTCTGCCCTCCCTGCCCGTCCCTGGGAGCAGCTCGAGCCAGGGGATCCTCAGGACAAGCCGAGCTCTAGGAATGTAAGGGATTAAATAATGGTATTAATTATTAATTATGGCTTATCTTGCTGCAGAGTGTGGAACAGGAGTCAGAATCTGCACCAGGGAGGACGGGACATCTCGGGAACAGGAATGCTCCGGATTCTCTCTTAAAATATGCTCCCACCTCAGCTCGACACCGGAGCCGAGGGCTCTCAGCGGAGCCGAGCCGAGCGTGTTGGATAATAAAAGCAAGGGAAGGAGCTTTAATTAAGGCTCCTCAGGCAGATGCTGCTGAGGGGGTGGCGGGGGCAGCTCAGGCTTTCCTGGCCAGAGCTGCTGGAGAGGAAGGAGCTGCCTGGGAGGCACTGGGGGATGAGCATCAGCCTGCGCCCCCAGATGGACACAGGGACTCGCCCTGGATGCGGCCCCTGAAGTCCTGGCCACCCTGCAGGGCCGTGGGGCTGTGGAGGTAATTCCCACGGATATGCCAGCGCTCCAGGGGCACCAGTGCTTTGCCTAATCCCAAACTCCGGGTTCTTGAGGGAATTCTCAAAGGAAGCCCGTCCTTTGAGACGTGTCAGGCTGGGATCCCCAGCACCTCTCTCCGCAGGGATCTCAAGGACCCGCTCTGTGTGTGTGAGGGGCTGTGTGAGCCCAGGATACTGGGGCGGTTCAGAAGATTCGCAGCACGTCGGGACTCCCTGGGAACCTCCCAGGGCAGCACCCCCGGGCTCCAGCCCTCTCCAAAAGGCACGGACACGTCTCCCAGCAGACACTGTGCTGAGCAGCAGCAGCAGAAAGCACAATCCCAGTGCCGAGCCTCGCAAAGCTGGAACAAAGCCTGAGCGGGTGTTTACTCGCGTCACTGAGGCCCTCGGATGCCAAACCACAGAGTGAACCTTCCCGTCAATCCGACACTTTTAGGGTAATTTAACTTAATAACACCTTTGTCTGCACAAGCGTTTGTATCTGAAGGGTTATTACCATCGCAGTTATTTTAGGTGGGTTAATGGGATGGAGTAGATTTGAAATTGTCAGTGCAGCCACGCAGGCGGCTGCTCGCAGTGTTTACCTTTCCAATCCTTCCCTTGCTTTACAGAACTTCCCACCCTCACCTAAAAGTGCCATCATAAATTATGAGCAATTTCCCCCCAGGTCCTCATGCATCATTAATTCTTTGTTTAGAAGGGAAAAACAAACTGTCCAGGTCTTAATTGTTACTGCTTTGAGCAGAGCCCGAGCTGGGTGTGGGGCCTCTGGGGTCTGTCAGAATTTTTGGACTTCTTTTCGTTGATATTTAACTCATCGCATCAGGGGGCTCACAGGAAGAGCAGGAGGGGGAAAGAAGTCTTCTTGAGAGAAGAAGGAAAAATTATTGTGGAGAACAATCACGAGTTGGCCAAGGCAGCGGTGGAGCCCAGGTTCACTCCTGCTCTGCAATAGAGGGATTTTAGGAATTAGGATTTTTTTACCTGTGAGTGCAGGTGTGCAGGGAGCAGGAATATGCAGCCCACTGCCCACTGGGGAGGCTGCAGCCGCTGGCTCCTGGGGCTCACACAGCCAGGGAGGGAATCCCAGCACTTGTTGGGAGCATCCTTCATCCCTGAGAGCTGCTCCCCCGCTGCGACAGCGCCGGCTCGGCACCACAGCCACGGCTGGGGACGCAGTGGCTGCCACCCCTGCACAGCAGCTGGCACCCCTGCGTGGCATCTGGCCCCCCCGCTCAGCAGCTGGCACATCTGCACGGTGGCTGTCACCTGTGCATGGCATCTGTGCCCCTGCACAGCCCCCGGCAGGATCCTGCAGCAGCCGCAGTGCGAGGGAGGGAGGAGGGGGCTGCGCCCACCCCACCGTGCAGCCTCTCTCCCCTTCCCCAGCTGGGCCCTGCCTCGCTCCCAGCCCAGCACAAGCCCACACCTCCTGCCTTTGCCCCATCTCGTGCCATTTTTGGGTGCGAGTCACTCAGTGGCAGCAGGGCGGGCACCGAGGGCGGTCCCGTGCCAGGGCTGGCACCTTCCTGGTGCTGTCACTGCCCCGTCACCTCGCCGGGTCCCCTCAGCCGCCCCTGGGGCCAGGTGACCTTGAGGTGGCTTTGCTCTTTGGCTCAGCTGCAGTCAGAAGATTAAATTCTGCTCCTGTCCTGGGAATCTGATGATAAAAAGTCCTTTCTAGACAGAATCCGGATAATGAACAGCTCCCTGGCTTCGCGCTGGAAGAGGGAGCGTGGAGTTATTACTGCATTAAAAAATCTCCAAAGTCAACTAAATTCACCACAGACACGGAGGACCAGAATTCCTCTTCATTACAGCGGGGTGGAGCATCCAACATCATCCATAAGGCTGTGCTAATTGCAGCTGGGCACGGAGCACGGGGGGTTGGCCGGGGGTGCAGGGAGCAGCCCCAGCGCTCCCCCTCCTCCCGCCGTGTCCATCACTCCTCTGCCGAGGCCGGAGAGGGATTTGTTCCCTAGGAAAACACACTTCCAGTGCCCATCACAAACGCACGCTCCAAAGCACCAGGCGGTGTGGCGCTGCCCCGCACTCGGGTGTGGCAGCTCCGGAAAAAAGCCCGGGACGTGGCCCCAGGCTTTGTGTCCCCGGGATGTCACTGACCAGGGCCGGCTGTTCAGGTGTAAACTCTGTTTTAACCACCCAGCACAAAGAAAGGCCGGGCCGGGAGACAGAACAGCTGCCATAAACAAAGCTGTGGCATGTCTCTGGCATTAGTCATAGACCAACGGGGATGTGGGACATATATCTGGGCAAGATTCGGGATATCTGCTAATTAAAAAAGCCTCTGACTGCTGGAGAGTGTTAATTCACAGACAGTGCGGTCCCCCTGGGCAGTGCTCAGGGCAGGAAATGATTTATTTACACCTCATAGAAGTTGTTCTTTTTGCAAACATTGTGTTTAATCAGAATTTTTCGGAAGAATTTGTTGAACAAAGAAGGAATTGAGTCTCTGAAGGAAAGTCTCTGGCTTTCCTCATTCTGTCTGCCTTTAGTTAATGCCGGAGCATCTCTGCACAGGCACAGCCTGCCCTAACTTCCCTTTCCTTCCCGGGTGCCACGCAGCCCAAGCCCTCTGCCACCACCGCGTCACCGGGGCCCTCCCGAGCTCCGAGTCAGACTGCAAGGACCAGGTCAACACATCTGCATAGACTCCTGAATGTTTTGGGCTGGAAGGGGCCCCGAAGACCTCCCCGTTCCTGTCGCTGCTCCACGGGTGCTGTGAGCCGGCCCGCACAGCGCAGCCTGCGCTCCCTGACGGGTGTTCCGCGGGAGACGGGCGCCCTGCGGGAAGGTGCCTGCTGCTCGCAGCGCCTTCCCTGGCCTCGCCGTGCAGCAGCAAAGGCTCTTTAGGGCTGGCAGACACCTCCAGCACAAAGACGCTTCCTCACCTTCAAAAAGACCGTCACAAAATTGCCAGAAAACAACGCGCGGGGCGGGCGGCGCCGGGGCGGCCCCGGAGGCTGAGCCGTCAGCAGGACGGCTCTGACAGCGCGGAATAAAAGCAGAAACAGCAATTTCTCACTGAAGAGCCGGGCTGACACCGCCCTGACCCGCGAGCAGCAGGGGCCCTGGGCACACCGGCACAGCCCGGTGGTTTGCTGGGGCCGGGGCTGACACCGCTGATTAGAGCAGACAGGCGGGCGGGACCAGGAGCCCGAGCTCCGGCCGGCGCTGGGGCTGCCTCCCCCTGACCCCAAACCTGAGAGCTCCTGCCCTGCATCTGCAGCTAAATAAACCAAGTAAATCATCCTGGCAGATAGATAATTAAATAATTATCAGCCACTTAATAACAAGGAGTGGGTGTTCAGAATTAGCATATTAGACAGTGTCTTTAAGGGCTAATTGTTGCATTACATCAGAGTTACTCATTCATTATTCTTGTCATTTCGGGTGATAATTTGCACTTTAGGAGACGGAGACAATTTTAGCAGGCAATTAGAGACATGTCAGGCTTGGCCTAGTGAGTTACTGTCACAATTATGGCATTTTTTCCGGTGTCCTCATTTGCAGGAGTGTATTTAAGGGCAGTCTGGTAATTTCATGGTGGGGCACAACAGGCCCCGGCACCGGAGCGGCGGCGGGGATGGAACCAAACCCAATTTCACAGCGCTGGGGCTGGATAAAACCCGGACTAAAAGGGGGTTCTACATTGCTAATGCAAACACTTCACAGCCCCTGGTTCGGGTCCCAGGCTCCCTTTGGAACCCAGGCCCACGTGGCCCCACTGCCACAGGTTTGTGTTCGGGAGCCGCTGCCCTCCTTCGCCCCACGCCAGCGATGGATACAGATCCCTCCCCAGGACATGGCACTAACTGGTGGACACATGGATTTCTTCCCCAGGTCTTGACAGCTTTGGTCACCTGGAGGGGCAGGGACGGGCACCTGCAGCAAACTCCAAGGAGAAAGGTGTTCCCAGGGAACACAGCCCTGCACATCACGATGCAGTCGTAGCTCTGCTTTCTCAGAGAGGGTAAACACAAGGACGTGCCCGGTGCCGCTGAGCCTGACTGAGCCTGAGAGCACTGACAAGGCTTAAATATTCCTTAAACTACAATTGAAGGGAAAAACTGGATCTGCAGCAGCTGCACCTTGGGATACATGCATTATAAGGGTATATACAGTCAAATAGAGTTAATTAAGCTAAAACCACAGTAAATCTGCCAGACCCATATTAACACTATAGTCAAAATAGTGGAAAATATAGTATTTTCCCTAATAAATCCTGTTCTGTTGCAGATTTATGTTGGCATCTGCATAGTTACCAGAGTTTTACAATAATCATTGATCAATCAAAGTTTTATGACAAAACTATAATTTTCCTGTGTTTCTTTCTTACTTAGTTTCCTAGTTTGCTTAATTCCCAGAATGCAATCCAGTAAATCTTTGGGGCTGAGATATTAAGTAGATAATAAGAATGCCATATAAGATTTGCTTATATTTTAAACTGTCCTTACAAATGATTTATAATTAGGGCCAAATCTAAGACAAAACATTATTAAAGTCAAAACCCTCCATAAATTACTGGAGTTTGCTTATGCCTGTAATAATTTATTAGAGGTTTACTATAGTATTTTCTCTGGTGATATCCAAAGCTTTATATGTCATAAATGGGAAATATGGGTTGGTAAAACATCCAGAACACAGGAATGATCCCCAGTGAGCCCCGGTGACGGACTCTGAGGCACCATCAGAAGTGTTTTGCAGTGGGAATAAAACGGCACCAATAACCCAACCGTGCCGGACAAAATGCATCCTTGTTCTGGGAGGTTAAATCCTTGTTTATAGGATTTTATAAGTTATCCCTTTTCCAGGTGGGGCGGAACAGGCGGAGGGAAGTGCTGGGTTTGTGTTTCTGGCTCCTCGCCGAGGGCTCTGCTGTGGGACACCCCGGGCCCGGGCGGAGCAGGGCTGGCAGTGCCCGGGGAGGGCAGAGCGCTCTCCCGCGTGGGGCGGCAGTGAGAGGTGTGCCCGCAGGGACGTGCTCCGTGTCACCGGCCAGCTGCTGCCGCCCTCCCGCCAGGGCCAGGCCTGGGCGCTCCCAGGTCGCTGCCTCCCCCAGCCCTGCCCATTCCACTCTGCACTTCCCGTAACTCCCACGGCACCCGCGGAGCTGTGGATCCTGCAGGGTGCTCAGAGGTGCTGGGTTTTCCTGAGCTATCCATGAGCACCTCTCAGTACTCCGGGCTGGTACAAGATGTTCCCAGTCGGTCCCCTGCAGGTACCCTGGATTTTTCTGTCACTATTAATGTCACCCTGACTTTGCTGCAAGTGAAATTCTCTGTTTGCGACAATAATTCTGGGAAGGTCTCCATAAAGTGCTTCCCAAAATCCCAGCTGTGCTCCTGTCTGTGCTGAGCCAAGCTGTGAGTGCCGGAGCCCAGCCCAGCCCCTGCCTGTCCCAGTGCCAGCGCAAGCCTAAACCATCCTGCTGGGACAGACTGGGACACACTGGAGGGCAAGGGCAGGGGTGAAGCACAGCCCCGTTCCCCTGGGAAGCAGCAGAGCTGGGTGGGCGGACCTGGAGCGGAGCTGCGTCTGGGGCTCAGGGTCTGGGAGCTGATCAAAGTCCTGGACATTCAATTTTCCGCTGTGTCCCGAGGGGTGACAGGGATCCCTGGGATGGGCAGGGTGGTGGCAGCGTGTGGGCAGCACTGGAGGAGTCGTGGCATGTGCGGATGGAAATGAGATGTGGAGGGAGCTCCCCGCTGCTGAGGGGCCGGCGGGAGGGAGCAGAGCCAGGAGAGGAGTCCCTGCTCGCGTCAGTAAAAACTCCTTCCTCGAATCTCACAGCAAACGGTGAAGGACAGGAATGAGACCTGAGAGAAACCTGATCGTCTGCTAAGATAGAGAAAAAGAGAATAAAATAAATTCAATTAACATTAAAAAAGAAATTAAATTAAATTAAGTAAAATAAAATAAAATAGTAACAGCTAAACAGACAAAGACAAGTGACTGCAGAAACTGCCCCAGTACATGTTCTGAGCATCCCAGCAGCTGCTCGGCCTCTGCCTCTCCACCTGTGATACCATCAGAGGCACTGATTGCATTGCAGGTTTGTTATCAGTCTCTCCCCATCCATCTCCCATGGATAATCCCTTTGCTCCCACACCAGGCAGTGCCGATCCCTGTCCTATTCCTGCTCTGAGAGCCGCTGAGATTGTTTCAGGCAAATCCCCCTCAGATCCCAGCAGGGGCAGCGACTCTGTGGGAATGTTCCTTCCCGTAGAGAACAGCACCAACAAGGCTGAGGTTTGGCCTGGCAGGAATCGGTTTTCCTGGGAATACCGTGTGCACCCTGACCAGTGGAGTTCTGGGGTGGGTGTATCAATTACAGAGTTTTGGTCAGCACCGCCTGCCCTGCAGCACCTGGCCGGCCCCTGCTGCCAAAGTGGGGGTGCTCACACAAGGATCTCAATTCAACAGCCGTGCAAACGGGGCAGGGCTTGATTAATTCACATCAAACTCCAGTCTGGACATTAGTTCAGGTTTGGAATCCCGGTACTCGGGTTTAGCTCGGCCTCTGTTCACTTTAATGCTAAATAAAGTTTTCACTGCGGGAGGACATTTAATGAGGTTTAGCTAATTCACTGCAAATTCACACCTTAAATTAATTCTAATTAAATTTCCTGAGCAACCCTGGAAAAGCAGGGCTCAGTGCAGCAACTCCTCTGCTCTGTATGAAATATCTCTTGTTTTATCGGGGGGGGTCTCAGCCCCTCACCCCGGCAGGAGCTGGAGCCTGGGGCAAGGCGGGCGCTCCCCAGCAGAGCCCCTGGTGGGAAGCTGCATCCAAGGTGAGCACGCCTGGATTTTGTGGGAGTCAGCACCCAAACACACCACAGCCACGGCCAGCTCCTCGTGCCCTGCCTGGCGGAAAGCTCCCATTTCCCTGCTCCACAGGGACATCCACATCCCCCCGTGGCTGTGCTCACTCCCATCCCGCGGGACCCGGGGGCCCCACGCTGTGCTGCTCCCGCGTGGCAGCTCCGTGTCCTCGTCCCTCCCCTGGGCTCGGGGTCCTCATCCATTTGTGGGGAAGAACGGGGAGAGGAGCCTCCACTGCCACACAGACGGATGCAGATTACGCCATTAATTTTTTATGTGAATTCAAAAAATTCCATGTTGACTTCATGACGCAAATGGGTATGAAAATTCTGGCGAGCGCACTCATTGTTACAGAAATCAAATGGCTCAACAGCCACTAATGAGGCAGACAAGAAGCTTCACTCACCCTCTGAGGATTTGAAGGCAAGAAGAGAAGAAGGAGCGCGTTACATTATTCATGTGCCTTGTTTGAGTTTCAAATCCTAGGAAGTCGCGGCAAAGGGGGATTTGGGACGTGCCGGTGACCTGCTCTGCACGGAGAGGGCGCAGGAAAAGTCCTGCTCCCTAATTGAGAACTCCTTACGAACACAGCTCCCTCCCGGCCAGCGCAAGGGGAGCGGGGGCTCCCCGGGAATGCCGCACGCCTGGGACTGCCCCGGGGATGCCCCGGGATGGGGGGATACCCTGGCAGCACCCTCGGGCACTGCTGCCTGTGACTGCCGGGAATGCCCCCCCACAGGACCTGACCTCCTGTAAACCGTTTAAAACACACCATATTCTGCTGGAACAGGAGCAGAATTCTTTTAGAGGGAAAGGAAAAAGGGGGAAACATGGGAGAACAATTATCTGAGCAGGAGACATGCAGGCAGGTGCTGCACAAGGCAGGCACGAGGTGCACAGTGCAGCTGTTGACCAAGTCTTAACGACTAATAGACAGATCCCGGAGTCCTTCTGCATGTTGTGATTATCACTCGCCCATAAAGCCCCCTCCCTCGTGCCAGCATTATCTCAGGAACTTTACGAGTGCTCACGAGGTTAATGCAGAGCCGT
Organism: Atrichornis clamosus; assembly: GCA_013400975.1. Lineage (NCBI taxonomy): Eukaryota > Metazoa > Chordata > Aves > Passeriformes > Menuridae > Atrichornis > Atrichornis clamosus. The sequence goes on from WBMZ01014323.1 coordinate 15,481, forward strand.
AAATCCGCAGCAGGTCACGGGAGTGAGAGGAGAGGAAGTGTTCGTAAATCTGGAGGAATCGCTCCGGTTTGTTTGTTTAATAAAATCCTGGCCCACGAGGAGCAGCAGGTTCCTGTCGGGGCCGTGTGCCCGCCCAGCCCTGCCTGGCAGGGACACGAGGGACTGCGTGTCCGTCCGTCCGTCCATCCCACAGGTGGGCAGATCCCGCTCTGCTCCATGCGCTTTAGAGCATCCTTTAGCCTGAGTTCAGAGTTTTAAACTGTGCTCTGTGGCACTGCTGAGGTCGCAGTCACTGTCCAGGGCCCGCAGCCAGTGGCCCCGAGGTGCCCGTCCGTGCCACAGCCGGTGTGGGCAGCGCTGGGAGCGTGGCTGACCACAGCCGAGGCAGAGTTAAACTCCGTCCTCACTTCTCACCAGGTCAGGGGATATTTGCTTGGATTTTACATTGGAATTTGAAATCCACAGCTACAAGGAAACATTTATTTTCTTGCCCTTCAATGATCAAACAAGTGGTGCCGAGGCACAAGGAAGCAGAGTTTCCATTAGGAGAACTGTTTTCTTTTTGCTGTAAAATATCAAATATTTTGACATTTCCATCAGACTTTTCTTTGTATCAAAGCTGCAATGGCAGAACAATCTCAAGGCATTTAGACTTCAGAGGTTTGTGCGTTTCTGAGCACTCCCTCCTTTACAAGGGGACACTTCTGAAGGGACGTGTGATTTCTCTCTCAAAGACCAAAGGAAAGGTAATAAAAACAAGAGCCCCGTGAGGGCTCCGGGAAGCGGCTGCGGGTGTGCGGAACTCCGAGCTGTTCCCTCTCCCAGGAGCCGCCGTCTCCCTGGGACAGCTGGGGAATGGACACCGGGGCATCGTCATCATCATCATCACCACCATCATCATCATCATCATCATCCCCCACCCGGTGACGGCAGGGTGGAAGAACGAGGGTGTCACAGGATCCATCATGCCACTCCAAAGTGTCTGGGGAGGGAAAGCAGCTGCTTCTCCCTGGGACAAAGCTCCTGCCCGGCTCCTGTCCCAGCCTCACGGGGCACAGAGACGTTTTTAAGGAGTCCCGGAACCATTAAGGCTGAAAAAGGCCTCCAAAAGCCCCATGCCCACATCGGGAAGGGCCGACTTCCCTCGTCATTTGAACGTTTCCGGGGATGCTGACTCCACCGCTTCCCTGGGGAGCCTGTCTGGGGGGTGTCAGGGCAAAGTCACCCCCAAATGCTGGGGGGGCACTCTGGGCAGAGCCTGTGTGTCCCTGCTGCCCTGAGGTGTCCCCTCAGCGCGGGGCTGTGTGAGTGACATTCCTGCTCTCTGCTTAATCAGCAAGTGCCTGCAATCCTTGGAATTTCGGCAGTGAGCTGCACCCTGCCAGGCCTTTCGGTGAAGGAGGAGACCAGGGCAGCTCCCGGGTGTCCTGCTGTCCCTGCGGCCACGCGGGAACGGGAGGGAGCCCCAGCACATCTGCAGCCACAGCTGGCGGGCACATCCCGAGGGACGGACCCGCGGCTGCAGGCCCCAGGGGTCGGCAGGATTCCCGTGGGTGACCACCCTGTCAGCGGCCCAGCCTCTCCACACGGACTGGGAGCAGAGCGGGAGCGAATCCTGGAGCCCCTCCAGCCAAGATTCCACGTGCTCCTCGCATGTAAATGACTTCCCAGAGCAAAACTGCTTTGAAGTTGCTGTTTATCTCAGTCTGATAACAATCTGCTTCATTTCTTGTGTCAAAGTAATTAGAGTGTAATTATTTTTTTTTTAATAGCAGGTACTATAATTGCTGCGGGGTTCCGGAGGGGCTGGGGGAATCCTGCTCCTGCACCTCCCAGCCCTCCCTGCCTGCTCGCTGCCTTCAGCCTCCTCTCCCCGCCCAGCCCCCTGCCTGTTCTCTGTTTGGGCTCCTTTTCTCTCGCCTGTTTGTGCCCATGTTCAGTTTCTCCTTTTCTGTTTGTTTTCTCTAGACATCAATTTTTCATGCTGGAGAGCCGAGGATAATTAATTAATGATTCATAGGAATGCTGTGGCTATAATATAATGAGAGGATGGCTCAGAACCTGTTGCGGAGGCAGTTATCAGTCGTTTCAGAATAATTAAGAGATGTTTTTAGCACATTTCAAAAGCCCTTACAGAATCAAGGAGATGGGCAAATTTATTTCTGTCAAAAAGCTCAGGGACAAACCTTGGTGGCACAGGCAGCATTTCCCAGCTCCTCCCTGGTCCTGCTGTGGAACCCATCCTGGGGACTCTCCTGCTGCAATCACAAGGGAAAAGCGCCCTCTTCTCCTGCATCCCTCTCTTGTTTCCCCTTTTTATTTTTATTTTTAGTACCACAGGGTGTTACAATCAGCCTTCCTATTAGGGGCTAGACATATTCAGAGCCTTAATGATAGATTAAATACCAAATACCTTAACATTTGAAAAATGACATTTATTATACAGAGCTGTAAATAGAGGGAAAAATGACAATAGAACACAGTGTAGATCTTACATAAACTGCACTGGCTCTGTGTAATGACTATGATAATGTCAGTGCTAACAAGCAGATAATTGGCATCACTGAGATAATTTTTGGCACCTTATGCAGAGGGGAAACTGCTCTGCATAATTATTTTACCTAGGAATATTCTTCATTTAACAGGCCCATTTGCATAACGGTTGGAACTTTTTAAGCTAAAAAGGGTGTTTAATATGTTGATTTGTTTTACCCACAAAACAATTGTTTATTCATGAGAACTGGCACCTGAGGACTTTTGTAATGAGGCCACAGTGACCCAGTTGGAAGCAACAGCCTTTTATTGGATTGAGGGGTCCGGGTGGAGGCAGGATTACCCGACCCCTCGCAAACACCTCACAGGCTTTTGTAGACGCTGTGATACTGAGTCGTTCCCTGTGGTAAAACTTTCTTTCTTTAGCTCCAGAGTTGATCACTGGAGAGTTTCAGTGCTGGGGCAGGCACCGCTCCGGGGCTGTGCCTGTGTCCCCAGGACGGTGACACACAACCAGGGTGATCCTCAAGCTCCCAAAACAAACCGTGCCCATCGCTGCCCGCAATTAGGTGGGAGCTGTGATAACACACGGGGTGTGAAGTGCCCGAAAGCTTATGCGGGAATTGCGCTGGGATGGGTCGGGATGGGCAGAGCTGAGCTCAGCGCTTCTCTCAGCCCCAGCACGGTCCTGCCAGGTCAGGCTGAGGAGCTCTCGGGGCCAGCAAATGGCCCTGCCAGCCCCTGCCAAGCGTCTGGAAACGCAAAAGTTGTTGGACACCAGCCTTGGACTTCCTGGCAGGCGGATCCCTGGCCAAGGTCCAGGTGTCTTTGGGCTCCAAGGCGTGGAGCAGCCCAAATCCATCTGCCTGTGCCGCCCCGACCGGGGGGAGCCTCCCGTCCTCGCCAGGTCTGAACTGATCCGAGCACTGTTTGTCCCATCCCAGGAACGTTTCCAAAGCAAGGAGTGATCTCTGGCTTTCACTGGGTGTTCTGTACGCAGACAGAGTGTTCACCCCCAGCACCCCAGCTGGGAATCACAGCAGCTTTGAGGCTCAGAGTCCACCATGGAAAAGTTCAAATTCCGCCCAGGTCACGCTGACGCTTCCTCGGCTCCTCCAGCTCTGTTTCTGTATCTCTGGCAAACCATTCCCGCAGTTAGGGAAGCACCAGCCTCTCTCTGCCAAACTCTTTATGTCCCACAAACCCCTCGTGACCTCCTGGGGGAACTCCAAGCGCTGCCGAGCCTTAGGGTGGTGATTTCCACCGGAGAGATCCGTGTCCACAGGCTGGGCTGGGCCTGCCCGGGACTGACCCGTCAGCACTCCGGGCTCTGGCACTCCTGGACACCGGAGCAGCAGGAGCAGGGGCAGGAGGGCTGAGGGATGCGGGATTTGAGCAGGAGGCAGTGCTGCGTAGTCATGGCAGCCTGGCTCCTCCGCCCGTGCGCAGCTCCCCGGGACCATGGCCAAGCCATTTAATGGCTCTGCTGCCCAGGGCAGGGCCTGGCTCTTCCTCACACAGCCAGGCTCTGACCCGGGCCATGAGGAGCCTCCCACAGCCCAGTGAGAGCCTCTGCTCCAAGCCTTTGGAGAGTCTAAACCTGGAATTCACCACCTGCTGGTGCCCCTAAACAACCCCTCCTGCACCCTTTCACCTGCTCCACTTTAGGGAAAACTATCAAATTTGCGAAAAGTTATTCTCTGAACCTTCAGACATCAATTCCCTGGGAAAAAGCCAGCAGTGGAATTCCCTTTATCATCTATTAAGCTTGCCCAGATGTGTGCAGATGTTTGCCCACGTGCACAGTCTCTGCCCCTCTGCAAACCTGGGGCCTGCGACTTTCAGCTCAGCCAAAGTTCTAAGGTTAAATTCCCAAAAAAGGCCGTTGGCTTCAGCACAGGGAGGTCTGTAACGTGTTTGCTCGTGAGATGTTTCACTTCTGACTGTGTTTTGATGAGGTATCCCTAGCCTTCATTCCGGCACATCTGCTGGGAGGAATAGGCTGTACCAGGGCGAGGGACACAGAGCCAATCCATCACACACTCGGCCTTTCAAGGCCACCTCACCGGCCTCTAATGCTCTGCAAAATGGTTCATTCTCTGCTGGTTTATAAACTTGATGTGCAGCCTGCCAGCTTCCAGCTCCCACCCGGAGCTCCCAGAGCCAGCACAAACCGTGGGTATTTCCAGTGGGCTCAGCTCATCTGCTGCATTAAAATGTGCCACACAACTGCATTAAATCACCATCCTCACCTCCTCAGAGAGAGGTGTCCAGCCTTCCTAGGGATCAGTGGGGGATGGCTGGAAGATGCTGTGCTCTCACTCACGGAAGGGCTGCAATTACGGCCTCCCGATCTGCCCACAAGCTCTACAGCACTTTTTTTATGACTCTGCCAGACCATCTGTCTCAGAGCCCGAGACCACACTCACTCCTGTTGGGATTTTCTCCTTTCCAATCCCCAAGTCAGCTCTAGTTCAGCGGGTAGATTTATTGCTCCTCCTCCGTGCTCCCTGGCTCCGTGCCACGGCGGGGGAGCAGCAGCCCGGGCAATATTCCAGCGGCAGGGAACCACCATCCTGTGTGACACCATCCCGTGTCCCTGCCAGGGTCCCTGTGGGACAGGGGCCAGCGCCAGCGAGGGCCCTGCCTCGGCAGGTTTGGTGCTGCAGATGCTGATCAGAACCAAACCTCTGCTCCTTGCCCTTGTCTCAGGGGGTGTCACAGTTGTGTCAAAACACGGGGAGAGGGGCTTCAGATCCTCCTTCCTCCTCTGAGGATGAGGTGGGCGTGTTGGGAGTGAGAGGGGTGAGACAAACTCATCCCAGAGCCGTGGGGGGCACGGGGCCCTGGCCGGGTGTGCCCAGCACTGAGCCTTGTCCCCACGAGGTCTGTGAGCTCGAGTCACAGTGCCCCGGGCGCCACACGAGTGCCCCGGGTGTGGCAGCACAAGGAGAGACACAGCTCCCGGTACGGCATCACGGATGCTGTGTGAATTCCTGGTCCTCATCCCCAGCTCCTGAGGGAAGGTCTTGACACCAGTAAGGGATGGAGCTCACGCAGAGAAAGCAGAAAGCCTGGGGAGCTTCAGCTGGGTGAGGAGAGGGGCAAACTTTGGAAAATCCTGCAGGAATCTGCGCCTGCCATAGCACGGGAATCCGGAGTGGACACGGGAGCAGTCCTGGACCTGGAGCCACGGGGGAGGATCGTGGGCTCTGGCTGTTTTCCTCGTCCAGCTGATGGAGCCCATCTCGATTCGAGATGCTGAGGACATTATTGATCTAAACAAGTTGTCAGTGAAGGGAAAGTTGTAATTGCTGCTGTAGTTGCATTGTAACACAGCAGCCCCGAAGGGAAATTAAAGTTTGGAGCTAATAGGGTTGTATGATCCTTCAACCTTTGATGTATTGAATCTCGAGCAGCCCCTGGAATACTGATTTGAGGCACAAAGGATCATTTTTAACAGCAGCTGCACCTCCAGGTCCTCTGATCCCGTTGTCCCTTCAGTCCCACAGCAAGGCAAGAGAGCGGCTGGCAGTGCATCCTCCCCCTCTGCCCTTGGGCCTCTTCCTTCAGCTCCCGCATTTCTGAGTCCCTGCCTGTTGTAGGAATCAGCTTGCAGGAATGATGGTGGGGATAAGGCAGCACTGCCTCTGGGGATGTGTGTGTGTGAAAGAGCTCCGGGTGGGATTCCTCGGATTCCTGCTGCACCTCCATCCAGGGAATGTGTTCTGCAGCAGGAGCGCCAGTCCCTGAGCTCAGTGCTGGGTGAGGGTGCAAGTCTCAGTGTCCTGCCCAGCCAGGATTTCCTTAAAGGCGGAATTACAGATATTTCTGAGCAGAACTGCAGCTCCCCATTATTCACCTGCAATTGGAAACCAGGGATCTGCCAAACAGCCACTGCCCGAAGGTGTCTGATCAGGGAAGTGAACAGTGCTCACATTCTGTTTTGGGAAGTGTCAGGGGCGGAATCCCAGGGCTGGGCTCTGCATTCCCAGCACTTCCCGGAGCAGAGGCCGGGGCTGTGCCCCCAGAAGTGCCCGTGGCCCCACAGGCCTTGCAGTGAGCCCCTCCTTTCCCACCACCTCCCACTCCCACAGCATCCAGTGATGGATCTCACCACGCCTTCACACAAACACCTTCATTCTATGTTATAAAGACACTCTCTCTAATTGCTGCAGTTAATTAGCGCTTCACAGCCGCTGCAGGTTCCATGGAGGATGTGCTGCTGTCCCTGCACTCCTGCCATGGCAGAGGGGACCCCAGTCCTCTGCCACATCCCTGCTGTGTCCCGCTCTGCCAGTGTCCCTGCCATGGCAGAAGGGACCCCTGCCCTGTCACCGTGCCCCCGTGGTGGCAAAGGGACCCCACTCCACCATTGCCCAGCAGGTCAGGAATGTGCCCGGCTCCTAAATCCCTGCTGAGGCCAGCAGGCAATTTAGACCTGAGTGCAGCAACTAATTAAATCAATATGAGCTAATGAACAGCAATTAGAGGTCCAGCTAGGCACATCTTCTCTGGTAAATACTGCTTCTCTCCCAACGGGAAGCTCTTTTTTAATAATCTGTTTGTGTTTCATTTCCAGGAGCTGTAATTCCCCAAAGAAGCAATTTGGAAAAGTGATTTGTTTGTCTGTATAATTGCCAAAGCACTTCGTTAGGCTTGTTTGTTTTCCCTTGCTCCTGCTGCTCCCTGGAAGAGACAGCGCAGGCACAGTGACGGGAATCTCGCTGCTCTCCAGGTGTTTGACCTGGAGTCACTGGGATGAGGGGTCCCTGCACTCCCCTGTGCGCTGGAGAGGAGGGAGGGAGGGAGGGGAGGGAGGGGAAGGAAGGAAGGAGGGAAGGAAGGAGGGAAGGAAGGAGGGAAGGAAGGAAGGGAGGAAGGAAGGGAGGAAGGAGGGAAGGAAGGAGGGAAGGAAGGAGGGAAGGAAGGA
>WBMZ01014324.1:0-15216 GCA_013400975.1 Atrichornis clamosus
AGGAAAGCTTGTCAGGGAGATAATTGCGTGAAAATTCTCTACCAAATACAGACAAACTGTTCAGAAGAATTGGGAGTGTGGAGCATGCTGTATGGGGGTGGGGGAAGACATGTAGACAAAACAGCTCAAAAAGACCTTCCAGACATTGCACAGTAATCCTTCTTTCCTTTGGCAGCCACTGTTTGTGTTGTAATGCATGTCAAAGTCTATCAGTGCACAATGTATATCAGTCAGAAAAATTACCACTATTCAAAAACAGAAGTTCATCCTAAAGAGTGGTAATAGATGGATACCAATGAATACATTATATTTATGATACTTTCAGCAAGCAGCTTCAAACAACCCATACTGGATTTTACGCGTAGTTAGTGAACAGAAAGAGGCAGACATTCTGGAGGTGAAGAAAGACACCCAGCGAGCAGATGAGATCAGAGCCATGAAACAAGCATGGGAGTCTGCAGAGCCAGGAAGAGCTGTCAAGGTAATACCAGAGTGCTGTCTTTGCAGTGATGCTTCCTCTCAAGTTCCAGGAGTTGTTGTGATGGTAGAGGAGTTGCCACTACAGAAACCTGACTTCATAGGGCTGTCCTCTTCACCACTCTCTGGAAGACAGGAAATTTTACAGTTTAAAGAATTAAAAGTGATTTTGGGCATAAATTCTGGGCAGGAATCCAGATCATCTGCGTCAGGCTTCTGTAGATCACTGAGACTTTAGATTCTACTTTACAAAACAGAAGAGTTTCTCCTTGGAAAGCCCACTACCTCTACACAATTGCAAAGCTGCTGCTTGTGACAAGTGTAATGTTTAGCATGAACAGAATCTATTGAGGAATACACTGCTATAAACATGCCAAAACTGATTTCTCCTGAAGAACTGGCACCTGGTCATATCACTACTCAAATTGTCCTTTGCAGCCAGGATTCCAAATTCATTCTGGGTTGCCAGTTACCCATGAGTCTGTACATGCTCTGTATGAATTTACTGTTTTGGAGAAGTAATACTGATTTAGTTACCAGCTGCATCTGGGTGCTTTTGATGTGACATATGCTTAAGATGGCAAAATAATACATGTTCTTTCTAGCAAAGCAAGAAGTTGCCCTGCTGATTCAGAATTAAAAGCATCATTACCAAAGAAAAACAGAAGGACAAAATGCAATCTGCAAACCCACCTGACAGTCATTCCCTATCACCAACACCATTGCCCATTGAGGGATACTCAGCCAGAATCCCCAGCTTAGAAGCAATTTGTCTTTTTTATATTACCTTTCAAAAACGAACCTCAGACACTGATCCTCCCCTTTCAGATTTTCTCAGTTCTTTTTAGTGTGTTCAAAGCTCAAAACTTTTCCTGACACTACTCTATTAAATTCTGAACTGAGAAGAGATACAGCTCTGCAGCTTTGACTGGTTGTGCTGAGACTGAAAATGCAAGTATAGCCTCCAAAAAATGAGCTAGAAATGAATCCCCTTTGATGTGTAGAGACTTCAGAATCTGGCTCTATCACTGTTGACTTTTTTGATCAGAAAATCAACTGAAATGCAACTACAGGGTTCCATTTTTAAAGCCCCTTAGGTCTGTGACATTTTTCTAAAACAGCTGTCATTGAAAAGGTTGCAGCAACAACACAATATATGCTAAAAACAAGGTATAAATTTGGGGTCTGCTTTCCAGATATAAGTAGCTTCCCCTCTCCTTGATAATCCTGCCCCAATGTCTGCTTATTCCAGGGGCCACAAGCCCTCTGACTCTAGGAATTGGGTACCTGACTCCAGGCTGACCAAAAGCCAAAGGGCTTCTCTCTGCATTCTGTCAATCTCAGCCCTTAAGAGAATGCCCAGTGAGCCAAAGTCACCTTCTGAAAAGACGGCAATGCTGATGTCTGGTTTTTGCATCAAAGGTAATTAAGTCTGAAAGGGTTTGTACTCAAAGGTCCCATTTTTCAGGACGAAGTCTAAAACACCAGGAAATAGGAGCTCCTAGGACAAAGTGATAGTTCCCTGAGGAGGCGCAGTAGCCATACATTCAGCTATACAATTTTTGTTTTGTTTTTAATCCAAATACTATTTTGAACTGCCCAGAGATCAGTGATTTCCCAGTATTTCATTGGACAATGATCTTTAGTGTAAGCATTCAGTGTCTCAGGACTGATTCAGTGGGGCCCTGGCATCATTTCTGATTCCACTCCCAGGCACTTTTACACTGGGCCCTGATGTTAGGTTTTATTGAGTACTTACAGAATCCTACTTTTGGAAATTCTTTGGGATTTAAAGTATGCAGTAAAAGTTTTCTTACCTGGATTAAAACTTTGATCTCTAGGCTTTTCAGGAGCGTGTGCGTTTTATTAATAAGTGTGCTGTGAGAGATTCAGAGGAGCTCATAGCTGGGACTGAGACTGCCGACTTAACACCTAGTTCAGGAGAAACAGGTAAGAGTACAACTTTCTGTGTCTTCAGTTCAGCATGTTCAGCTCCTTGGGAAAGACTTCTGCTTTAAATACTCCTAGTAGATGGATAGATCAGCCCCGAAAAAGGTGTCCAAATGTGCAGTGGCACTCTTGCTGTCTATCCCCTCTTTGTTTTAATTGTTTCATTGCTTTATTTCCAGACACAGACACAGCCTCACAGCTCTTGGAGGCAGCCAAGTTACCCTTAAGTAAACTTCAGGTAGTCCTGCTGTAGTAGAATTCTAACCCTAAATTAATCTGAAACTTTTGAAATTTCAGTGGAAAATACCTACTCCCTCAATTCCAAGTTGACTAGCAGAGTTGGTTAGTGTAGAAATGCTAAAAAAGTCTTTAACAGCTGAAATAGCATGTCAATAAGAGACATACATCTTACATGCATTTTCTCTACGTTAAACTTCATGGAAATTGTTCATGGGGAATGGTCTGGAGCTGTCAAAAAGTGCATACTGAGTAGCATCAGCTTCCTGGCAGCTTCCATAAGTGCTATCTAATTTTATTTAGTTATTACAACTTCTATGGATTCTTCATATGTATTCCCTGCCAATTACTGGACTCTGATGAAAAGTTGAACTGGGTGCAAGGCTTCAAGCTGTTTGTTGTTTCTTTTCTTCTTTGAATAATGCTGAGTTCTAGCCATCACAAAAGGGAAAGAATAATACCCAGCCTGATTGTGATAATATCTGGTCATGGCTCATGTGCACAGAACTAGAACCTGGGACCAGTACATAACTTTAGTGTTTTTCCATTCCAGTAAGTAATCCTCACAGGAAAGTTTCAGAATTTAAAGCAGAATTAATGTTCACCTAATGCCTTAAACACAATATTGGTTACTTGAAACAATATTATTTCCTCTAAGTTACAGGCTAAGCATTTCAAAATTAATGGTTGTCCACCATGTCCACCATTCTTGTTCTAAACTAAGCATTTAGAGTCTAATATAAAGTCTTATGAAGTAAAGAGTGACACCCCATGACTTTAAGTTGTTATGGTTATTTTCTATAGAGTGCAGCAATAGGAAATAATGGGATTGAACATTTCTGTAATATTCAGTATCTTAATGAGGATTTTTATATTCTGGAGAATACTGTTCTGATGTACTGTCTAAGGCACTTCCAAAGATCCAAGTCACCCTTCAAGACCAGCCGAGAAGACTGGTATATTTTTCTATGTATAGACAGTAAATATATAGACATTAACTTTTTTTTAATGCTCAGAAAACTCTTCCTATTTTTCATGAGAAAATTCCAGTAATATTTTTTAAATATTTCAATTGGTTACTGCTATAGGTAGGGTAATAAAAGAGTTTTTATAAAAGAAAACTACTGCAGTCATCATTAGATCTCATCAAATTTCACAGTTATTTTCAGCACATCCAGACAAATTGAAAGAAGGAAGCATTGGAATAATCACAAAGCAGCCCAGTGCCATGCTTAATATCAGATGTGTCATTGTATTGCAAGAATGTTACAATAACATAGCATGGTTACTATCCATGGGGTTTAAAAAAGCGCTAAGATTTCAGAATACCAATTTTACTATGTCACGGGACTCTTTTTCTTTAGACTGGTATTTCTTAAACTTAATCTGTGCCCAAAAGGGAATATAATTTTTTTAATCTACAGTCAGGACTGGACAACCAGATTTTTATTGATTTTTTTTTCATAAAGGAATATGATCCCTAGAAGTTTTTCTTATAGTCTTTAGGCACTGCAAATTCAATGTTCTTGCTTAGATTTACAAACTTTCTTGAGTAGAGTGGATTTAGCTAAAATATATATATTAGTTTCATTCTAGCACATGTGGGGTTTTTTCAACATCTTTGATTCTATCATAAGTGTTGGACATAAAAGGGCAGAAATATTATATCCTCTCCAGCCCATATTCTCATTTAATAATGTATTTTGCTGAGCCAAAGAAAGAAAAATTTAAATAAGCATTTAGGTGGAGTCTCCTAGCATAACCAAATAACCAATTTAATCTGTTCTGTTTTATATTTTCTTACCACAGAAAAGCAAGCACCCCATACAGCTATTGACTCAAGATTACAAACACAGCAAGAAAAATGGGAGCTTATAGACCTTAGTCCTTACATGAGGTAAACTTCTCTAACATAATAAATGTCACAGGAACTGAATCACTGCACTGCCTGTAATGTGACATAAACATTTGAAGAAAATGAGCGTTCAGGCAAATATGTTTATTTCAGTGTTCATCTTGAAGGAGCACATCTCTCCAGGAATCACATCAGAATCACATCCAGAATATCACAGGATATTCTGAGTGGGAAAGGACCCATAAGGATCATCAAGTCCTACTCTTAAGTGAATGGCCCATACAGGGATCGAGCCCACAGCCTTGGTGTTATCAGCACCACACTCTAACCAACTGAACCAGTCTCAGGGTCATAAGAAATTTGTCAGGATGTTAAGCTAGTTTAAAATAACATATTTAACAAATGCAGTTCAGTAAATAATAATAGCTAATAGCTGAAATAATTATAATAATTGTATTTCTTAATCAAATGAACTATATTCTTTATTACAAGTGTTGACATGAACTTATCGTGGTGATTTACATGTACCTGCTTATTTGCTGTGCTGCAGCTAGAACCCACTTCATGCTTAAGTCCATGTGTATTCAATTTTTGCATCTCTTTGATTTTCAAATGACCTTAAAAAATGCTGAAAAAAATTGCCTAAAGTTAATTTTCAATTGAAAGGGAAATTGGTATTATATTTAAGTGAAAACATTAAAGCAGTAGAAAGTATGGTAAAATATATTCCACAGGCTTGAATCTTGTAAGCATTTCATTTGTCTTTAACTCCTTGACTTCTAAAATACTCATTTAGGACAAAGTATAAAAATGTAGTATCCACTTACCTGCTTTTATGCCAAAAGCGCAAAAAAAAAAAATTGCATTTGTTTCAATGCAGAATTATAATATCAAAAACTTCTGAAAATTTCTTTCTTGCTAGTTAGAAGTATCACATGTAGGAGTTTTTCATATGCTCTAAGATGAGCATGATTTTGCAAATACATTTATAATAGACACTTGAGTATAAGAAGACATGGCCTCAGGAATGTACTTTCTTATTGGTGTTATATATAATCACAGGAAAAGTGGCTCCTTAAACACATCTAAGCTATGATGGTGATGTTGCCACATATAAGCCAAATACATGCACATAATTGTTAAGCAAAATAGACAACAACCAAAACTGTGTTTGAAATGAGACAAATATCTTTTTTGTGTTTCCTTCAGAAAAACTATGTCCGAATCTGTGCTGATAAATGAGTCCGTCATTCAACAGCAACAGATACATAAAGAAGAAAAAATCAACCATTTTAGAGAACTTCGAAAGGTGGTTTTGGAACAAAGGAAAAAAGAAGAAAATGACAGAGTTTTATTGAAGCAAAATATACTTGAAATGTATGAGAACCTGCAGGTATGTTTTCAATATTACTTTCCAGTAACTGTTCCTGTGATGTCCAGTCTGAATATCCTGATCAACCGTTATCAAAACTTTTGTATTCAGTACTGGTAATTAGAAGCAATGAACAAGTTTGGAATTTCACTTGGTCAAAGGTTAAAGCTAAAAGTTCTAAAGTAAAAAACCAGTACTGCACAACATCCTTAACATTATATTCTTAGTACTTTCTTGATACAGCTCTCTGCAAAAATGCATAAAAGCATGGTTAGAACTCAGAATAAATTGACCATTTGACATACATGACCAGATGTATATTAGGTAAAGCATCTCCAGTTTGGCTATTTTTTCGGTTACAGAATTGTATGGGCTTTTTGAAAAGTAATTAAAAAAAAATTATACAGGGAGATAAGTTGCTCTTAATGTGTCTCAGAGCAAAGTCAGAGAACCCAGTTTTCTTGGAGTATGCATGATGCATACTGCAATGAAGAATTTGGATTATTAATCCTTAAAAACCCATATCTATAAATAATAAATTTGGTAGCATTTGGGTTGGATCCATTGTGAGGATTAACTCAGCCAATGCATTGCACATGAAATTGGTACAAATATCTTAGCAAATTGGCTTCACTGTTGAGCATCAACAGGAACAAACTGATTTGTTGCAGTGGTGATACAATAGCCATTAGCAATCAACTGGTGACTATTCAGAGCTCTTAAAACTGGATAAGAGACAGTAAAAACAATTTTAACATCAAATTAACCTATTTACATAAATCACTTGAACTAGTTCCCAGATAGCCTGATTTATATTACTCAACTACAGGCCAACAAGGAGCCCCAGATCTCTAGCAGTGGCTAATCCTAATAAGAATACGTGTCCAGGTTTTCAAGTGTTGCTATAATTTTGGATGCCTAACATATCGTATATTAGAAGAGCAAACTTTTCACAGGAGTGCATCCTCAACTCTTTCTAGAAAGAATTTGGTTAAAAATGTTTCACGGTATGAATTTAAAATAAGAGCTACTTGTGAATATTCACACTGTGCTGATAAGCACTTTTGCATTTCTTTCATCTGTAGACCACAGAAAATTATATAAAGGTGTCCAGGTATGGAAATGGAAAGGAAAATGTTTTCAGAGCTGCCAAAGTCCCACTTGCCCTAAGTCTCATTGAAAGTCATTGTTTAGGCTCCTTTAGCCTCTTAAAAGTCGAGAACTCCTAAGCCATTTCAGCATTTCTACAACTAGTTTTTAATAGACTTGTTTAAGACCAGAGAGCAAACCAGTAACTGAAAAGGGACTAGATCCCGACGGGTAACTAGTCTGTTGCCCTATCCTCCTTTCACACAATTAGCTTATTATGCCAGCAGTTTAAAAAGGATTTTCCTGAACTTTTTCTTCTCTTCTTCATGGTGAAAAGATTAACATATAGCTGTTTTCAATAAATATCCAAGTAAAAAGAAAAGGAGAGGTGCTCTCCCTGTAATTACAGAGTCACAAAGTGAAATAGAATAGGAAGGATGCAGTTGCTTGTGATGAAATCATGATTGATGTGTTGAGCTGTTTGTTTTTGGCTAGGCATCCTTAGATGAAACACGAGGCAGAGTTTACAGCATTCGGGAAGCATACAGAAATCAGCTGCTGGAGGCTGAGCGCAGAAGAGAAGAAGAACTGGCAGCTCAGGAAGCAGCCCTGCAAGCAGAGCGAAAGAAGAAAAGAAAGCCTGGTAAAAAAAAGTAGTTGCCATCACTAGTGAATTGGATTTAACGGTTTGGGAAAGAAAGTTCATATGGAAAGATGAGAAAGAATGTTTGTTATTTTCAAGTATTTTTGGCAACTATATCAGATTTTATCTCTTTGCCTGTTGCTGGTGAAAAAATTGATCTAGCATTCTTTTTAACAAAGTGTATGGTATTGTGCTTCTCATAAAGCTACTCACTTCTAATAAAGTTTTTATGTTTTACTGGAATAACTGGAGCAATAAAATACATATTCTATTCAGACTCTTCTCCTAAAATCACAGCGTCTTTTGTCTTTTTTTTTTCCAATCTAAACAGAACCAGTGAAAAATGGATCAGAGTTGAAACAGTGAATGTAACCTGTCAGTTTTGAAAGTCATTTGACCTGGCTCCTTAAGTGAATGATAATTTGTGGAGTTTGTCATAATTAAATAGTGGCACAACACCCTCTTCATATGCTGATAATGGGAGGCTTACGAAAGCCTGATTCAGTAAACACTCACAAGCTTTCCATGTACTGTACTATGTGTTGCATTGCGTTGCATTGCATTGCATGTACCCTGGCCATGATCCTCCTGGCAAGCCTTTCCCAGCCCCACTGTACCTGGAGCTCTAGGCTCTTTTCCTGTCTCAACCCAAACTCTAACCCTAAGGGCATCTTGTCCCTGGGGCAGGGGTCCTCTTCACCAAGGGTGGTCCAGATTAGAAAGATGTAGGAGCAGGAATTTTGGGGCCCTGCTGGGATCGGCTTGGCAAGTGTTTTCCAACCCCAGGGTCCCTCAACCTGTAGGCTCTTTTCCTCTCTCAGCCCCAAGAGGGGTGAAGAGAAATGTGTTACATCTGATGTTTCCTTAGAGGGTGTGGTGGTAGCTCAGGGTGTAAGACCTTTGATATTCTGTTCCAGAGCTCCCTCTCTTGACTACTGTGGATGTGGAACTTTGAATATTAGATCGTAGAGTGAAGTACATGTAATGAGCCAAACCATGGCCTTCATAACCAGCATATGGTAGCCAGCGATTTCCATTTCTGCTGACAGATCTTCATGCCTCATTACATAGAGAAGGTAGACTTGAACACTAGAGATCGTTAAAGTATTTCCCTTAAAGAGAGTGTGTGGAAAATCACGCTGTGAAAGGCCAGTGTGCACAAAGGTGACAGGAGAGTCCTGCAATAATAGACTGTATTTGAAGAAAGAGAGAGTCCATTAGACCATGCCCCCGTGGGGTCTCTTGAGTTTTTGGAGGATGAAACCTCTTTCAATCCTAAACTCCTGGCCACATGTTGCCCTCCTTTCCCCATTGGCTGAGGTACTAGGAACATACAGCCTTCCCAAACCATCTACCACATATTCCCCATTTAACATATATCCCCCTCCCCTCCACCACCATCACGCATTTTATGACTGTTAAAATCAGCTTTAAGCCCACCATGGGCAGAGAAGTTAATGTTCATAAGTTGCCTAAACCTATGCATTTTCCCCTGAAGTTCAGACGTTCAGGCTGTGCTCAGTGTCTCTGTAACAAACTCATGCAGCTTGATGTTCATGAAGACCTCCACCCCCATTCTTCCAGAACCTGATCAGTTCTTCCAGACCAGCTTCTGCTGGTTTTGCTCAACTCTGTATTATCTGTACTTTACTATTTGGCTTGAACTTGACTCACTCCTCTGTCAGTTCTGTGATGTCTGTGCTTTGTACATTATCACACCTACACACCTGCTGTGATGCCAATGCCTCCATTCAGCCTCTTTCCTCCCAAGCATCATAAACTAAACTAACTAGCTTGAGTTTTCCTGTATGAAAAGGAAGAATTGAAACCAGAGTCCTAAAACTGCACTGCTGATTTTAATTTCAAAGAGCAGGAGTTAAGTTTTGCTTTGACCCATACAGGCTGCAAATAAAAAGCCTGTCAGTCTTTTGCTATAATTGCTCTTTGTCTTCTCTATTTTGGAATGTGTGATATACTGCTTCATAATATTCCATCTTGTTTCCATGGCAATAGCACGTGTTGGTTGTCTTCTTATATGAATCTCTAATGAACTTCTGTAGAGGAAGATCAAGTTGAAGATCTGTTCTTCATGTCACTACAAGTGCTATAATGACATTCTGTTGTAAAAATCAATCCCTTTCCAAAAGCCAGCATTATCAACATCTAGATGTCAAAAATTCAGCTAATAAGCTGCATGATCACAACACATCCCTACATGTAATCAGCTATCAACTGACTTAAACTCAGGTGCAGTGTACTCAGATATACATTATCAAATCTTGTTCAGATGTTAAACATAATTCTAGGTTTCATAATTTTCTCGTTTTGAAGAGTAATGTGGCATCGTTGAAATCTACTGTGTGGTTTGTGAATGTCTCTATTGGCTCTTTTATCATTTCAACAATGCAGATATGATGAGGGTGTGAATTACTGTCACACTGTTTAATTGCATATACTTTGGAGTGTGTAATGTTTTAAGAGAAGCACAATAACAGTTTTACTAAATCCCTGTGCATATTTCAGAAGAACAAAATATTTGCTTACCTCATAATGGGGCGTGGAAGATAAAATGCCTTGTTTGGATTGTGCCAAAGAATTTACATACATTGGACCAGAAACAGATGCCTGATGAAATTTCATATGCATCAGTTTTACACCAACACAACAGCATTTTACATGGTGCACGATATTACAGGCTAAGTTAGTAGGGAAAGATGCACAAAAACTAAAATGAAACTATTTCAAAACACCCATTTGCAGTATATTAAAGAGCCATCGTGTTTAACACTTTACTGTAGGAAAAACAAGAAAAACTATATGTTTTAATTGATAGGATCGTTGCCTCCAGTTTGTAGACCAAGTTGCCCAATAGTCAAATTATGTGTTCACATGGGTAAAACATGTCTATTCTTTTGCCCTCAGGAGTAAGACAGCTTTCAAGTACCATAGTTTAATAAAATTTAACCAGCCTTTATATCTAAGAAATTTACTGTAATAAAGGCTCTGGAATTTGAATAGCTATGAATCCTGCTTACACTTACCTTGGCCATAAAGGGCCAAATTCTTTAGCAGCATAAGGACTAGCTTGAAATTATGTGCTTTCTTACTCAGTGAAGAACTTCAGCAAAGAACTCACACATGGAGTCAAGCCCTTTACAGAACAAAATAGATAAGGAAAGCTTTTCTGAATCAAGACACAATTGCTTCAGTTTTTAAGATGACAGTCATTTGGGAGGTGCAATAGCAGATATATAAAAAGCATAAATATACCAGGTATCTGGTGGCATCACATCACAGAAGAGAGGGTTTGGGGAGTGGGAGCAGGGGTAGAACTGCTGCCTTCAAACATTTCTTACAGAAAATCATGCCTGAGAATATTTGCACAGTTTGTCACTTATACAGCCTCTCATTTTTTTTCATGGAAGGACAGCACATGTAACTATGTTGATTCTAAATGTTGCAGTTTAACTGTCTTATTACTTGGAGAGTTGCATATCTCTCTCCTGAAATTCAAAGTGTGACTCCTGAAGAAGAGTATGGCAGTAGCCATTTCTTTACATAGATAGAGAATGGGGTACCCCAACAGTTCAAAAATCCTGATCTGTCTCTGGTAGATTATGTGCCTCCTAGAGATGCTCCAATATTATGGTAAGATTTTATTTTTGTGTGATTCCCCCACATCTTTAGAACCTCCAACTCATGAACCAAATACAAAACTGATTCCAGTCTCTGCATTTAAAGCACTGTTGAAAATTCTGTCAGTATCTAATCATCAAGAAGCAGTTTCAAGAATCAGCAGCAGCGTGTGAGAGACAAGCTCAGTTTTCCTCCTGTGGACCAGCTATGCAGTTTGAAAAACCTGATGAGGTCAGAGTTTAGGGCAATACTGGAAATATTTTGCTTTACTTGGCGATTGGCTGGAATTTTGAATATTGATTTAGAGATTTATTAGAGCAGAGGGCATCTTTAAGCATATCTTTAAGGTCGAGTTGCATTTTTTGCAGTGGTAAAAGAGAAAGAATTTGTTTATTGTACCCTTTCCTGACGCTCATTTCTCTTTCAATTGAAGTATAGCCAGTTATACAAAGGAAAATAGAAAATTGAAAAAGCAATAGGAATTTGAAAATGTTTGGTTGGAAAAGTCACAGGAGAATGAGAACATGTTAGATTGCACTGTGAATAATCCCTAAAGAATTTCTTAGAGTTTGATTGCTTTTCTCCTACATTTTAGGAAAAATGGTAGATTCACAGTGTGATGCAGGTATCTGAGAAAGAAAATAAGTATTTTACCTGATAATTCACTTTAATGGGGATTAAGTCTGTAAAGAGTTATTAACTTGTAATACTTCTCTGTAGGTATGTTCTGCTAAGCTTTAGCAGTTTTCACTGCTTGATCCTTTTCTTTGACCAGTTATTCTGAATTAGAAAGGATTTTTTTGTTAAAATACATATCTACAGTTACTTTTTAATGCAAGTAGCTTCATTAATCTTCATATTACTTGTCCCATCTGCTTTGCTTTAATTTGGCTGGCATTTACACAATGAGCTACAGACCAAAAAGCAGACTGAGCCCTTTACATGTTGCCTTGCTACTGATACAGGCAATGTGCTGTGAAACCAGGCTCAGTTCTGAGCTGCCAGTCTGCTCACCCCGGCAATGTGCAATTTACCCACTCTGTAAGGTCTCATTTTAATTCAAGAGACAGCATTTAGGCACATGCACAGCATTTCCCCTCCAATAGGCAAGAAATGTGTCTACATATTTTGTCTGGCAGAAAACATAAGAGAACAGCTTTGCATAATCACATGGCAGTTTGCAGAATGAAGAACTCTCACTCTCAGAGCCCTTTTTTCCTCTCATTCATTTCTTGAATCAGTCCTAATAGATTCAGAGTCCAGGTAATGTTTCAATGATTTAAATATTCTTGCTTGTAGAAAAGCAAGGTGGTGTTGTCCTCTATCTCAAAGGAGGACAAAGACATTAGAGAAGAAGAAAGCCAGGGAAGGAGAGGAAACTATTTGCGTCATATGAAGTGAGACAATAGCACAAAAGGAAAGTTCAGTGAAGATGTAACTAGCCAAAATAAGAGAAAATATTTGGTTGGGGGTGTTAGATAGGATTCAGGACCTTTGGTTCCCGTGGCAACAAGACTGTGCTTAGAGTCAGTGGTTATGGGACTGGCAGGCTATTCTGAGAAGAACACAATGGACAGGTCCAGGTGTAGCCAGGACATGTAACTTCAGGTCAGATCTGGATGCACACTCCTCTCTGAAACCTGAGCTCACTCTTCCATGGGCACATGAGAGGTGTTTGCCTTGCACGTGGTAGCCCAGTGGGTGCAGCACAATTCATGGAAAGCAATACCCAGACTTCTCTACCCTCAGCCTGAGAAAGCTGCATTCCCTCGGTGTGTGCCCACAGACAGGACATCACAGATATCTTTCCCAGATACCATGCAATGCTCGTAAGACCAAGCATAGGGCAAGAAAGATCCTGACTCTGTGTATAAGCCAACTCATTGCAAAGCTGGAACATACAGGCAGGGATACAACAGCTGCATGTACAGGGACTTCTGTAAGGTTCAACTTGCTAATAAGCCATATAAATGAAGTGTCTTGCTTAACAGAGATTCGTTTTGCGGCCCGTAGTGTTCTGGATTTGATTTCCATCCCATGTTTGGACATTCTACGTGTGTCAAAAACCAGTAGACATCAGCTACAGTCAGGTGCACGGTCAGTCAAAGCACTCAGTGGTGGCACCGCTAAGAGCAACCAGAACTACTTCAGACATACGTAAGCAGAAAGTGCCTAAAGGGACACAAAGGGCCAGTGGAAAAAAAAAAAATCCATCCTTACTCTTTTCTATTCCATTCCTTCAGCTTTAAGGCCATAATAATTATGGGATTTTATATTTATTTTTTTACTATGGACAAACCTTGGCTTGACTTTGGAAACAATAGTCGACAGAGGCTAGAATCACACATCCAAAAATCCAGGAAAGACTAAAACTATTCCACCCCCGGTCCACCAGGGTAGACAAAGGAATGAAAGTCTTTATATCACAGGACTTTATATTCCTCATAAAAATTTTACTCTTGGGAACTGGAGAAAAGTAATGACTAAAAATTAGCCACAAGTGCCTAAAGTAATGCTTGTACTCTTATCTCGTGCACCACAACGTTTTGGCATGAGGGAATGTGAGGTTCAGCTAATGAAGGAATGAGAAACTTCCTCCTACCTTGTCCTTACTCTTGATCAAATGAGTTTCACAGCACTTGATCAAATGCATTAGGAAAAGCAAGGGAATGCTTTTCTATTGTTCCAGTGCAAAAAGTGAGTTTCCTAAAAGCACATTTCTCAGCCTTGCGTTAATGGCTTTCACCTGAACTATTCAGTGTTACAAGTTTCAAAGACTTCATTGGTAACTTAGCTTGTTTGAGTGTTTTCTTTTTTTTCTCCCATATATATTACTGGTTTAGCACATTGCAGCTATGATGTTGCAGATGGAAACTGTTTTGATAATTGATGCTCTAAAATACCACTTACGCATAGGCTGAGATATTTGTGTGTTTGTCTATGTCCATATCTGCTTTCTCCTAAAGACTCTGATTTATTTACCACAAAACAACAAAAAATCTGGAAACATAGCTAAGATGAAAAGAATTTACATCCCTGTCACACTGTTTACAATTGGATGCAGAGAAAAACAAGTCCAGATGAGGCTTTATTCTCTTTTCAATCTTCTCACTAAACTTGGCATGATCTGGAGGTCTATTATTGTTCCCCACCTCTCTACCAGAATACGTGTGCTGAGTATATCATTGCTGTAATTTAACATGCAGTCAGCACTGGTACAACAGAACTGGCACGCAGTGCAGAATAATTGCAAATCAAGTGTGAGACATTTTATCAGATAAAGTCCCTGCTCAGTGACATTCAGCAGGAGTTTTGCTAGAGGCTGGGAGTTCACCAGCGGGTTGCACAGGGCAGAATATTGTGAGATAGCACTCTTGACAGTCCAGTAAAGTACTTTGCTTTCAGATACAACACGATGCATTCTCCTTGTTCCGTCCTTTTTTTACAGGTTCCAGTATATTCGTTGCTGCTTTCATACTGCAACTCTTGCAGGAGTGTGGCTGTATGGGGAATAATATGGAAATTACTTTAAATGGAAACCTACAGAAATGTTGTGCCACAGTTTTTAATATTTTTTTAATAAAAAATAATACAGATAGTGTAGTGGGGATGCCTAACTCTGGCCATCTAAACCTGGAAGACTGAGCCATTCAGCCACTTTTAAAAATTCACAGCGATGATTGCTGCCTGGAGGAATTGTTAAAACAAGATATGAATCGTGTCAGTGCGAACAGGTAATATACACCGTGAGTAAGGTAATTAAGAGAGTGTTTATCTTATTTTGTGTGGTCCTGTCGCTCCCGTTTCCTCCCGGCCCCGCCACTCGCGGCAGCGCCTCCCGGCCGCGCCCACCAGGGGGCGCTGTGTCCGTGCCGTGCTGCCGTCGCTCTGGCGGTGCCGTCGGGCCGCCGCTTCCTCCCTCCCCCCCTCCCCGCCTCCCGGGCCGCCCCTCCCCCC
>WBMZ01014324.1:15262-32201 GCA_013400975.1 Atrichornis clamosus
CCTTCTTCCTTCCCCCCCTCCCTCCCTCCCGGGCCGCTTCCAGCCCTGCCCGGGCACCCCGCTGCACTCGGGGCACGGGACGCGTTCCGGGGGAGCCCAGGGGGGTTCCTGCGCCGAGCTGTGCCCTGGTGGGGCGCGACCAAGCACGGTCTCTCAGCGATTCGCGGCTACAAGAGAGAAATGCTGAATTCTCGCTGACTTGGGCTTATTTCCGAGCGGCTGAAGGCAAGGATAGCCGTGGTTTTAGTCTTTTATTTCCCCCATAGCAAAATGTGTACTCAGTTTTGAGTAGTGCTATAAATAAACAAAGTAAAAAATAATAACTGGGAGGCACTGGTCTGCAGAGTAACAAAGCCCCGTGCTTTCATCTGGGCCCTGCAGAGCTGTGCCCTGTCTGTCCCGATTCCACTCGGGAAAGGGAAGGAATCTGTGGAACTGGAAGGATTTTTTGTGGCTTTCAGCCCCTCTGCCCGTGTCCAGACCGAGTGTGTGACCACCCCACGACAAACCTGAGCCCAGCTCAGCTGACCAGCGGGTGAATCCTCACCGCTGCCAACCCCCGGGAATGCCGGTGCTGTCTGTGTCCAGCCTGAGCTGCCTCAAGCCTTAGAGCCCTTGAAGGCTTTTTCCGCTTTTTGTTTTCAGGGTTAGTCAACGGGCCAGCGGATGGCTTAACTCAGCTGACCTTCCTCCCTCAGCAAGGCTGACAGCGGTGCACGGTATTGATCTCACTGCAGTACAGGAGGAGCAGCCAAAACACCGGGAGTCACTCAGCTCGTACAGTCTGGTACCGTGAACTTTCAGAAAGCAAAAGTGCTTGATCAGGAGGCTGATAGAGTAAATCATCAAAAATATCTGCTGTCCATTGTGCCTCTTGACATTCATTGTGCTGCAGCTGTGACTTGTTTTATTGACTCATTATAAGGATATAATGCACTGGGGAGTTAGAAACTTGCAAAGGGAAGTATCTGCTGTCCCATAAATTGTCCCTCTAATTTTGTAACACATTACAGTTTAAAGGCAGGTCATAATGTTCCCAATCAGTTACCAAAAGGTAGATCTCTAACTAAAAATGACTGGAGTGAGTAGCTGAGGAACTGACTTCAAATTGGAGCACTGGAAATCAGGCCAGGTTGAATTAACTGCTGGTGGAGCCTGGCTCTGAAAACACGGGCTGCTGTCACCAAGTACAACACTTGCCTTTTGAAACAGATCCAGGGAATGAACAAACAAAAAAATACTCTAGACAACTTCAGGGTGCTATTCAGTGGCACTGACCCTGCCTGCACCAATGAGAGGCATGACCTGAAGGCCCTTGCCTGGAACGCAGGTACAGAACAAGTGCCATCACCAATGCATATGCATCTGCTTGACTCTGGATGGGTTCTTCAGCTAGAACCAAATCCACACTCTGCATGTTGTACAAGGGGAAAACGGGGAATCGGGATTAGCAAGGGTCTGTTTTTTCCCCTCCAAGTACTCTTGCATGGACTGAGTAGGTAACTATACAAGTAAGCTGGATCATAATGGGGGCTGCTGAGATTTTTGAACAGCTGATTAACCTCTTTCTCCCATTTATGAATCTGATACATATTAGTATGCTAACTTCTTTCAGCACATATTTCAGTTGCAGCATGGAGAGCTGCAGCAAACGTTTGTTTTGTTTATTGCTTATTTTTCAAATGTCATCATGCACCAGAGGTCTGCAGGAGCTCATCACTTCTCAGGGACAAGAAGACTGCAAGAACCTTCTGATGGGGAACAGTCCGTGCAGTCTTCTGCCTAAAGTTTTTTCCCCTATATGTGGGCAACGAGACAGAATATCACATAAATTAAAAAACAGATTGAAGCTCTCATTGTGTTTAAGCTGCAGTATATATTAGGATATGGCATTTGTCTAATGATGAGTCTTATGGCTGAGGTGTTAAAAAAGAATTAGTCTAGGCAATTTAGCCACCAGACAGCTATTGATATTAACAGAAGCAGGCTGATTGACTTTGCAAGTCTCCAATTATAATCCGTGCTATAATTGTGATTATACTTCTCCAAAGAGCACTGCTGAGCCTCCACTTTTGACTCATACCAGATTCCCACTGAAGTCAGCAGGAGCTGTGCTTGAGATGGGGCTCTCATAGGCAGCGTGGTTTGTCCGAAAGTAAACAAGCTGTTCCTGTAAATTTCTTCCCTAAAATGGACTGTTTTCTCCTATGTATGGTCATAGCTCTAATCAAGCATGCAGCTTTTGCTTTATTCTGACACAGGAACAAAGTAAGGTTTAAGGGACTGGTAGTCTGGTGTATCTTCACACTTGTCCAGCACTGTAAAAGTCTTAACTAGACTTTTGAGTCTGGCAGATCAGGGGCTAAGCTCGAGTCACCATCCAATAATTCAGTATCCAGAATCCCCTGCTTGCCTGTAAATCTTATTCTCATTAGTTTTTGTGCAGACAAGTAAATGTATTTAATTGATTTCATCATCATGATTAAAAGGAGGCAAATAGATTTACTGCAAGAGGAGTAAATAGGTTTATTGTGGAAAGCTTACATGGGAAAAATCTATCTTCATCACCTTACCTACTGTATTATACACTCAGGAAAAAGCTACATATTGATTGTGGGTGAAGTTGTTAATTGTCTGGCCAGCACTACAAGCAAGGAAACATGTTTGGGAAGCAGCTTTCCATTTTTGTAGAAAAAAAGGAAACAAAGATGATAAACTGGGGAAAACCTTAAACAGCAAAATTCGTAAGACTATAATTGTTCATGTTAAGATGCACAATGCAAGAAGATCATATTAGAAAGCTTCTGTAAAGGTTAGCTTGGTGACAGATTGCCCCCATTGTCTCTATAATCACTTGCTAAGCCATAAAAAACATAAATCTCTCAGCTTGCAAACAGATCTGTGGAAGTACAATCCTGTGGGATTCTGCATGGCACTACCAGCCTATTAAAGTTGATCAGAGGGTGGCGTAGGACTGCCATCTCAGGCTATGTTTGAATGTTCTTCTACTCTCTTATTTCTGGGAGAAATGGGATCTTCACCCCTTTGGCATTTGCTGGGAATCAAAGAGCATGTGTGTCCACAATCAGAAGTATATGGACATTTCTTCATGGAGAGTTTTCAGAAATATCATTGCAGCTGTTCTTAAACATCATGTTCTACACTTCCCTGTGTCCTTTATAGTGCTCTGCTACATGATGGCTGTGTTAACATAAAGCCATATCAGCATTTTAATCTTGGATATTTTATTACTGGCTCCTTTAATCCCAGGCTTATTTTTTCACTTTGTCATCTTTCCAAAATTTGCGTTATCAAATACTAATAATCAAGCACTGAAGCAGAATGAAGAGTATCATTCAAAAACTTCTCCATTATAGTGGTGGTTACAGCATGTTATCCTACAGTATTTGAGTACTTGCATACAGGAAAGATTTCTGTCTCCTGAGAGGGCCTGGTGGCAAGGAGTTGTCCTAGTTTCACAGAGAGTAATTTGGGCATTAGCCATAATACCACATAAGCCCTCTGGCTTTTTAAAAGTGATGTTAGGAGTGAGGCACAGCATGGCCATGGTTTCATAGTGAGTCTGGGGTCTTGCAGGACTTGGGCCCTGAGCATACCCTACTTTTGATAATCAGCCTTCTCTTGCTAATCCATAGCCGTGCTCCACAATTCAGTAGGAGAAGCCCTCTTACTGAGCACACTTTAACTTGCTTCTGTTGAGAGAGAACCCAACATTTCTAAAGTCAAATCATCATTTTTTTCTCTACCTTACTTTTGCAAAATAATAAGGTGAGGCTTCCTGATGTGCAACCACTTGCAGTTAATCAGGCAGTGACTGTGTCTGTGAGGGGCTCAGGGAGCTTCCACATGGAGCCAGGTTAATCTCAGTTTTCAACATTTCTGTGACCTGCAGCCATGGTGGGGGGTGGCAGGAGCATTTTCCAGAGACACAAGTGTCATGTAGTGGTGAAACAAACCCACCTGATCACACCCCAAGGGCATCCATCTGCCCACTGGTTTCCATACAGAGCACTGGGCAACACATTTTCTTTCTGCCACACTTTTAACAACCTAATGCAGAATGTATGTAGTAATGCTTCTTTTAGCTTTCATCCTTGTGGAACTTCTTTTATGCAGGCAAATGGAAAATAATATGAGCCCACCACAGCTAAGCAGGCAGCAGACACTAATGGCTCTCTGACTAAGGTTCTTCTGTCCCTGTGATGGCATATGGAAAGGGTCTGTCTGCTTGGGTACAGTGACAACCAGCATCACCCTGCTCCCCAGGAGTTAAGTGAGAATTTTACAGTGCAAAGGGCTGTTCAAAGCTTTGTTTACTTATATTTTGTCCATGGAAGGAATGGACATTTTTGTTTTAGAGTAGATTTTTTCCCCAAACTCTTTTGCCTTCTTTAGCACATAACTCCACACTTGCTAGTGAAGCAGAGCATAAACAGTAATTCTCTTGTAATTGGTCAAATACAAAAGAAGAAACATCTTCTCACCAGAAGCATGACTAGCAGAGGAACACGCAGGGAAAGATGCCAGAGCTGGTGACAAAGTAGAGTGGAGAAATACTGGCTGGTTATGTATAATTTTCCTGATATAACTTTCTGGCAGTTCATCACAGTAACTATAATGGAACAAACCCAGCTCAAGGTGTTGTGCTGGTCTTCTGAGGGAAAACAGATGTTTAATCTAGTCACCTAGAACTCATCTTGTAAAATTACTGCCAAGAATTGCTCAGTACACATTTTCAAGTGCAGAACTGGAAACCCACCCTTTTTTTAGGACAAAGGGGGATTTACCATATTTTCACCTGATGTCAAGGACTGAGACTTAAGGAAAATCCCAAGTGCTTCCCAGTCGAGTAGGAGCTGGTGCATGGAGGAAGTGGAGCTACGTGGCCTTGTAGCAGTGAGCAATGAAAATCTGAGGATCCAGCCCCTCTTCTAGGAGACAGAGTAAGGACATGCCTTGTTTTTCAAATGACGCTTCACCTCCCACTGCCTCACAGCGTTTCCTGCTAGAGCAGGCCTTAGGCAGTCACGCCAGGCAGCTTTCTTTATCCTAAGGGTGAATTCACGGGGAAAAAAACCCAACTAATAAAAAACCTAACCAAAAAAAGCACTGAATCCCTTTGCAAAGCTGCCAGCTGGCTGTGTAACCGGGCGCTGGGCAGGGCTCAGATCAGCCAGGTAGTCAGGGGCTCTTGGCAAGCCGAGGGCAGTGGAGCACATGGGTCTTTCCCTGCGTCGCTCTGCGCTCAGAGCCACCCAGGGTCGGGGGCTCAAGAGCCTCCAGCTCTCGCTATCTGCCAGCCCGTCAGCTCCCATCTCCCGCTCCCACAAAGCGCACCCAGCGGGGCTCACGCTCCCGCTTTCATTTGTCAGCCTGCCTGCGTCAGCAGTAATACGGAGCTCAGCTGCTCATCATCCCAGCTGATAACATCGCGGGAGGAATTAGACAAGGCATGCTGGTAGGAGGGAGAGAGAGGGCTTGAGGGAGACTAATCGCAGGCACAGTGATGGGAAACAAATGAGATCAGAAAAAAAACAACCCTCAAACAGGGTATTCTCAGGCTAGAAGGGAGTGTATTTTTAGGAGGATAGGGCTGTTTCAGTCCCAGCTGTGGGGAGCCACGGGATAGCAGCAGATCTCCCCGGGATTTCAGCAGGGTTTGCCTCAAGACTGAAACGAGCGAGTTGCCACAGGGCACTCGGCATTCAGCTGAGCTGCAGAAAAGATAAATGTGTGGGTTGAGAGGCTGGGTTGTCCACTTGTGCCCAGATGAGCTGTAGCAAGAGGCAGGGGAGGGCTCACAGATGCTGTCGATTCTGCAAGGGCACTGTGCAGGCTTCCCCTCTTCAGAGCAAAAGTGGAAAGCTTTTTGCTTACACAGCTTCTGCCTGAGATTTGAAGCACCCTTTGCCCATGAGGACGGTGCTACTGAGAAGAGGCCATGCCACAGACGGTCTGGTGAAACCCAGGGAGGTCCTGGCCGTGCAAGCAGCACTATTCACTGCGCAGCAGCCAACTGGAATCCAGTCCCCAGTACTTCCCTCGACAGCAGAGAGCAGAGTGCTCTATCAAAAGAAGGCATACATTTAATCAATTCCTGTGGTGCTGTAAAACTCAAATTTAATTTGAATTTCTTTAATATACCTTGGCATTTTAACCACTGTTAGCAATGGAGCAGTGATATACTCTTTCTCCCGTTTATTTCCCAACAGAATGTGTCTCTTTTCACTGAAATTCAGTAAGTGTTTTGAAAACATTGTGGCAAGGTCAAGAATGTTTTGCAAAATCTTTATCTGTGTAACGTAAATGGACCTGGCAACAGAAAAGATTGTGCTCTGAACTCAGGGAAAAATGTGAAATAACTCATCCCCATCAGTTTTGCTCTTTGTATGTGGCAGTAAATTCAGGGTGACTGTCCATATCCAAATGTTGCATGGCATCTGGAGTTACAGTGGCTGGATTGTCTGGTTTTGTGCACCATGTAGCTGCTTGGTTCTCCCAAGAGCCACAAAGTGACCCTTGGAGGGCAGTCTCATCCAGAGCACCAGTGTGGGCTGATCACAGAGCTACAGACCAGAATTCCCAGCTTAGAAAGCTGCCTTTCATGGGCACCAGAGAAGAAACAAATATCACAGTGCAGAATGAGCTTTTTTTTAAAATGAGTATTGTGTCATGACTAGCTCATCTAGAACCAAATACTGTAATAATTTATGCCCATGTTTTGCTTTTTGGGGGGCATATGATTAATTTTGTACATAAATTTTCCATATCCCCAAATTTTCTGCAAAGTTCAACAGTAGATGATTATTTAACAATAAAAAAAAATTGCTTTCTCATACCTTTTCTTTTTTCTTCTTGCAAATTGGCAACCAAGAGAAGCACTATTAGAGTGATGCTGAAATCAAAAGCTTTGGCTCAGATTTTCAGAGTGACAGAGGGAGAATTGTCAAGGGAAAGGTGTCTGTCCTCTGCATATCTGGCCCCAAAAGGTAAGCCAAAAAAGAGGACACTTTGGTTACTGAATTCTTGGCCAGTGGCTACATTTGAATATTCAATTGCTGTGATGGCAAAGCTTCCCTTGAAATGATTTTTTTGCCTGATGTTCAAGTTAAATTGCATTTAATTTCATATACTTCCACAAAAATTATTCCATACTCTGTCTTTTCTTTTGAAGCATGCATAGACTAGTCTTGCATCCTTTGCTAACAAGCCCAAGAGGAAAAGCCTAGGTTACACAAGTTAAAAAATATCTGAAAGGCTGGTAGTTTTGGCAGTTTTTGTTGACAAAAATGGAAAGAAAGCTGTGTCCATCCGAAACACCCGCTGCACTAGTGTCCTCAGCTCCTGCTTTTGGACTCAGCTGTCTGGTGTTTCTGCTGCCTCTGGGGTCTGGGAGCAGGAGACTCACCCAGTCACCAGTATAACCATCCTCCCTGAACAGCAGAAGTCTCTCAAGTTATACAGTGAGGTCTACAAATAATCACATCAGCTTAGCACTAACATGCTTAACACTTAAACTCTGGGTTGTTTGTCCTTATTTCACTTCAGATTTTGCCTGGAAAGTTCAAAAGCTGGTCCCACCGTAATCTTTCAGCTGAGCTTCACTTTATTACTGCATTGTTGGAAATCTTCTGAAATGTATCTTAATCTCGTTCCCACCTAGATTTACCTTGTTTCTCAATTCTGCCCAAGGGAAGATTCTTTTTACTGCACAGTACATACATGTCCAGCACAGCTTTTCATACAACTGGAGAACATCTTCCCTCTCTGCAGGTGTTCCCTGCAATAACTACCAATACCTTTCCTCTTCTTTCATTGGAGCTCATTTTTTTCCCCCAAGGGCTTTACTCCCTGCAATTGCAGTAACTGGATGCAAATACAGGACCAGGGAGTAAGGCCCTTTTTTTTCAATCAGACCCCACAGGGTTATTCAAGAACTTAATTGACCATATAACAACTTAAATTCCCTCCAATGTATTCAGCGATGTGCAGGTGCTCCTAGAGAAGCTGTAACCAGCAGCTCCCAAATGGAGCAGGCTTTGGTGCAGGGATGGATTTCATGGCAGGCTGCTCCAAATACCAAGAGTCAGTTGGGGCTTAATGGTGACCCTTACCCCTCCTCAGTAAAAACCTGGGGTTCATTTGGCTCAGAAGGGACTCTTGTCTAAATACTTCCTTAACTCCCTGCTCTGCCCCAGCTCTGCTTCTCTCATGCTTCATCTGTGCTCTGCCCCATGCAGTGATGTGCCAGCCTGGAGGGGGAGCTTCTCTGGGACCTCTGCCCTGACTTTAGCTCAGAAAAGATCAGTCCTTGGACAAGTTAGGGCATTCCATGGAACCTGGGCCTTAGCAGGAGAAAGCTGAATGGAGAAAGTGAGTGATGAAGGGACCACATGAAAATAAGACTTGCCTCAGGCCAGCAGTAAATACAAAGTGGACCTCAGAGGCTTCTCCCTTGTCATCAGGGTATATTTTGGACTGAAGGAAAAAAAAGCTCTAGGTTAACATCTG
The DNA here is from genome assembly GCA_013400975.1 of Atrichornis clamosus. Classification (NCBI taxonomy): domain Eukaryota; kingdom Metazoa; phylum Chordata; class Aves; order Passeriformes; family Menuridae; genus Atrichornis; species Atrichornis clamosus. The sequence continues at coordinate 23,795 of WBMZ01014324.1, forward strand.
TGAGTAAAGGAATTGAGACCAGAGTTAAATAATGAAAATGTTGATGAAAGAAAAGAAATGACTGGATACAGACTGAAAATCTTTAAAAAAAAAAAGGCATTCTTAGGATGGCTGTAAGGTGAGACAAGAAGCAGCTGGTATAACCTCCACAAGGACTGAAGCAATGCCTACCAAAAGGAATATGGTGATGATGGGACCAGTTGCCATTCTCTGTGTCACAGAACGAAGATGTCCAGGAGTAACCAGCACAGGGGCTTCTGCACACAGGGAACAGGTTAGGCAGGGTTGTGTTTGGGCTTTTCATTCCAGTGATTAGGGATGGCTAACAGTCTTGTCCCTCTCCAAGGAAACAGGCCCTTTTCAAATACTTAAATATCTCAAGGTGCAAAACTTCTTGAAACCTGTCCATTACATCTCTGCTAGCTGTGGCACCTTATGGGAACCAGTGCTTACAGGTCTAATTGGTGTCCCTTTGTGGACTAGTGGAATGAGTTAATGAATTGTCCACCCTGCTTATTACTTACTGAAAGCTATTTATTCTCACATTATAATACCAGCTAGAGGCTAGAAAAATCAGGGTCTGTATATTTCTCATTATATATTTGCACAGACATAAAATAAACTGCATTCAAAATATGCAGAGTTCAAGACTAAGGGAGAAGTGTTATCCACATTTTATAGATGGGGTGCTGAAGGATCAGGAGATGACACAAGTTCCAGATCATACTCAATGTATGATAGAAAAGGAAACTCAGGTTTAAGGACAAAATGATCCTTCCTTCCTGTAATGAAAAGAAGGGAGGTAATAAACACAAGAAAGATGGGATTGTACCTTCTGTAGAGTATTTGTAGTGTTAAAATAACCTTAATTCCCTGAATAAGACAGTCTCCCTGCTTTTTCTTCATTTTGCATGCAAGAACTGTGACACTTACTTTGATTTTATTTTTTTTACTTTCTTCATTATTGCATCAAAATCTACAATAAATCAGGCTCAGGAGCTCTGGGAAGTTTGCAAAACCAAGCCCTACTCATCTCCAGGCATTTATACATGACGCATACACTCATCAGCGCTCACTGCTGTTGTTTCTCTGCCAATCACCTTACCCAATGTGAAGATGTGTCACAACACTGAGCAAACATGGAAACAGCCACTTTAATCAACCATATTTTCCCCATCTGGTAACTTTCCTTTAACATGGTAGTCCAGCTTTCACACAGATTTTATAGAGAGAAAGTTTACAAGCAATAAAAATTAACAGCCAGTATATATGCAACAAACAAATCAACAACCCCCCTCTATAGTGTGTGCCTGAGTGGATCTAATTCAAACTGTGACTAAACTGTGGTTGCGTTTCCATGAGATATTTTGCCTAGGGATGTGCGGTATGCACATTGCATGATTCATTTCAGTGAGAACTAGACCAGGGGTGACAGAAAGAAGTTCCGAGGACAAGCACAGAAAAACAGCCATGACAGGAGAAGAAAATCACACAATGAATTGCTTTGCCTTGCCCTTAGAGCACTTACAAGGCAGGGCAATGAGGGCCTTCCCTTCCCATGTGCCTGTGAAGAACTTCACTTACTCCCTTCATCTTCACCTATCCCACCCCATAAAGAGAAAAAAGCCCAGAATAATGTGCTTAGATACTGGGATAGTTGATGCTTCCAAGGGCTCTCTCTACCCTACTTCAGTTTGCATTGCAGTTAAAGCTCCTTCACACACACCCGATGGACAATTCTGGGAGCACTTCTTTCCCAGCAGAATTCTCAGTAGGGGTGGGGAGCAGGTGCCTTGCTAGAAGTAATCCTCACAGCTGTCTGGTTCATGTATTGTTAATACAAGCACATAATTTCCATTTGCGTAGATTAGGAGTATTAATGGCAACAGAACAATGAATATCTGTGCAATTAAAATTTGACGTCTTATATTTGTCATGCCACCAAATAGCTTGTTTTCAAATTATAAAACAGTTGTGTGAATGGAATCAGGCTGTGATAATTTGTATGTACGAATGATATTTTAAGACCCACTTGTTTTTGCATCTCATTCAAATACTGCAGATATTGGGTGGATGGAGGAGCATACATACATTCTGTTTCAGAGAGGCTTCTCTTCCCATCCTTCAGTGTAGCTGATGGATCTGTCTCTCCTCCCGGTATTCATTTTCTGTAAGACTTGGAAAGGAGAAGACAAACCAAACACAGCACAGCATTTGAGCACATAATGTTTTCAGAGTTGGCTGGGAGTGGTAGTCTGTTGTTCTGTCAAAACAAAGATGATGTGACAGCTCTGCCTGTCAGTCTTTGCCCAAACTTCTCCTACCTTTCACTTGCCCTTCTCCTTTTCCTTCAGCTGCATAACCTCAGTCAAATTTGGCAAAAGAAATGAGGGATAATATCTCAGACATACTAAGTTCCTGCAGTTTTTGCCAAAATCAGAAAGTGACCCTGCTGGAGCCCACACTAAGGGAGCAGCCAGTTGTTACATAAACAGTTTCCAGGCGCTTCAGTTACTTGCTGCTTTTTGTCCAATGATTTTTCTGCTCTTTGTGCAATTGAGAAGCCAAACACCGGTGTTGGCAGTGGGCTGGAGTGGGACACAGGAGGGGCATGGAGGGATTACAAAAGTGGTGGATGCAGGAGATAGAACTCTACGGCAGGGCTAGAAGTGGAGCTGCAGAACTGGAAGCACTTCACATTGGGCTGAGAATGTGTACAGTATGTGTGAGTAGGGCACTTAGTGAAAGGGAGAAGAGGGAATCCAGAGAATAAAACTTTGCATATGATATTAACTCATCTTTTTTATTTAAAAGCAATAAGTCTAATTAGATGTTTCATAATTTATGTTTCACAAAACCATTGTTTCTAATGAATGCAATGGAAATATATTTTAAGAGAAATGAGGGAGAAGAGGGAAAATATTTAAGTCTCAAAACCAAGGAAAGATAAGTGTCTGCATTTAAAATGTTCTTAATTTCCAACTCTTAATTCAACTGCTTAACCATTTACTTTGATAAAATACACTTGACTAATTGGCATAATTTTCTTTGTTAATAACAGTGAAAGGTGGTCTCAGACTCAGTTAAGAGATCCTTTGTAGTCTGATTCCTTAATAAGGTGAACTTGCAATAGCTACTACGTAACTTGTATTTTTGGTTTAGTGAGATTAGGAGAGTATTGCCTCCTCTTAGGTGCTTGGACAATTTTGAGAGCTAGTGATATCCAATGCCAAGGCAGAAGAGAGGAATATCTTACGGGCAAACGTGAACAACTATTTTCAAGCATGAAAGCACTGGGAAAATTGATATGACCCTAGGAAATATTGATGGTCCATGATGGGAATAGTATAAACATATACAAAGCAAGAATTGTTATGGCCAGAGCTGTCAGGGGTTACCTGACACCAGTCTGTGGGAACCTAGGTTTTCCTAGTTCCACAGTGGTGTAATTCCTCATTCTAGCAAAGTTTGCTGGCATGGTGACTCCTCTGTTCCATTGTATAGTGACCAGAGGGTCGGAAGACAGTAAAAAATAACTAAAATAAATCCTTAACTGAAGAGTTTTCCTGGTGTTTATATTTTTGTTCAATGTACTGAAGTATACAATGTTGTTAAAAGCAGAAATAAAATAAATAAATTGACAAATTTGACTTAAATAACTTCATATCTACTGTTCTCTGAAGATCATATGCAATGCATGTGTGATCCAAGATGAACGTCATCAATAGAAATGTAATTGTCAGTATATTATCATCTGAGACTTTTCTTCATCCTGAAATGCTTCAGCATTAATATTTGCAGCCCAGCTCTGCACAGCCAAGATGCTGGATGAGGAATGCTCTTTAAACACCTCCTCCAAAAAGAGTTGAATATGCCCAGTGATCATCTCCTGCTGCACACTCAAAATGTCAGGACATTTCAGATCAGCATTTTCCTGTTCCTTTGTTGTTGGTGTTGATGGTGGTGGTTTAGTTACAGCTGAAGAAGTTGTGCTATATCTGAACAGAGGAAACCACAGCATTTTTGCAGAGCAAGCAAGCGCCAGGAAGTTGTCTTACATTCCGTACTGGCATTAACTCCTAAATTGTCCCGTTCACTTCTCTGATATAATTTTTCTTTAAAGCAATCTAACAAAAAACAGGCTTCCTGAAAACTGATAAAATTTTTCTTGCTCTTTTCTCTGTAGTGGTGCTGTACTGTTCCAGCTCAGCTTATCAGCACAAATGTACTCACCTTCATTAACTGCTAACCTTTCTAAAGATATCAAGGGGAGATGGTAGTTTTTCTTTTCCTGATGAAAAAGATTTGTGAGTTCTACCAGAGTGCTGACTTTCTCATTCTCTAAACCCTTTTTTCTGATGGTTTTCTTTTTCACCTGGTGATTGCTGGCAGGATTGGAAAGGGCTGACATTTTAGGATGGCAGGCACCCCACCCAACATGAGGACCCACTGCTATCAATTCACACAGGGCCTCAGCTTATTCTAGAGATTAATCAACTGAATAGGAGGTGTAAGGGTGATAATCACATAAATAGCTGGCTCTCTCATAAATAAACCATTTATCCTAAGATCTGTTAATTAACTTTATCAAGACTGAAATATGAATAAATGCCTTACTCTCTAGGTGCCAGTAAAATCATAATTTTTGCTTATAATAATGCCAATCCTATATGAATCCTACCTCCATTTTTTAACCTTAAGAGTTTTGTGTTTCTCTCTTGACTTTGACTGACCTTTGAGCAGACACACAACAGCTGATGGGAATTCGGAGCTGCCTCTTTGCAAAGTCCTTTTCAGTAAGATATAATTTCAAGTCCACCTAGTTCACAAAACTCCTGAGTCATCCTATGCCTGGCTGTCTGTCTGTCTGCAGTATTTGACCAAAATGGAGGACAGGCTGATACTCAGTTGTGATCTCACAGGTCCTCTGACTCAACTTTGGAGCTTACCCAAATACCTGCATTGGGCAGAAAATGTCTTGAGTTTTCCATGGACACTAAGGCCTGGATGCCTGCAGGTTGGCCATCACTTTTTCATTGGCCAATTTGGGCCAAATTTGCGGGAAACATGGTCACAAAAGTTATAGTTTTCCTATTCTTTTCAAAATTCAGTCAGGGAGTCCTTTGAACTGCTACTGAAGGTACAATGTACTGGCAAGGGAAGATGGATTTAGTTTTATTTTGCATTAGTCCATTTTGCTCATAAGCCAATTAGTTAAGAAGGAAGACATTAAGTCATAGTAACTTTTCATCTCCAGTCCTAGTATGTGCCAAATGCGTGTCCTTCACATGGTTGTCGCTCCAAAGTCAAACCCTACTGCTCTCCCATCTTGCTTTGAAGCATAGGCTGAAAATGAGGCCCCTGCAGAGGTTTCTCTGAATGAAGGTTCTCATCATTGCTAGTATGTATTTCCTTTGGATCCAAGTGGCAAAAAGTGCAGCAGTATGGCCTGTTGCCTTTGCTTAACTTTTGTGTTTCCTGAGCCTTTATCAGGACAAACAAACAGCCACCAGCCTTTCCCCTTTTTCATGAGCTGCTATGAAAATTGGTTCAGTCAGCTGCATGTGCAAGTCTTCCTGTGGTTTTAGAAACAGCAGCAGTGGAGTAACATTTAATTTGCAGCTTCTACTTCTTAACATCAAAGGGAAAGGTGGTAACTGTTAATTGCATCACAGCGTGTGTGAGCTGGTGAGCATGTTTGCTCTGACTCCAGGTGTCCTGGGATCAGCAAACCTAACCAAACACAGATCCAACGCACCATGTGTGCAAACCTAAGCCCAAACCTGGGAGAATGTTTGTGTTTATTGTTCCTGTGTATTTGGAGACAAAAACTCATGAACTATGTCTCAGAGCTCCTGACTAACACACGCAGATATAAAAGATTTTGTGAATGCTGACATATATTCACTGGTGAGGGCAATCACATGCTGAAGATGTGTATGTGGCAGTTCTATCTAAAAGAGCTTGAAGCTGTTCAGATCAGGCATGTTGCAAGAAATAGGTTGCAAAATTTGTTTTTGAGGCACCATTCTTTCATTTTGAAGTCATGCTGGACCTCAGGGATTTGGGGTTTTTAGAGGTTTGGTCTTTTTTTTATCTAATTCTGTCTGCAGTGTGGACAGCGGGTAGGTGGCGATGGTGGTGGTGGGGTGGTGGAGTAGTGGGGTGTGTGTGGTGTATTACTCTACTGGGGAAGGATTTAGTGTGAAAGACTGCAGGGTTAAGGCTCCAGGGTGAATCCTGCAAGGTTACAAACTCTTACTGTTGCTTCTGCCATGACTGACCGTTCTCCTTTCTCCCTTCCGTCCTCCCTTCTCCTCCCTGCTCATTCCTTGCCAAAACTAAAGCTGTCACTGTAAGAGGTAAGAGCTGTAAAGGACTGTGCTGCTTTAGAGCAGCTTGCAGGGAAGCTGTGATGATGGAAATACAATGAAAATTTGGTATATTCTAATTAACCTCAGGAATATTGCCATCAGGAATGCAGAGTATTCCCCTGGAAAAGCTGCTTTTAAGTGGCTGATTTTGTGTTTGCCCATGAAGCTATTATCAGACCACATAACAGCTTTGGGGAAAGCTTGTGAAGGCTGTTCTTGAATAGGCTTCCATCAGAAAAGGAGGGGTGGGAAGTCGGCTCGGGTGCTGAGAGGCAGTCTGTTGCATTTAGGAAATACAGCAAACAGCCATATAGGAAAGCAAAAGAAATGGAAAAAAACCAACAGGACTCTCTATTTAATGGCTCAAAAGCTTAGGGGCACCTCACCCAGCAATACCCAGCAATTTCAGACTGATGAGTCCTTAATCATCAGACACTGATGAAAGCTTTTCTGCACCAGAACAAACATCATATCCTACTGCTATGCACGGAGACGGAATCTGGTAAACTATTTCAGCCTAGCTACAAAATTAACCTGAAACAGACTGGGAACAGGCAATAATAAGGTGTAACCCTGCAGCTTTACTGCTGTTCAATAATTTTTTATTAGTGAGTTCAGAAACTGCTTCTGTGTGATCTGGAAAAGTCCATTTCAAACAGCATTGCAGGGTGATGTGGGGCATGTTCCTGGACTGTCTTGCCTGCCTTAGGGTTTGAGATACTTGTATATAAAATGAGTCTACCCCTTGCCCCTTTCCAAACCTAGAGCTAATTTGTTCCCACACCTCAGTTTGTGTGAACAGATGCCTCCATATCTGAGCTCACAATTGCTGGCTGGGAAGTGATTCAGCTACTAAACAGTCATAAGTGAGCAGGGGAATAATTACTGGGTATTGCTGACATCTGAGAAAATAATCTTGTGTTCATGACTTTGGTAGCAAAGGAAAAGGGACAAAAATAGAGGCCCAAGCTGCCTTGGAGCATGGCTGCATCTGAAGTTGCCTGCAGCCAGGAGCTGTGCTTGCCAGTTCCTCACTACTGACAACTTCAGATCCAGCTGTGCTCTAAGGATGAGCCCTTCTGCATGCAGCATTGGACCTGAACAGCTGGACAACATCCCTGCACGGACAATGCTGCTGCCTTTCAGTGCAGGAAGAGCGCTGAAAGAACAGGGTCAGTTTGGTAGCTATGGGGATTGCCTCCATGTCTTCCCACCATCGTCTTCTACCTTGCCCCACAGTTCTCAGTTGGGAAGTTTGACTTATAAAGGAGCAAAATGGTCACTATAATGGCAAAGAGATAGAGTCACAAGGGATGTGGGGACGTGGTACTACAGTGATAGTACCTGGGGAAGGTGCTGCAAAGCACCACGTGCTGCCTTCAGTGCAGCCAAGCTTTGCTAGAGAAGATGCCATGAAGAAACAAGAACAAGCAAAAAATCCCAAACTCGTGGGTTGCAATGAGCCAACAGAGGGTTGCAAATGTTTCTGACTCACTTTTTTTTTTTTAAATCTCCAGAATAAGCAGTTAGTTTTTATAGTCTTGAGTAGTTTTCTTGCATGCAGTAAATACATTGGATTCACTCTCAAGTGTTGAGTAGTTTCTTAGTCAAAGGAGCTGAAATAGCGCTTTTTTAAATGATTTATTAATCATTGTAGATACAATTTTTTCTTTTTGATTATATTGTGTTCAGTTTTACAAATGGAAATTTGGGGATTAAACTCACAGAGAGGTATTAGAGAAAAATATCAGCCTGCCGATTTTTTGTATTGTGTAATCTGAAGTGCAAAAGGATGAATTCAGCAAATAGCTAAAAATAAAACAAAAAATTTGTGCCAGAACAATAGCACCTCTGCAGCATATTGACTGCACACTTGTCTTTTGTATTCTCTCCACTGTAATATTCTGTTAAAAAATAGACAATTTTTGGGTGCCACAATGTAAGAAGGATATAAAGCTATTGGAGGGTATCCGGAAAAGGGCAACGAAAATTGTGAAGGGTCTAGAGGGAAAGCCATATAAGGAGTTGTCTTA
>WBMZ01014325.1:0-69728 GCA_013400975.1 Atrichornis clamosus
TTTTTCCTCTCCTCTGTCTGGCTCTGACTGGGGGGGGAAGTCAGCGAGCCTGGGTAGTTCCCGGCCTCTGGCCAGGCTCAAACCAAACCAAGTACCATTTTAATGGACAAATACAACTCCAGAAACCAACCTGAAGTGTAGCTCCACAACTAACTACTTCCCAGTTCCCGGTCCCAAGCTGCACACTCCTCCATGGCTGGGCTTTCAGGTGGTGCTATTCAGAGTTCATCAATCTTGTCCTGCCTTGCTGGTGGCCGTGGGAGACCTGTTTGCACACCTTGCCTTCTTGAAATCCCAGGTGTGGGGCACTCCATGTGCCAGTAGTAGGTGGAGGCTCTGGGGCAGGTCCCCCGTTCTCCAGGAGGGAGGGGAATGGCCAGCAGGGTTTCTGCAGAGGGCAGCTCTTCTCTGTCCCTGCATACACCTGAAGGTGCAGGCACACAGCTCAGGTGAAGGAACATGATGTTGCTGTATGCCAAGGACAGCCAGAGGGCTGAAAGCTGAGTTGAATTTGTTTAGGTTTGATGGAAAAGTGCTAGCTCTGTCCTACTATGTATCCCACAAAATCAGTAGTTTTTGAGGTGTGTTATGTCTCATTTTGACTTGCCAGTAAATAAACCATTTTTTCTTAGACTGCATGATCTGTAGACAGAAGACTTGACGTGGGTGTCCAGAGCTGTACAGATACAGGATGCTCCCATGAGAGCACTGGAATGCTTTCACTCCTCTGCCTGCAAGCTCAGTGGTTATTCTGGTGGTGCCATTCTCATCATGGTTTTGTCTGAGTGGGGTTTGGGGTAAATCTGTGATGGATTGAATAGGAGCTGTATCTGAACCATGCGCTCAAACTGAGGATTTCTGCTGTGGGAAATACTACCGTATAAATAAATGAGAAGTGAAAGACAGATGAGCTGGAATGAGCTGTGAACTGACAGCTTTGTGACTGGTTTTGACTTATTTTCTTTTTGTGGTCTAAAGCTGAGTGCCTCATAATTCTGAAGACATTGAAACTCTAAAACTTACACAACTGAAACTATCCTAGGATCGCTGGAAATAAAAAGAACAGTGACTAACTAAAAGACAAGAGACAGAAGAGAATGAATTCTCTCCTCAAAATGATGTTTTTGGGTATTTATTTCAGTTTTAACATTACAGGTCCAATCAGCACATGGACAAATTTTGGGGATTTGGGGTGACTGTACTACTATCTAACATGGATCTAGAGATGAAAATATTTTACTGATCAATTTAAAGATCCTGGGATCTTCAAATAGATGCCTGCTAGTGCACCTCAGCCACCATTAGGCAACCTCTGAGCAGCCTGGGGGCAGTTTCATACTTTGCTCACTGGGTAGACAGAAGGGCAGTGGGCTTTCTAGGGGGCGAGGAGGATGTAAGATGAGAGCATTTGCATTGGATCTGGGCAGAGCCCCATCCAGTCCAGCATCATGTTTCTTAGAGTGGCCAAAAATGGGATAAGCCTTAAGAATGGCTCAAACAGTCCTGAACTTAGGCTACTAGCTTTGTGTCTCAGAGCCCATGATGCAGTTTCTCCCATGAATCTGTCCTGGATCCCTCGAATCCATACAAGCATCTGTACCACTCTCTGGCAGGACTAGTAGCTTAACTCTCTATTATTTAGTGAAGAGCTGGGGGAAAATACTGGAAAATGAACTACGGTAACAGTACTCCAGCTACAACTTGATATCCAGCATCACACAATGACCAACAAAACTTCTCTCCAAGGTGTGTGCAAGTGAGAGCTGTAAACTTTTCCATGGCAACAGTTCACGATGCAATTTTGTGTAGCTACCGCCAATTTATTTTGTTTCCTCAAAAGAGCCACAGGGCACCTGACGCACAGCAATTAATTGCAGAAAAGTACTAGTTTTTCAGAGGGTTGGGTTCTGGTACTTTTTGCCCCTTCGCAGAAATTGTCTCTAAATAATAGAATTTTGTAATATCCAACAGAAGCTTTGGAGTAGATATTCAGGAACACCACACTTACTAAGTCTGGCATTCCCAGCAGGACATACTGCTTGCCCAAAAATAAAGATGCCTGACAATTCTCTGCATCTACTACAAGTCTCCAACAGCTAATTCTGATGCTTATGTACACCTTTTTGTGCATTGAGAGCAGGTCCCAAAGCTTACTTCCTCTTGTCTGTGGGTGGCAGCAGTCTGTGCTGGCTTGTTCAGGTAAGGGCAAACTCCTGAGTGCTGGCGCTGGCCTGTTGTGCCCTTTCTGTAGTTGTAGCTGAGGCAGGCTGCAGGTCATCATCTGAATCCTTCCTGGTACTTAGTTTTATATACCTTTATCTCTTTTTATACACCTATGCCAAACAAGCAGGAATTACAAAATATTTTACTTCCTGCCCTAAATCAAGCAGTCTTGTGGTATGTCTGGGTGCAAGACAAGCAGGATGTGGTTCCTTCATAGGGCTTTCTGCTCCCTTTTCAGCCCCACTTTCTGTCTTTCTCCAGTTTATGTACCTTGTCTGCGTATGCCAGCACTGTATTCTGTCTACATTCATCCAATCTCTTATCAGAACATGCTCGATCTATAAACAATTTAGTTCATTCAGCAACTTTTGATAATAGAAACCTGCTTCAAATCTAGGCTGGAAGGTACCATGTTTCCTGATCCAGAGAAGCATCTGGAAACTCGCCTGAGAGTAAAACTGAAAGAGGCACAGATACAGCTTAAGTTGTCTGAGCCACCTTCCTCACCAGCAGTGGCAGGAGACAGGGAACCTTCTACAGTGCCACAGCAGATGTTGCACGCGCAAACACCACTGTGGGAATGTGCCCGAGGGTAGCTAACATCCACAACTGCCTTGTACTATAAAAGCCCCACTGCTCAGCCAGCTGTAGCTGTGCAGCAGTACCTGGTTTCAGGCACTGTATTCAAAATATAATCATCGTAATTTTTAGAAGCCATCTATAGAACGTTAAATGGTGCTAGGACGTGAGCTCAGAGTGGAAACTTGCCTGTCTATCCTGTCAGCTTTTTAGGATGGACCACAGCATACTTCTGGCCTGAGGTTACACACAGGTTGCCTCCACAAGAAATAAAACAGATCAGTTCTGAAGTCTCTCTTTAGTTCCAGGTCTGTGATTCCCATTCTTCAGGCCACAGCACTGAATTTGACCCATCTGATAATACTACTTCTGGTTTTTTTTCTTCATTCTTTTCTTCCACTTCTTCTGCCCTTTCCTTCCTGAGAAAAGAAGCAACCTTTGTCTAAGGATAAAAATCTTTATACTCTTTTGCAAGGCAGAAGAAGTCTTTAGGGCTTTCAGCTATAAAAACCTAATTTGTCAGTTTTTTCCCTCGTCCCCATCTCTCTTAATGGATCTCTTATGCATTTATAATGTAGTCAGTACCAGGGTATCTAGGGACTTTATAAAGTATTTATAGAGCAAACTTTTTTTTTGCAAAAAGTTTATACTTCTCTTCTGGCTATTGTCAATCTCTGAATCAGGCTGTTCTCTTTGATTTGCAGAGGAAGCCAAGTTGCCTGTTTTATATTCCTGACACAGACTGTCTTACAGTATCCTGGCTTTGCATTTGGGATAGTAAAGCCAGGCTCACTGTGATTTGTTTTAGCAGTTATTGTCTATAGAACTGTTTGTAATAAGCAGAGATGGCTGCATTTCTCCATCAACATCAGCACTGGCAGTTCCTTAGCTCTGTGCAGAGCTGTACCTGAGGCAAGAGCCCAGAATGCTTCGCTACACCTTGAAGTGACTCCATAACTGTTATGTAGAGAAAGTAATTCAGTGATGATGAGGAGTGAAATTTTAAACTTCCATGTCACTAGTAGTAAGCAGCTGGATGTTGCAGGCACCTCTAGGGAATAACTTCCTACTCAGTATCCTGAAGATTTTGACTGCTGCCTGCAGAGTGACCAACGCTTCATAAATGCCTAAGGTGTGTGCATCTGACTGTGGGAGGAAGTTGTACTCATTCTGGGCCTGAGTCTATAAAGGTGAGCTCTATAATATTCAGGACATTTACTGGGCTCCAGCCTTCCAGTCTCCAGTATAATCCAGCAGTGTTTGGTTTTCACAGGGGTAGTGGGCAACGTGTTCCAAAGCCGATGGAGACCAGCAGAGGGTAGCACTGGTGCCACAGGTAGCACTGGTCAACACCTTGGTGCCTTTCTTGCTCCAAATCAATGGGCTTGAAATTTTTGCTACTTGTTTTCCAATAACAGTGTGTGTCTGCCACAGCACCTAAGGAGAAACAGTCTTTCAATATTCACAGAGCTATTTTCACTCACTTTTATTTCCTAGGTAAACAAAAAAAGTTTACCAAAACCCCCAAACCCAGTGCCATGGATGGAGATGTATCTTGGGTTGTAGGACTCCATTCAAAGAGCCTCAGAATAGCTGCACGGCAGCACTGAGCATGAGCTGTGCTGCTCTCTAGGGCTACCTCTGAATTTGTGACTGAACAGATTGGAGCTACACAAGTTTAGTAAGAAAAGAACACTGACTAGTAAGTTGCAAAATTAATGAATTCAATCATGAATTAGACGGAAGAGTCAAAATGAAAATCCTTCTGTTAAAAAAACCCAAACAGCCAACAAAAAGGTGCCACTAAATTGTCCTTGTACTCCATGTGCCAGAAGCACTGCCCGTGGTCAGTGCCCTTCTCAACAGCTCTGGACACGGGATTACCACCGAGACATCCATCACCCCTTATCACAGTAACCGCTCTGCTTCTCCACTTCCCACCAAAGTTTTCACTTAACAAGTCCCAGCTTCTTAAGAGGAATGCCGGGACTGTTCCATGAGGATGGAGTGCAGGAACCTCCTCAGCAGTTTCTGTGAGGAGCAGATGTGCAGATTTGTCCTCCTCACCATTCTGCAGCAACAATTTCCTTCCACTCCATCTTCCATGTTTGATCTTACACAGGAACCCTCCATTAACTTGATCTTACTGAACATAACAAGTTTGACTAACTGCAAATACTCATGTAAAAGAAGTCTACAGTACTTTTACTAGCTTGTTGAATAAGTGATAAAAAAATGACAAGGTGAAATGTAGTAACAATTTAAGCTAATATTTCTCATTTCTATTAAATTATTGAACTACAAATAATCCTTAGAGCATTTTCAAAACACTCTGTTTTCAGTAAACCCTATTGCAATCTCTAGCTATAAAAAACCTCCCCTGAAACAAGCTGTACAGAAAGCCCCCATGTAATTCAAGAGGGAGCACAGAAATTTGGAAAGGGATCAAGACATAAACAAAAAGATGAAATGGAAATGAGCATCCAAACCAGCAAAATATATTTAAGTAATATCACAAATACACTCAACAAGTCTATTTACAGATCTAAAAACCGTATATCCAGTAAAAAATCCTCCCACAAAAAGGTATTTATAAACAAGAAAATTCACCCAGTTTCACTGTCATCTGCCGGCAACAGAGGTGCTTTACAGCTAGCACAGCATTAACTACGCCTTTACAAAATAAACAAAAATTGTTCTGGCAAAAACTTGAACTGAAGACTGGACAACAACTACAAGGCATACAAAGCATAAGGAATTGCAAATACATAACCCTAGTAGTGCAAAAATGAAGAATAATGGCTTTTTTCCCCCTCAATACTTGTTCAGAGAAAAACACTACTGTGAATATGCAGTTTGAATTCCTTAAAAAAAACCTTAAATTTGTAGGACTCAGTGCATTTGCGTGTTTCAGCAAGGCTGATACTATACAGGAGGTAAATGAAACAAATTTGACATAAAATTACTATTGTGACACAAGTTCATAACAAAGTTTATAGCAAAATGTCTGAATATACAGTACAGAGACAAACCTCTCAAAAAAGTTCAGGTTTTTCTCCACCCAGAAATTTGTACATGTTACCACTAAACAACTTGTATATAACTGATAGCACATGTAACATTCTTTGGAATTAAAGTTCTTTCAGGAGCTGCCCTGTCTTTTATACAGGAACAGCAGAAGGATAACTCCTCACTTGGATTACAAGAACTCCCGGTGTTTGTCCCTCAGGCACATCCCGGGGCTGGGCGGAGACGCGTTAGCACCAGGAGCTGGAGAAAAACACCTGGGAATGTGGGTCATACTAGGATGCCTTGGTGTGAGTGTAGAAGTGAAGAACTAATGCAGTTGAATTCTTCATCATCCACAGCCCTGGTTTTGTTGTGTTCTGAAACACACAATAGTCTCTTTGTCTAAAAAGGCCTCATAATTTGAATGGCTGTAAACATTTCTTTTAGTTTGAATCAGCATTTTCACCAAGCCTTTGCTGTTTAAAACAATAACAAAATCAAAAGTAGGAATACCTTAGCTCGTGTTACAACTACTTCAAATTCAGAAAATCAGAGGTCTTTAATTGAGAAAACAGAAACAAATCTGCAAATGCATGATTAGTTTTGCAAATAATATTTTTGCTCTATTTTTAGGCTCTTTACCTACCTTTCAGCAAACAGCCAAACATCACCCAGTCTATCCTAGAAAAAAGATCTAACAGTTTGATAAGTAAGCTGGAAACCATTTAATAACCAGAGGCAAAAGAGCAGCACCAACTGTTGCATTTATTCTGCCCAAAGCTAAGCCCATCACTGCGCTGCATAGCAGACTCCTGCTCACACACACAAGACAGGTCAGGAGTCCCATACTTTTGCTGTTCCTTTGGTGTACAAAAAGAAAGATAGAGATGATGTCCATGAAAATGTAACAGTAGCAAATCTATTACAATTAGCAGGAAGTGTTACGGTTGATACTTAAAGCTTTTCCAAAACAGAAAGAACTAACTTCTTGACTTCAAATGTTCACAGGGTGTTGCTTTATGGGGACTTTATAAAAAATTTCTAAGGCTCAAGTTGTAACAGTTTATGATGCAGTCAGGTGAACTTTTACTGAAAGAACAGTCAAAATAATGGTGATTTTACAAACCAAGTGACTGCCTTTATGCATCTAGACTCAAGGGTTGTTGACCAGGAATGGAAGACAGTGACTTCTGCAGGAGGCAGTGCCGCTTTTCTGCAACCTGACAGATGCTCGTTCAACCCAACTTCAAGTATCCAATTTATGTGCTTGAACGAGGAGCTTATGTGCCCAGCCCAGGCTCCAGAGGACGGCTTAGGACAGAGGAGCTCTAAGGTTATTCAAGAGACCCTTGGCACATGAAAGCAAAACCAAAACAAATGTAATGCACTCAATCACAGGAAAATTCATCCTAAAATAGAGACCAAGTATCAGTCTTCCTCTGGAAGTATTTACTTATCTTTGCTAATGAGCAGTGGAGCACTTCAGGTCACTAGCATGGATTCAGATGTATGGCTTTTGGGCACCTGAATTTAAATGAGGTGACTCCTACCTCTGGCTCCTGCATCAGGAACTTAAGTTGGATACCTGAAGTCAGATGGTGCAAGCACCTTCTGTCCTCACTGAGAAGAGCCACCTCTTGAATCAGTGACAGAACTGCAATCACACCACTTACCTAGAGAAGGCCCAAAGGCATTGAGTCTTCATAGGGTATCTCATTTATCTCTAATTTCTTTATCCCCTTTTCATGTTACAGAAGGGCATGGAGAAAGGGAAAGCAGGGCAGGGGGTTGTCTCACTAAACAACATTGTGTAATAGATACTAATGAAAAAACTTAGTGGCTGCCACTTGTAGATCTAAGAAAATCACTATTTTGAAGTCAGTGAGTACAAATTGCTATGGCTATTGTAGCTCTTGTTATTTATTTTGGGAGTTACTGATGGGTATCAGTGTTAACAAATTCTCTTAACTTAGCTGGCTAAAAAGTTCAAATGGCATTAGAAGAAGCCATGATGGCAAAGACTTAAAGAGCTATTATACTTTTGCATGTATTTAAATTTAAAAAAAGTTGTATTTTAGACAAATATCAGCTACTGCCTAACATTTTTATTAAAATATTGATGGAACAAAAGTAAGCTCTAGGTCTACTGAATTGCACACACGTAAGTAAATAAACCACCACAAATTGTACTGTCTTAGCCACTTAGTTTCACTCCTTATTTTCTGTACTTGAGAAAATGGCATAAGAAAGCTATGCAGCTTCTCTGACTGAAGGAAAGGCCACAACAGGATTTCTAGAGTCCCATCCAGCTCTGTAAGTGGAAGGATTAGAATCAGGACCTTGTGGGTGGGAGAACAGACCTAAGGAACATTCAGGACTCCCTTCTGTCCTAAGGGAATAATCTGTTCCTTTCAACAAACTTTACTGGTAGTTTTAATAGATAATGAACTCATTGGTCCAACACTGTACTCAGCATTTCACATAATAAAGGTCTTAGGCACAGCAAAGACTTCAGATAAACAGAGAAGAAAGGCAACACTTGTATTTCCATTTCTTAATTTATGGATTATTTTCTTTGTTCAATTCCTTGGGTTTTGCTTTGTTTTCTTCAGGGTAGCTTTTCAAAATACAAACTAGAAAGAGTCTGCAAAATTCAGAATCACCTAACAGGTGAGGGAAAAACGCTCAGTGCAGTTTTAATTCCATATATGAATTAACTACTAGGAATGTATGCCCAAAGATCACAGCAAGATACTGAATGTTGAAAGTAACACTGTTTTTAAAACTCACTTCAGAACACATTGTCTGAGCTGCATCAGAACATAAGAGGGTTGTCTGATTTCCTTGTTTTCTGTAGCAAATTTCCACTGATGGCAGTAGAGAACTGAGGCAGGGCAGAAGATGTAAAAGCAAGTAAAACTAAAGCTTCTTGGTAGCTACGTATGTACAGTAGCTATTAATTCTATTATTTTTTTAGCTCAGTGACCCCACCACACCATTTCAAGGACGTGTAAATTGGAGTATTAGCTTGGTTCCTTTCCTATATTTAAACTGTAGAGTGGACATAAATGACAGATCAGCATGGTGTAACATTCAAAGGAGCTCCTGTCCATCAAACTGGTGTCTCTGAACAAAGACTGCTTTACGTAAGACATATTAACATGTGAATTGTCTCCAAAATGCATGGTCATATTAAATAAGTCTCTTACATAAGTACATACAGACCAGTAACAAAACTCAAGATATCACAGTCCTACCCTCTTCTGTTTAACATTGCAGTTTCTAACTGTTGCATATAGTGTAGCTGCTCAAAGAGCTGAATAAAGTGAATAGAGCAGACTTTTTCAGAGAAAAATAGTAATATAAAAAGTTTTAAGTATGGTACAGTGAGAAACTTCCCAGAGCTCTCACTTCATTTTCTCTTTGGTTGCTAATTACGATTTGACGAGTTTGAAGCCCTGTCCTGTATCCAGCACCGTGGGAAGAAACCAACTCATTTTAAGTCTTTTCAAGCACCTAAAGCACGCTTTACAGACCCAGAACAGATTGAGACCACAGAACCAGTTTGCCAAATGTACTAATGGATAGGTGATGCGTGGGAAGTATATCATCCAGTGTTTGGCAACATCACTTCCCGTTGGCAAATGCAAAGTGTAGTCGCTCCAGTGCCTGGACACACCATACACTGCTTTCACCGTACGGCCCTTTTCGGACCAGCTGATGTCGCTGTCGGGGTTACAGTTGTACTCAACCCATTGCCTGGTGAAGTCACCAAGCTGTGGAGGGTCTGCTTCTTCGATGTCTACAACTCTGGCCATTTCTGCACCTTGAACGGCAACATACTGGTCATTTACTTTTCTTACTTCTTTAACCCAAGGCTGGGAGTTCTCACAGTCTAAAACAATGATCAGTCGAGAACAAAAAGTGCCGTTCTTTTCTCTCCACCACTCCAACAGCGTATCAAGTCGTAAAGCATCACCCCCTGCCACAAGGATAAAAAGATTTAATATTAGGATGAACAAACAGAAACCTCTGCAGAACTTTAACTGTTTTGACTGCTAAGAATCCCTACTTTAACAACTTGGACAGCTATAACAGATGTTTTCAATTGATCCTCTCTGTCTGTAAATGCTCCTATCTCCATAGAGGCATTAAATGCTTCCACCTGACTAGCTGTGGCAGATGAAGTCATTAAGTTATCCTTATTAGAAAAAAACCCCACCACCAACAATAAAAAAAAAGGAATTCTTGCACAGAGTGAAAGAAATTATAGCCTATGAAGAAATCTGGAAAATAGATAAACAGGGAAAGAAAATCTGAAATAAAGCTTATTTTGTATTAAATCCTAATAATTTTAGGAACAGGAAAATTACTTTTAAAAAATGTTTTTATGTATATTAAAAAAAGGCTCCTCTAAAAGATGAATTTAGAACAAAATACATTTTCAAGTGACAGGAATCAAAACAGTTTCAAAGCACAATGAGAAAGCCACATGCAGGCACAAAAATTCAAATGACCAGAAATTAAGAGATTCTCTCTATAAAGACCATTGTTTTCAGAGTTTCATGAAAATTGGTATGGATTTACAACTCAATGAATCAAAAACCTCATTGAAATTCTTCCACAATATTTACTTCCTATCAGGTCAGAAGACCCTTGCACCTAGAGTGTCTAACTTTTCATGTTCTGTCTCACCTCCTGCTCCAACAGTGCTTTGAAAGAGGAGATGGTAATTAAGCCTAAAGTGTTACCTATAGTGGGGAGTCCTTCTGCTTAAGTGTAATGGATGCTGCAGGATCTATGTAGCTTTGAAATGCAGACAACTTACTCAAGTACCTAAAGACAACATCTTGCAAACAAGTGAATAAATCTTCATTGGCTCCGAAGTGATATTAATGTAAATAACTAGTATGTCTAGGTTTTAGTCATTTGGAGCTATGATACAAATGGCTAACAAAAACACTCTAGTTTGAAAAAGTCAGCTTAAAAACAAAGAAGAAGAAAGTTATAAAAATGTGATTGAAAATAATGGCATTTTAACTTCAGAATGACTTTCACTGTGCAATATAATTAAGCAGTGTTTAAAATGTTGTTAGCTGCATATTTCAGCCCTTACAGTTCTACCTGTAAGGGGTGACAAAAAAGTGCTTCAAATTAATAACTCAGAGTTAAAGCATCGTGCATGCTATTGTGGTTAAAGTAAAAGCAAAATTACAGGGCTGCAACTTTTTCCAAGAAAATGTAAACCTGGAAAATTTAGTACCAAAGAAAATCTCAAGGATACAAATCTAAAGTAATGACTTGTCTTGGTACATGATCCTCAAATTGCTGTAGTTATTTACAGCAGAGACTTATATAGAAGCAGTTTCCCTTCTCTAGGTATACCTTCCGTGTTAATTATCTGTAAAAATGTATTTGTTCACATTTCAAAGACTTATAAATAAACTTTATTTTAGTGTAGCTACAGGAGTGCAGGTGATTTCAAAACAGCACTGGACAGAAATGCCCAAAGAAAACCATCTCATTCTTCACAGACACACACAAACACATGCTTGGCTTCTAACCCTACCGGCCTCAAACACAGGGACTTACCACCCAGCACAAGATTTAGGCACCAAGCTGTGTAAGAACTCCAGCTGTCTTGGCCACCTCTGGCTCTCTGGAAGGTTTTGCAGGCCAAGAATTAAGCCGATAGTTTCAGCAACAGAGACAAAGCTTCATTAGCCCAGCTCATGCCTTTGCCTTCACTCAGAGAACATGGCCTCCCAGGTCATTTGACTGCTTATACTTTATGCATGACTTGTTAACAGCATCTTTTCTACACCACTGTGTTGCATCTCAGCTTCAACAACAGAGAAACATCATTACTGAATAAATAAATCCACTAAGCCTCCTCTGGAAAATGTCATTACAAAGCAAAGACTACACTACTACTGCTGTGCTATGGCATAAGCCAGCAGTGAGAAATCACTTTTTCATTCAGATATGAATGCTTTACTTCATTGTTGTCATCTCTTTTCATCCTCTTCACAGGTCACAGGATAGCACACATTACTGGAGCTGATGACCAATGTTCCATCTGTCACAAAATGCCACTGTCCAATACTTGGGGCACAATTACAGTCAAACAGCCTTTACCTTTTAAGTTTATACTTCCAAGTTACGTGTAGGAGCAGTGCTATCTGTAAGGGAGATCACATTACTCTCCGTGACTTAACTAAAATTAATCACAAAAAAAGCATGCAAGACCTGTGACAGCTGCCTGTTCCTCTCCTTTATGTGACTATTTATGTATCCAAGTAGAATGAAGATGTGCCTGGACAGAGAACTGAAAAGGAGCTTTTTGAGAAAGCCGAACATCACTGCATATACACACTGTTTCTTTTAGCACTGAAACTTTCTTTTTAACAATTACCTTGGCCCTTATCCTAAAAGATAGATATTAGTTGAGGTTACAGCTACCTACATAGGTACAGAGAGACCTGAGCTCCCCTGTCACTCTGCAGGTTCACTAGATGTAGTAAGCCAGGACTAAGGTGGAAGCTGTGCAATTCTTACAGCAAGACTTGTCTCTACATATTCAAGAAAGCTGACCTTGTCTATGCTACTGGCTGGAGCTCAGGTGGGAGGTGGAGTTTTGCTGATAGTCTGCTCCACACAAGGTGTGGACACACTGAGCAACTGCACAGTGTGGCAATTATGGACAAACCACCGTATTCTTGGAGAAGTCATTCTGGCATACACTGCAGTTCACCAGTCGCACTAAGCTCACAGTACAGCTGTGGCTTCTTTGAATCACTGATACAGATGAAGTCTTTGACAAAAAATACATATTGCTCTTCAGCACATCTAAAGGTTCAGGGATGGAACTGCACCAAAACAGGTATAGAGCCTCCAGATGGAAACTGACCTGTGCCTGAACACCCACCTCAGCACGAGCACACGTTGAAGGCCATGTCTAGTGAAGGGCACATGCACCTGGAGAAAGACTGCTGACAAACAGCCTGGAGCTCACAGGCTAGCCAAGAGAATTAATTCTATCCCAAGAAAAAAAGTTGCAAATTTTCAATGTATTCCCTTTCTGCACACTGTGACTTCAGAAGCTTAGTTCCCTACAGCAGTAGAGCAAGGCTAAACCTTGCAATGACTTGACAACTTCAGAGGTTTACCAAAGAAATGGGCCAAGAAAAGGGGAAATGGTGAAGTCTGTGCCAAGCATATGAAAAGGCATTAAACTGACTCTACGTAAAGAGACGTATAGTCTTGAGGCTATCCTGTGCTCACAGTCATTCCCAAAGTCTAGAATGTCAGCAAACCATACCTGTTTTTACGATACAAGCTTTGCTATATGTTTGAAGACCTGCTTTTCTAGTGTGGATTGTATATCTGCCTCCTGTTTCTTTTATTGATTCTTTTACAAAATAAAGCAAAGCACATCTTAAGGACATAAATGCAGTCCTTCATGACAGTCTAACTGACACAGAGACACAGAACACTTGTAATTCACTCTGTCATGTCCAAGGAATGAGAAAAGATTATGCTTGTTCATTACAGTGAATAAATATTCCTCAAATTATGGGGAAAAATCTGTCTTCAGAACAGAAGAGTGTAATTTCCACTTTTAATTCTATGCAGGGAAAAAAGCAATCTTTAAAGTTAACTTGTTGAATATGAAAATCCTATGGGATGAAAATCAGGGGAAAATGAAACCACGTTTAAACTTGTAGGAATACACTTGGGGTCAACAATATTTAGACAGTTTTGAGAACAAGTGTAAGATTAGGTAGCTGCAAAAGGATTTTTATCAAAGTGAATTAATACTAAAATGACATAAAGTTCATGAAGTAACATACCTGACTGTCATACAAAGCAAGGCAAGGAAAGAATCACCTCTTCACAGCAATTTAGCTGCATATCAAAGAGGCTTCTGCATTTCTCCATTCTTTCCACTAGCAGAGGTCATCAGCCTGCAACCTGGCTTATTTTCTTAATTCCTTGTAGTCTCTGAATCTCTTAACAATCATGCTCTATAATATTACCTTTTACTTTCTTCCCTCCCTGCCAGGAGCTTGTATAAATCTGTTCTCCAAAGACTGATGGTACTTTGCCATTCTGAACAATCTGACAGTAAGTATAACCAAGTACGACTCAAAGTTTTGCAATACAGTATGATTTTTTACAGAATTAATGAGTTCATGTGGAAAGTTTATCAATACCAAAATGATTAATGAAAAAAATCCCCAAACCACTTACCTGCCAGTGCCCATTCGCCAGTGCCGTGTGAGTGACCACTGTAATACAAAATGTAGGTATCATGTCTGGGTCCATCTGCTGTCCGAAGTTCAAGAAAAGACTTGATCTTGGAATGAAGGGTATCAAAGGTCAGTCCGCTTGTAGAGTAGTCACAACCATATGTCTCAATCATGTGATATGCAAAAAATCTTTGGATGGCATTAAGCATGCCAGTAGACCTCAGATTTAACTCTTGTACATGCTCAGGTGGAAGAAGAGTTGGTTGGCCATCAGGACTAAAGAGAATGAAACCAGATAATGATTATGGTTGATAATTATTTCATGCTTAGTGGACTTTTAGCAATTGGTGATCTTTTCCGCTGTGCGTATTTTCTCTGCTATGAAGTACCACTGTTCTAAATTCAAATTGACTTTAAATGTACAGGTAATAAACAACTCCAATTACTGTATTTGAATGAGGGACCACTAACTCCCTTCTGTCACACTTCACTTCTAAGCATAGTCCTTGCTCAGCCCTATGCTATTCCTACAACTGAGGGACAGAGGAAGAGCACTCAGGAGCACTGCCTTCACACAGGCACTTTTTCACACATAACTAGAAAGAAGTGCAGGGAGAATGAGTGCTACTCTGCACAAAATGTAAGGGAAACTGGTTTCCAATAATGGACTAAAGAGAAGTCCAAATACACATTTTGCTCAGATACTTTGAAATATGGAACTCACACAAATACAGTAATTCTTCCTTGTGTGTGCTGTTCAGATACTGTTCTTTCAGCGTAAGAAATGTGTTTCAGAGAACAGTATTCACAGTTTACAAAATCAAAGTTTTAACGAAGTTACAAACTAGACCTGGAACAAACAATGTATGTGTGTGTGTGTATGTCTACACATACATGAATATGCCTATATAAGAAGAGAAAAAAAAAATCCCTGGGTTCCAAAATGCATTTTATTTGTATTTATATATATTTTTATATAAAATATAATATATAAACCCATATATATATATAGTATATGAAATTTGGAATAAAAATATACATTTTTTTAATGTCTACATAGCTATTCATTAAACATAATAATAAAAGATTTGGTCTTGCAAGACACCCAGTTATGGAAGCGCTCTTCAGAATACATCTTCCTAAAGAGAAAAGCATTTATCACTCTTCAGCTGATGTAATAAGGGTAACGATAAGGGGCATGACTGACAGCTGGGCCAAACTGGCCTGATTTATGCCAGTTACAGACATGGAGAGGTTTTGTGGATGAAAATATGGAGACAGTCTTACTCTACTAATACAAAACATGACTTACATTTTTTTTTCCTATATATGTATGAATGTATGTATGTATTCTTCATGTATTGTGTTTACAAGTCAGTGTATAAAGCTCCCTGGTCTCATTATTGGTCTAGGTGATTAAATTTTGCACCTCCTCACTTGACCAGTGCTTTTATGAAGGTTAATGTTCCACTACTACAGCTACATTGAATACCTCATCATTACTGTTTGTCTCAGCAAATAAAGACCGGGCCCCTCACTGAAACAGTTGAGCTTTGTTAATAAGGAAGTTTAGTTCTGCCAGGTCCTAAAAGGTTGTTCAAGAGTATCTCATTTACTCAAAATCAGGGGGAACTGCCTGAGCCAGAATAATATAATACAATGAAAGAATTAAATTATTACCATGGAAATAAAAATAATTTATTTTAATTGTATGTACATTTTTAAAATCTATTTTTTTAATCCGTAACAAGAATTGACTACATGGATTTTTTTAAGAGTGCACAGTTGAAGGACTGTAGATGAGAAATTTGTTTTTTACAGTAAGATACAGTTATCTAAGATTAGCACTTGTTTTTTCCTTATCCACTGAATCCATTACACATACCGAAGCTGTACAGTTTTCATAAACTAGGCAGTTCTATTTTGAAGCCTCTTGTTTCAACTTACTAATCTGTTTCTCTTCTAACTTGAAGAGATAATTTATACAGCTCCTGTTTATCATTTACAAAATAATGTGCACAGACCAATTTTAATTTTATGTCAAAAGTAGCACTTGCAAGTTTAGAGCTTATAAGAAAAACACAAAAATGGGCAAATAATAATAGTACAATCCCTCCACCATCATGCATTTCTCATATGGTAACATTTATGTTGGAAAAAAATCAGCTGCAAATTCTCAATATCAATACATGACATGTAGTCCACTTGAAAATTGAATTTAAATGAATTTTAAATGTAGACACCATCTCATTTAATAGAATTCAAAACTGCTTTGAACTGATCTTTTTGGTTTATTAAATCTCCTCACGTAAGATATCTGCACTCAGTCTAATGCCCCAATCCTCCCTTGTGTGAGATACGGACTGTGGAATCTGCCTATGCACAACTGGTCTGTAGAGCATCCATCGGCTTTCTAAAAGCAAATTAACTAGATATAAAAAGTTGGAGTTAGTCATTCCAGAAGGTGAGAAAAAGGAAAATCTGCCTATTATTTAAATTTGTATTTAATTATTGAAAAATACAAGCAAGAGCACTGCATTGCCTCCATGAGCTAACTGTACACTTACACTGAAGCTGAAATACATGGTAATCATACCTGCAGAAGTTGGTGGGAATCACAACAGCATACCCAACACATGTTCCTCCCAAGCAGTTTCCCAATTCATGGAAAAGGCCATGAGCCATGGACTCCAAAGGTAAAACGATGAGAAATGCACTCATGAAGATCCCATTGGTTGGCTAAAAACAAAGTAAAGAGATTTAGGAACTTCATGAAAAACCCTTCCTGTCTGTTGGTTGTGGTTTTATGAACAGCTGCCTTTGTTTGATCACACATAATTGGGTCCTGAAACATGCAAAGTGTTATTGGTAGTGTATACTTATTTTTCCACATAGTGAAGTACTCTAAAGACAAATGCAAAGCTTGGGGAGAAGGTGGATGGTAAGTAAGGATCACTCTTCTGAAAGGAATGCATTTGAAAACACTGACAGCACAGGACTTAGCTGTAAAAACTGTGATCATACCTTAAGTTTAGCCACTGAGGCAAGAAAATCAAAGGCCACAAAACTAATTGTGTGCATAAAATAAGATCTGTAAACATCTGCAAGGTCATGCCTTAATCAGTAAGGTACAGCACAGATATTATGTATGTAGCATCAGATGACAGCACACTATATTGCATCCATCCCTGGAGGTATTCAAAGACATGCAGACGTAGCACTTAAGGACATGGTTTAGGAGTGGAATTGGCAGTGCTGGGTTAATGGCTGACTTGATGACCTTAGAGGTCTTTTCCAACCTAAACCATTCTATGATTCTGTGATCATTAAAAATATACATTTAACTATTGCTGTTTAATACCAAGGAGTTTTTAAAATATTCTTTGTGAAATACTATGTATCATACAAAGATGAATTCTGAGAACATTTGTGAACATTATTTCAATTAAAAATACATTTCTTTATCAGTGACATAAATATCAGGTGAGAAGGATCATCCACTCCAGGACTTCACAGCATTCACAGAGCTAATACCCCATATTGAGCTTTCCTGTTTTGTAGAAAAAAAGCGGTTTTGGAAAAGATTACATTTACTAATATATAGCTGATTTCTGTAAAAAAAAAAAAAAAGAAAAAGAAGTTTCAACAGTTACGTCTCAACCACTAGTACTAGTAAAATAAAAATGGACTTCTGAAATGCCAGATGTCACTGAGAGGCAGAACAGATACAGATTAATTTTAACTATTTTAGTGTGATGTGAATGGGTTTAATGAAGCATTAAATGCTTTAGGAAAGGTAGAAACATTATTATAATATATAATTAAGCAAGAACTTGAACACCCATGGTGCATTTGTTAAATATTCATGTTTGCTACGTAGCAAAGGATAGAAATTCATAGCTACAGATTTCTGTCTGGAGAAGAATCCTGTGGTCTCTGATCTCCTCTGTTTTATTTGCTCTCGTTGTATAAACCTACAAGATTAATTTTTTTTTTTAAATCTGGGTATTGCTTTGTTGTTTAACACTCAGTGACTTGCTGGAGACCAGTAGTTCAACTTAACTACTAACAGTCAATGCTATTAAGTAAATTATACTGAAAAAAGTGACACCTAAACCAACCCAGTTCTTGTTGGCACATGACACTAACTCAACTACATTCAGTTTTTAAACACAATACTGAAAAGCCTGAAAGAACGGCGTTACCCATCTAATGTGCTCCTGCCAAAGGAAGAATACTGTTTGCTACCTATTGTGGTTTTAAAAAGTGTCCCGTCAGACTTCTGATGGAAAGATGTCACCTATGTGTCCTTGAAATGCTAACAGAAATACTTCTAACCACAAATAAACACTAGAATCTGACATTAAATGATAACTGATAGCATTATTAACTGATAGCACTAATTACTGAAATCACCAGAAGACAGAAAAGGTTAAAACACTGTAACAATTATGGTGCAACCTCAACTTGTTTTGTTGTCAATATGAAGAAAAGAAATCCTTTAACTAAGAAAATGTAACTTTTGTTTCAAATGTACCAGCAGCAAGTGCTCCCTCTTATTGCTCCATTTCCCAAATGCACCCTGAAAATGAAAAAGACTCAGAGCAGCAGCAGTAAAAACTTACAAATATTTGGTTAGGTTTTTTTTTTTGTAGAAACCTTCTAAAGTATAAGACTTTGATGAAATAGTGGAGTTCTCTAGCTAAATAAGCTTCAGGACTTGGAAACTTCGTTTTCCAATTGTAGATTCCAGAAGAGTAGTTTGCTGTAAGTTACAAAAAAAAAAGGGAAGACTAGGATTCTGCAGAAATTGAAGGGCTTCTCTGGAAAACCTTCCTATTCATGATCAGTTAGTTGAACCAGGAAGTATTATGATACATTTTTGTGACAAATTCACCTTTTCCACCATATGTAAATAGGTCATGGATTTTGCTAGAGCAAACTGTTCCTACACTGCATTAGTGTTTTGATCACAGTGAACATATTACAAAATAAAAACCACATTTGCCCATAAAAACTAGAGCAATCATAATATCGTAAATAATACTATTATATTATTACTTTTTATGGATTTTATTGTAGTTTTCTTACAACATGCCATGTTGTTCTAAACAATCCCTGCACTTCCCCAACCTCCTAAACACATGCAAGTTACTAAACCCACAGAAGACACAGCCTGAAATTATCACAAAGACTCTGTTTAACTGAGTTTAACTCCTAAAAAGTATTTACATTTAATTGTTGAAAGTGCTCCTACTAATATGAAGATACTGGCAAAGAAAACTGCTAAGTACTTGTGAGATAAGGATCTCACATCGAAACTCTCAGGATCACCTTGGTGGTCCATCTTGCTCTGTATCCTACTTTGAGTTTGTACCAAATTTTATAACAGGAATGGGAAATAAGCTCTATAATATTGTGAATCAACTCAGCTCCATCTGAGGTTTCAACTGTGTCCTCTTTTAGTGGGCAACTTATGCTATGGAGTAGGAAAATGTTGTTAGCATGGTTATTTTATATTTATAGACATCTATCTAATGTAAAGATGTGGGCATTTGCTGTCAGCAGTTTTTCAACAGTTTCAATTTAGAAGGAATATGTCACTAACAAATATTAAAATGTCTAATTAAGATTAGAACAGCTCTATAGTAGGATAAAATATTTTAATTCAGCATTGTAAAAAAAGTGACGGGCAGCATTTTAAAACACCTAAATGAGAAGAACTTCAAATAGCAAAAAATAGTATCTAATTTAGTAATTACAGTAAAACGGAAGACAGGTTCCTCCCTTAAGATAAATGGCTAGAATGCCAGGTGGAGACTGTCAGTGCTTTATTAAATCCCAAAGACTTGATGGCTGGTCCTTAATGGAGCAGATGGCCATTGATGCACAGGCAGAGCCAGAAAGGGGTTTTGTTCTTTCATCTGTTCAACTCATTTTCATTGTTTTCGATTGCACTAGCAATGTGAGCCTGCAGAATATCCCTGAACTCATTGAATCCAGACAGACTGCTCAAAAAGAAAACAGAAGAGAGGGACCACCTAGGCAATCCTACTAAAAAATTAATGAGAAATTATTTTATCTCTTAATCTTTGGGGGTTTTTTTTGACTGTCTTCTTCTAAAGGAAATAGCAATGTAGTCTCATTTCAAGTAACACAGAAAAGGTAAAAGCAAAAAATCTACTTCTTGCCTCTGATGACTGAAATGACAGACAATAAAAGATTGGTGAGATTCACTACTAGTAGTACCTTTCCATTTTCTCTAGTTTTTTAAGCAATGCTTATTGTTTAGTGTAACTGTTAAAACACCAGAAGAATTTATAGGTATATTACAGCCAAGATACTAATTTTATACTCATGGGATAAGACAACTCCCATCCCAAAGAATGACTAGTTTGAAGCAGGACAACTCTGGAACTGTACTGAATTATGGATGTGTGACTGATGAAAAACACAGGGAAGAAAAAACTCCGAATGTATAAAACGTTAGCTTAAATTGGAAGCCAATTACTAAGGCCTATAGAAGAGCCCTTCTGTTTAAAACAGAAATAAAACACCAAACATATGTCAACTAAGATGATGAGAGGATCACCGAATGGCTGAGGTTGGAAGGGGCCTCTGGAAATTGTCTGGTCCAACCCGCTGCTTCTACAGCAGGGTGCCCAGGATTGTATCTAACAGACCAACAACCGAGAAGGCTTACAAAGACGCCTTTGTGCATTTCCAAGCAAAATTACTGCCCAATACTTATCCAAGCTGAATATTTACTTCTTTTTATACATAGACAGACATACACACACAAAAAACCCCAAACAAACCAAAGAAGTATACCCTCTATGACAGAAGGCTCAGGAGAAGAAAGGGTAACATGCTAACTAATCTACAAATATTTGATGGATAGCTTATTTCAAATGAGGACAAGATATGTATATTACAGTTAAAAAGATGCTTAAAGACAAAATTAGTAAAGCTGCAAAGTAGCTACGAATCAGCTACCAGAAGAAACAGTCTTACAATAAATTACTGAATGAAGATCAGTCTGTGGAAATCCATAAATAATCCATTACTTCTGACTATTAGAACAGCATAGGAAAAATCTAGAAAACAGTTTACAGAAAACAGTTGTCAAATTCACGGGCAGATGGATTTAATATGCTATGTTTCTCATCCCTGACTCCTCTTCTAACCACAGGAAAGCCAATGCTTTAATCTATGTGCATTCATCCCAGCAAAACCACAAGTGGTTGTCAGTTAAAAAGCATACTACATGGACTTCTGACATTTTTAAATAGAAAAATGTAAATCCTGAAATTAATGGAATTTTGACAGCAAGCTTAACGCATAAGCAGACTCTTTAGACTATCACTGAATACCTTCTCTTGTCACCAAAGATCACCTTGAGGACCGAGGGCCTCTGGAAGTGGTGGTGACAGCAGCAAGGTGTGCTGCCACTGCGAATGTGAGCAGGCAACCTGAGGTAGCCCTCGGGACACGACTGGAGAGGTAGTGAGCCAAGGAGGGCTGAGCACACACCACAGAGAGGAAGACAGGCAGCAAAAATAAACGGGATAGAGGGTGAGTTTGAGAAGAAATGATGAGCAGTGATCAAGGAGGACTTAGGATGCAGCTTAAGAGATGAGAGCACAGTAGGAAAAGAGGGAATAAAGGTATTACAAAAGAAACTAAGTAGACGAGTCTTTAAAATAACAGCAATGCACAGATATGGCAGTCAAATCAGCAAGGAGGGGAAAAACTGTCAGTGACAAAAAGAAAGGGGGGAACTAAAGATGACCAGAGAGACAAAAAAAAGGAGTGGCATGGATATTTGAGAAAATATGAAAAGAGGCCAGAGGATGCAGCAGGCCCTCTGGGGGAAAAAAAGAAACCAACAAAAAAAAGCCCTGATCAAGAAAAGCCTGGGGAGGATTGTATTAAAAATACAAGCCAGGAAGAAAAAAGCAGGGGTAAAGAGAAGGAGAAAGACTGGATATGATTTGCATTCAAAAGTTATTTAACCTGTGATGTTAACAAAAGTATGTCACAAAATTATAGATGTTACTGAGAAAACCTCTTACTATTCAGAAAATAATCTTGCTTTTAGAAAAGTTAAAGTCACAAGCTTCAGATTTTATTATGGCATTATAAACTGAGCTTTCAAGAAACACCAGGCAACCACACTAGAATAGAGACTACAAAATCATTAGCTCTCTCCCAAACAAGAAAGCACTCATACATACAGTTAACTAATTTGTCTCCTATAAATAATTTGAATTAAATGGTACTGTCCATTTAAATACAAGAAGCCAAGCATATAACAAATACTATTATTTCACTAACCCATAAAATTCACTAAAACCAAGAATAATGTAGTTCATGAAAGTACTTCATTCCATTATTTTACCAGCTCTAACACAGCTCATTTCTCCTGTGGTAATATTAAACACAAGTCTTCATGGGATAATAATTCTCTTTGACCGGTAATTCAGAAAACCTGTAGTTGCCTTGGCATAGAGCAGTTAACAAAATCTGAATATAAGTTTCTGGGAAGAAGAGTGCCCCAAACCTTTCCAAGATCTTTGTCTGCAAATTACAAGCCCTTCATCTGCAAATTTATCATCATTTTATTGGTGTCTGAAAGTAATGTCTGAGTCATTTGCATGACTTCTGCTGGATCTTGTCCCATCCAAGGGCCTAATTATGAACAGGCACATGACTAACTGCTGAAATAAGTTGGCACTAAAGAGTCTATTATCTGACTGAAATTACAGACAAATGTAAAGGAGGGTGCTGAACATTTCCTGAAGATTTTGCAAAGAAAATGTCTATGTATTCCTACCAGGAAGGCAAGCTGTCTTCCCGCTGCAGCTATTAACAGGGATTATTCTCAGAAGCAGATTAAGTCCCAGCTGAAGCACACCTCATTGAAAGAAAAGCTGTTACTCCATTTTTTAATGTAACCAACTTTAAGAAGTTACTTTTACAGTTCTTCCCAAGCACATACCAAAGAACCAGGAGCAGAGACTTTAAACCCTTGTCTTATTACAAGGGCTATATTCTCCTTAAAGAAAGGTCCTCAGCAAACAGACCTTTCAGCCTCAACAGTTCTGCATCAATAAGAAAACCACTGCCCCTGCTACAGCAAGTTAATTCACCTCCCTTTAAAAATCTTTTTACAAAAGGAGATTTGATATTTTTCTGGCAATTTTAATCAAATAGGATACTTCTAGACACCAATTAGCAGACAACTGGCTCTTTAGGTCTTGACTTTTCATACACTTGAGATTTATATGAAGCACAGATATTACAGTTATTAGAAATGTTAAGCAGGCATATATAATGTGCTTGTAAAAAGGTTTTCCATGAAAGGGAACCCCTCCTCCCCACCACCCCATTTCTGTAACCTAAGTTAGATTTTTTTATATGCTATTGTTAATTATTTATAGCTGACTGTTAGGAAGCACCTCTCCAAGGTTCAGGTTTTTAGCCAATTCTATTCATAGGACACCAAATAGGCAGATCATGAAATGATTTCAAGCCACCTCTCTTATCAAATGCAGTATCATTAAAAAAGTTTTCAGTAGTGAGGAAAGGTATAAATAAAAAATGCTTCACCTTTCAGGTAACATTTAACAGATTTCAAATATAATTCACACTTACTGAAATGACTACATAAATCCCAAACTAATGTTGCAAAGACTGAAATTTGTTAATCTTACACATACAAAAAATGCTTTAAAAAAATCTTTAAAAGAGCAAACACGTTTTCAGGAACTGGTGACTGAGGAAAACTTGGCATTTCTAAGAAAAGGAAAGGAAAAATACGTTAAAAAATTTTCCTTAATATAAGAATGTATGAGTGGCTGTACTAATCTGCACCAAAGGCCCACCTAGAAGACTGTCTGGCCTCCAAAGAGGCCAAATGGATGCCTAGGAAAGACTTAAGACCAAACATGTCTCCCAAGTACTCTTAACCACTGGTGGCTCAAGAACTTCCTGAGCCAGATGTGGTTTCTAAATAGTACACAAACCTCAGCGAAATTTGTCCATTTTTCTCCTGAGCCTCTCCAAGCATGGGGCACACCTGGCACGCTGCGATACACAGTCCCAGAACTCAGCACCCTATGAGGAACTATTCCCACCTGTCTGGCTCCAACCTGCTTCTTGCCAACTTGCTTCCTCTCAGCTTTTGCACTGAAAATGATCATTTATTGTCTCTTAACGTTTCCTTTCTCCCATATCACACATTTTATATGTTCGTCATATTCTCACTTAGTTTTACTTTTTCCTGACTGAAATATCCTTATTTATTCATTCCCTTCATGTAAACTCTTTCATGTTTATAATGAATTACATGACCCTTCTCTGAACCTTTGCTTGTTTTCTTACCTACAGGACAGCAAGTAAGAATTAAGAACTGCACAGTTATTCAAAATATGAAAGCTATGGATTTATACAGTGGTATAATGATACCTCCAGTCCTTTCCTAATAATTTCCAATATTTAATTTGTTTTTTAGCTAATAAACATTAAACCTATCTTGCCATGGAAAAGCATCTTAACACAGCCTTAAGATCTCTTTTTACCACATACTAAAATTAGTAGGTTTTTTCTGCAGCATGGTTTTCTTAAAAACAGAACAAAAACAAACAAACCTCTCAAATGTGAACCCACTAGATATTTAGCAATAACTATTACTTGTTTTTCAAGAGGAAAGGCAGATATTGATCTCTAATAGTCTGATTTGTCTCTTCATTATTACAATACATATAAATCACTGTAAGGAAAGTACATATTCACTGGAGAAGCTTGTTTGCTCCACTGCTGTTAAGCTTGTTAGATCTCCTGAAAGATCAGCCTCAAAAATCCAGCCAAGGATTCTAGAGTCTTAAGGCCTTGAATTTCCCCTACAAAGAAGAAAAAATCCATGATTTCCTTAAACCACTAGAAAAAAATCAAATGCCCTGCAGCAGGGTAAATTGTGTGCCTATGCATTCCCACTTTCTTACTTCTAATTATTTTGAAATCTGACACTATCCAGCAAAATACATAAAAGGCCACAGCTTCCTGCAATCGCTATAATAAATGATACATCCATTTATGAAATTACGTTCTTCACAGGCCTAATAAAAGTATTTAATTTTCCAGTAACAGATGAAATAGACGCAAGTGATCTGCAAGGTGAACATCACAGCACCTTCTGAAGTAGAAATGCTTTTAGCTGAAGCAACTGTGTTCATAATCTCAAGGTAATTTATTACTAAAAATACACAGTGAAAGAAATATAAATATAGTAAGATAAATGTAAATGTGAATATCTACTAAAAATAAATTATTGTAACAAAACCCTGAATATGCAGAGAAGTGAAAGTATTGGTCTGATGCCTTTTGCTTTCACCACTACAATTAATCCTCCTACTGAATAGGCAGATACATAGTATCTCAACAACAGTGATGAACAACAGCCTATTTTACTTGAACACAGGATGTCAATAACAAATACTATGATTTTAGCTGCATTACCAGTTGTTTCTTGTGAACAGTCCTGCACAAGACATTTCACAGCACAAAAGCACTTCTTCAGAATTAGAGAAGACTAAAAAATTATCAAACACGGAACAGTTATAGTTATTTTAGGGTAGAGGACAGAGGCAGAAAAAAATTACAATGAATGGATTCAACCAATGTGAAGAGACTACCAAGATGGGAATGAATACAAGCCTCCTCGGTTATGCACACAGCTTGCAGTAATAAAGCAGTTCTAAAAGAAGAGCCTGTGTGCTTTAAACAGATGGCATGGGTAGATGGAGCCTTTCCCACAAAGGGCTACAGGGGGAGATCCCACCCAAGCCTGGCTAACTCAGGCTCTGGGAAGCACGAGAAGAAACTGCCTCTCTCTCAGAGACTATCTGGACAACTTATGCCCTTGATTAGTTCTGACTGCTTTGTTCTGTGTAACTAGGCGGTGTGACTCCATCCAAGCGCAAGGACAGAGAAATTAGTAAGACTATCTGATAGATATGGTAAAAAAATGTCTTTACTGAAACAGTAAGACAGTCAACTATGCAGTCAACAAGCATATAAAAAAATTAAAGTCTAGCATTTTGATAAAATCACACAATGCTCAGAAGAAAAACTATGCAAGCTAGTAATATTACCATGCTTTTTAGTAGTCCATCTTTTTTCTGTCTTCCAAACCACTTTCCCATTTCTTAAGATGCATCAGCATCTTCACTTTCTGTAAGGATATTTTGTGGATTTTTCTTCTCTACTTTTTTGCTTCTATTTCCTTCTGCCCTTTCCACCACAGGTATAAGTGCTGATACTTTTCCAAAAAAGTGCAAAACTACCCAGTGTTCCTCACAGGCTTGTCTGTTAACCTCTAAAGCTCTTCATGTAAAAACCAAAACCCAAACCAAATAAAAAAACAATACACAGAACCTCACGAAGCAACTGTTAATTTCATCTTCCACCAACTTCTTTAATATTTTTCATCCACAGAGTTATTTAATCTAAGAAAATCTGCAGGATTAGAAATTCTACAGGAATGGTCAGGAAATTGTTTTGGAAACACTACAGAGATACTTCTGTAAATTGGATCTGCTGTAAGTTTAGTTTTTTATATATTACTACACGTTTGTAATTCATATAAGAGGTGCATGGATACAAAATGAATTGTTACTGTGGTTTAGATCAACTTGAAAAAGAAAAAAGATTCCGAATGCCCTGCTTCAACTATGACAACAGTGCCTTAACTTGGGCACTGAACAAACATTTCAAAAGAAATGTATGCTTTCTGCTGAAGAAAAGACAACATCCTTAATTCATAAATGGAAAGAAAAGTCAAAAGACACAGTGATTTTAAGAACTGGTCTTTCAGATGACATATTCTGGGGTGCATAACTAGATTTGAAAGTGAGACACTTAGTGCCCATGTAATACCAACAATTTACCAATTTATCAGCTGATCTCTGACTCCATGTAATAGATTAAATGCAAAGCAAAATTATTCAAAAATACATTCTTTAATGCAATTCAGTCTAACAAAAATACTCTACAAGAGCCCTTGATCTAGTAAGCATTACTAGGGTTTAACACTGTGATTTATTCTGAAAACAAATTTTATGGCACAATGAATTCAAAAGCAAAATATTTTTCAAGTAGGTAAATGCAAAATACTTTGCTCGTTTCTTTTGCCCTGGAAGCACTTTTTCCCATGCCTCCAACATAAGGGAAGCTGGGAAGTTCCACTTGCTTTAACAGGTCACAGTCAGGCAGCACAAAGTGTTATGTTCAAAGCACATGATGATGAAAACCACATGTTCCAACTCTGAATTGCTAAGCCACAGTACACCATCAAATTTGAGGAATTTTATGGAGCCAGCAATTCTTAGGATTCTCAAGAGGAGATCAAGACAAAGAGATTATTATATACCTGCCAAGAGACGGCTCCCAAAACAGCAGTCGCGACAAGGCTGAAAAATACTAGCTGTTCTGAGATCAAACAGAAGTGACGCATTCCTTTGGATGCCATAATTCTGTCCAGGCTGTTGTTTTCTGCACGGTGGGTATAGTACACCTTGTGACAGTCATTTAGTTTTGTGTGAAATCCCCAAAGAGTTATAAAAAAAATCACATGACAGATCATCCAGAAAATTCCAAAAATAGAAAAACCAGGTATCACAAAATACCAAAGATCCAAATCACGTAGTTTAAAAGCTGCAAGAATGAAAAAGATTAGTTCAATGACTCCAACTGAGATGACAGAAAGTCGTCTGCAAATTTTACCACGGTACAAATAGGGCTTCCATCGCTCAGTAACTGAAAGTCCACTGAAGTAAACATCAAGAAGGGGATCTGAAATCAGGCAGCTGAAGAAACATGCCAAGGCAAAAGGGTTTGTGGGGATTTGCAGTGATGGAAAAAAGAGTAGGGATGCAATGGCTCCAAAAATTGCCAGATTTGGAATTGCCAAAAAAGACTTCATACGTAAGTCAATAATCAACATGGCCAAAGCCAGGACCAACAGAATAATACTGACAGATTTTTCTACCAGCATAGTTGTGCTGGCAATTGCAAAGCCAACTAACTCCAAAAATTCAACTGTTGTCAGCAGAGTTGGTCGATGATGGACACAACCACAAATCCTCTCAACCAAAGCACATAATATCCTTAAAACAATGGCGGAGAGAAGCAAGTATTTAGTAGCCTCTTCTTTCACATCCGTTTTGAAGGCAGAATTATTAAGAAAACAGAGAAGGCCAAGCAAAAAACCAAACCAAAGATTGGAGAGACTCAAACTTGCTGTTTCCATTGAAAAATAGTAGTACAGTATGCTGGCAATTCCGAGAACAAAGAGTCCCAGAATAAATATTACCAAAATCAGCGCATCTGCAGTTTTTTCCCATCTGACATAAAGGCCCATGCAAATGGCAACCAGTAGGTTGATTCTGGCAAGATAGCCAAGGTATCTGACTGATGAGTGCATGTTCACTTCTCTGTTTGCCTCTTCTAGCCTTGTCATTGCTGCATAGAGACAGTGACTAACACAGTAACGCAGTGACCTACACATGTACACTGCAGTTAGGGGGCTTCACCCACTTGACTGACAGTAAATATTCGGGTTTCATCCAACGAACACAATGCAGTTGCTGCCTTCTGTAGGATCATTTCAGTAACAGAATCCTCGAAGTCCTGGAAGAGAATTAAGGAAAGTTTTAGTGGCAAATAATTCCTTTTAAGCATATAAAGCATAAACATTACACATCCTATCTCACCAAGGAGTTTAATATCTAGATTAAAGAAACATATAAAAAAGACCAAGTAAATGTGCTGTTAAAACCAATATAAAATGGGTTCTGCATAAATCTTATTTCGTAACTTGAATGAGAGGAAAACAATCATGACCTGGGCAGTTCTCCACTAAACTCATCCATTAGGTATCTACATTAGATATCTATGGATATCCAAAACCCTGCTATGATAGCCACTAGCTTCTAGAATAGTTTGTAATTATTTTAAAACACTGTTTTACTCCACCATTGCATTTGGTAAGTTCTCACTTTATATTAAAGCTTTTCAGTATGCTTTGTAAGACTTCCTTTCAGCAGTCACGTAAGTATATGATTCACAAAAAGAACATCCCACTCAGCTAATGAGCTTAACCCATAGTGAAAAAGATATTATTATCTCCATTTCACAAAAAGGGAGTGGACACACAGATGTATCAACTGACCTGGCATGATTTGCAGAGACTCTTCTTAATGTAAAATAAAAGCCCTCATTTTCACTCCTTCAAGCCACTTTTCCCCCTCCTCCCAAAGCAAGCAAAGAAAATTATCAGGATAAACATTACATTTACAACATAAGCACCTCGTATTCAAATCCATTTAACTAATGTGATTTTCTTTTCAACATAGTTAAGAACAGACAGTACTTTTAAGGGGAATTTTGTAACGTTATGGGCAGAGTCTCCAACATGTAAGACTTATACATAGCCTCTAACATTTTTTAAAAGAATTTAATAATTTCCCATCTTACAGAGACTTTTGAAGAGTTACTGGTATGACAGAAATCAATGTGCTAGGTTATAGCTTACTGCTTTTGTTTATAATGCTGGAGGAAGTACTAAAAGACACCTTGACTCAAACCCAAAACTTAGACTTTCTTCACTCTTGATTTTTAAATTCTCATTTTTTAAACCAGCGAACAACAAATGATAAAGTGAATTGACTGATTTGCTCATAAGTTTTGGCAGATTTGAAGACTGACACCCAGTGTAAAAACAGCATAAGTAACTGGTGTAGAGAAAATCTAGGCCTAAGAAAACTATTGTTTAAATTCCTTAT
The DNA here is from genome assembly GCA_013400975.1 of Atrichornis clamosus. Taxonomy (NCBI): domain Eukaryota; kingdom Metazoa; phylum Chordata; class Aves; order Passeriformes; family Menuridae; genus Atrichornis; species Atrichornis clamosus. The sequence continues at coordinate 29,909 of WBMZ01014325.1, forward strand.
TTGGTAATGCAAATTTTCAAATTATATTAAACACCTAACAACACTGCAGACCCTACTTGGAAGAAGTATGCATAAAAAAATCTGTTTACCTGAAGCAGAATACATACCATATATTTAAAGCAAATTGCTATATAGATGAAGTTACTGTAAGTTAAAAGTCTTTTGGATTTCAACTGTGCATTTTCATAGTATTTATTATTAATAGTGTTTTATAGATATTAACTTAATTCTGAGTTGCCTGGATGCTTAATATCTCACAGTAATTCTTCCCTCACTTAGTAAAGGAAGAAGGGTGTTCCTCTCACCCTTTCATTTGTTTCTACATTACATAGAGTAACACAGATCTAAGTTAGCTATCACAATCCTTCAGGTTTCATAGCACTGACTGCAGTCTCACTGTTTCTTGTACTACAATCAACATCACTTTATGGACAATTTGAACCATTTACTTCAGCTGCCACATGTGCCCTCCCCCTGCAACCAGTTCTCTCTCATTCAAACCATGAATACTGAGGAACAATTTCCCATCTTTTCAGCCCACAGCACAGACATGTGATTACTGCTACTCTGAAGAACATCTGCCATGCCATCGTGTTTATCTTGATTCCTGAGCCTTTCTGGAACTCCTCCAAGTCAAGAGGCTAACACTATAAACATTCATTTGGACAACAGCCCCACAGAAGCCAGCAGGAATGAGCACTTTGGTCATATGCAAAGGGCAAAGCCCCTGCCTAACACCTGGCTTAAAATTTCGCTGTGATCCCTGAATTGTTTTCTAGTGGGATCTTGCTAACAGCAGCAAACTCTCTTACAGGCAAGCAATGAGCCACTCTGATAGAAAACTAGTCTCACTGGGTCAGCTAAAGCCAAGTCAAGTTTTGCTGCCATTACACCACAACAAACATGAAAGAGAATCTCCTCTGCTGCTGCCCCATGACCTGCATTGGGTGCTGGGGCAGGGAAACAAGTCGGGGAACATGTCTCTTCCTACTGCAAATACATGAAGTCTACTTGGGCACAACGGATCTGCAAAATGATCGCTGAGACTGTTAATGCAATCTCTTCTTCCTGGCTCCACCTAGCAAAATATGTACTCTTAACCACGCTATTAATCTTTAGCATTTTTCTAACCAAAACACATGCTCGCCTTTTTGTGAAGAGGAAAAGGTGCATTTTCGTCATTAATGTATCTCGTCATGCAACTATTACCAAATAAAAAGAACACAGCAATTCATTTTTCAACAGAAATTTCAGTAACTGATTTTTCTTTTAAACACAACTATTTGTTAGCAATTTCTGTTAATACTTTATTTATACAAAGACTGTTCAAAGTCCTGGGTGGGGGGGGGTACTGTGTTTGTTTTGTTTTAAACTAATGGCCTTAAAGTTTTGGGTTGAGCATGAGTTATAGATCTCAGCAAATCACATTTAGATTCAAAAGAGAATGCAGACACCCACTTTTAAGTATTTTTCAACTTTTGCAAATATAATTTTAAGGAAAACCTGGAGTCTCAGTAAAGATTTAGAGACCAAACTATCTAATAGCTTTTCTATATGTAAAGGAACACTGCTCTCAAAGAAGTTTTTACTCTAGCTTGTCCAAGTTGAAAAAAGAACCAAAACCCAAAGCTGGTTCAGTAGTTTATCTGCAGTTGACTTTAGGTCCAGGTGAAGCCTATCTAAAGTACTGAACACTTCATCTTTATGCTTCCAGTTTAGCACTTTTCTATTTTTTAAAACAAGTCTGCAAGAGCTTTTTTTAAAACAAAAAGTCGTATTTAGCTAATTCATTAACAGAGCAGACTTAACCCCCGATAAACGGCTCCGTTAGTTTCCACATGTTAACACCGCGCCCACAGTGGGGATCGCTGGTGTGGGGCGAAGGGCGCGTTCCCGGCGGGATCTCCAGCTGCCGGGCCGGCCCAGCCAGGGAAGGTCAGTGACTGCATTTGGCTCCGCGGCGCGGGCTGCCCGAGCTGGCGTCCCGGGACGCCGATCTGTGCTGGCGACCCCCGAGTCCCTCGGGGGTGTCCGCCCGGCCGGGCCGCCCGGCTGCCCTCGGTGACGATCCCGGGGTGCCCCCGCCCTGCCCGGCTCGGCCCGTCCTCACCTCAACAGGCGGCCCGGAACCTTCCCGCCCCCCGCGCCGGCCGCCGCCATGTCGAAGCCGAGCGCGGCGCTTCCCGCTACGGGCCGCGCCGAGGCTCAAACACCGCCGCGCAGGCCGGGCGCGGCCGAACAGAATTATTAAAAAACCCACCCACCCAACCAAAAACAAAAACCCAAAAAAAAGCACACCAAACCAAAACCAAACAAAACCAAAAAACAACCCCCAAACCCCCCAAACAAACAAACAAAACACACAAAGAAACAAAACGAAACAAAAAAACCACAAACCCCCCCCGAACAAAAACCCAAACAAAACCAACGAACCAAAAAGACACCAACCAAAAAAAACCCAAACCAAGACAAACAAAAAAACCCCCAACAAACAAACAAACCAACGAAAACCAAACCCCAGTCAAACCTATAAAGAGCGTCAACTGATGCTTAGGAATAGAAGCCGGCAAATTGTGTTTGAATCAGGATTGCAAAGCAGAGCGAGCCCTCCCTATCCTCTGGTACAGGGGCGCTTCCTCGGCCATCTGTGTTTCTCCACATTCGGTCTCGGAAATTCACGTTTTGAATGGGCCCTTGCAGGCAGGTGAGCAAATAGCGGAAAGTTTCTGGATCATAGTAACTCCATGCCATGGCTGAGAAAGGCAAAACAAGAGGAGTCTGAATGAAGCTCGGACAGATGCTGCTGAGGGACTCTGAACTGCAAGTGGGTTGGGCTGCTGGGGAGACACATCCTTTGTTCCTGTAATCCCTTCATCACAACCAGCCCCTTCTGCCCCTCGTCAAGAAGTATTAGGGCAGCCTAAACATCTAAACTTGCCCGTCTGTCTTTCCTGACTCAGTCAGACAACTGATTCACAAGGACCTCAGTCCTCCCCAAAACTATTACCCCTCTTCCGAATTTTAGATGTAACTGGCCAAAGTGCCTAAAAGTTACATGGGTTAAAACCAACAACAATAAATGAGCAAATGAATCCCCCAAACTAACAAACAAAACCCAACAAAACCAAAAAATCTACAGACTAAGAGGTTTTCCTTTAACAAGTAGTACAGTAGAAATCTCACTTGCCTACTGAGGGTCACATGCTTCAGGATGCTTTACCAGCATCACAGACAACACTTAATTGGTACTATATCCACCCAACTGTGATCTAGGAATACTCCTCAGGCAACTATTGAAACTTCTTGGTCAATATTTTACTTAAAGAGTAAAAAAACCCAACTAAATTTCTGTGCAAGTTTGTGAAATGAAACCTTTCTAAAAAACCATCTTGCTATTCTACAGGTCAAAAACAATTGAGGGAAATGAGAAACAAGGAAAAATGAGTAGAAAACCTGCTGCTGATTCACGGACATATGATCAAAAAGTCTTAGAATGAACACAATTTTAAAGTAAGTCAGCAAGTCTCCCTGAAGCAGGAAAGGACAGAAAGGATCTGCAGGAAGCACAGCTGTGAAATTGTATTTACTGATCTTTGTCAAATAAGAGAACAGAATATACCAGGTAGACTCTGCAGTGCTATGGACACACTTTAGTTCTGCTGAAATCCAATCTTTCTACAATCTGGATCTGAGTAGGAGCCTTACATTTTCAGTTCTTTGGGTTTCTTTTTCCACTGCCACCCTTCCCCCAACACCTCCAGTATTTAGAATCACAACGTAAAAAAGTAAAATAATTACCTCAAAGGGGCAACCTACAATGGGTTCTGCAAAAATATTTCAGTGAGATAGAGAAGAAATTAAGAACATGTAAAGAGAAATGAGAGGAAGTGCATGAGAAAGTGGTCACATCCTAAGTGGGCTGGCAAAGAAACATGATACAGAATCAACTGGAAGAATTCCAAAAACCCTTCTGAAAAGCACAGAAAACAACTGAAATGTAGAAGCTGAAATTGAAGTACCAAATTTAACATCATTAAGGGTTATAAAATAAACCCAAGACAGTTATCTTCTTGAAAATAAAGAAAATAGCTCTGCATTGCTTTCACTGGATTTCAAAATAAACAGATTGCACCGAAAGAAAAAAAGCACAATAGCTCCACCCCAAAGAATTTTTAAAATGTTTTTGTTTTTTCAGATTTTTTTTAATAAATGTGCTTTGTTCACAAAAGTAGTGATGCAAAAGACAACAGGAATGCCAATACACATTTTCTTCCTTTTCTTCTCTAGCACCTTAAGAATGAAATATCTCTTACACAGCCATAATTTTCAAATATTTCATACTCAGAAATAATCTTCTTGCCCCCAAGCCAAATATACAACAACTCCTGATATCACTTTAATATTCAGGGAGGTGTAAGTAAGTATTTATGTAAATCCCACTTTTCTCCTCCACTACAATCTACTGTCCCTCATGAAAAAAACAATACAAACCAAACCAAAAAAAGAAAAAAACCCCACAAAACCAAATAACCAATAAACCCACTTCAGGTATTTAGAATGATCAGCAAGAAAACCAAGCTGTTATCAATCTCAGGTCCCTAAACCACAGTGTTGTTACCAACCTGCCAAAAAGGTTTAAACTTTACATCTTCATATTTAAGCTATTTTAGAGGATAAATCTTGATCTGAATTGCTTTTTTTTGTATGAATCACAAACCAATTTACATTAATCAATGTCAACATATATGTTTGATGGTGTACTACTTGTTTTTAAATTGAGTTATCAGTTAAAATGTTAGGTACACTTTGAAGAAAGCACATATTAGCTTCCCATAAACAGCTGAATTTACAGCACCAATATTTTAAGGTAAGCACTGCTGGAATCAGTGGTGAATTGGGAAGAAAGGCTTTGAATGACACATTTTAGTGAAAATACTGACTTAATGCCACTTTTGAAGCCATTGTGTAATTCATTAGAGAAGTACTCTCTGTAAGAAAAATTTACAAGTGAACCATGACTCTTGTATGTCTAAATTTAATTCTTTTATTCTTTTTACACATCAGAATAAAATTGTTTGGTTTGTATAACTCTATCAGATTGAATAACAAATTTGAATCAGGTATTTGGGAATGTTTTAAATTCAAGAAGAGACACAAAAAGCTTATGCTAAAGAATACAGCACCACAGTCCAGATCACGTTTGAGTGCAAGCTGGACCGATGTGATTACTCTATGTAGGAAATACTATAAAAGAAAAACAGGTAGGTCAAACCGTGACACTTTCAGTGCAAAACTTCAATGAAAGGAGTAAGTTTCATTTTTGAAGCAACCAGTGTAAAATCCACACTACAACTTCAGTTTATCTGGCAACTTCCATATTATAAATACAAGGTGGCAGTTTAATATGGTACAAGATATGTTTTATCACAACCACCTGTGAAACTGTATTCGTATTTTTTTACCAATTTGCAAAAGTCAGAAAAAAATCATGATGTGGCACCTAGTTCAAATCATATACTACTAGGCACTTACATATAGATTTAAGAGCCTAACATTCAAATCTGAAAATTCTGGCCATTATTTTTAAATGGAGGAAAATCTAAGTTAAACTCATCATGAATCCTCTTTTTTTAACCACTGAACAGAAATTGTTTTTCCTGCAAAAACCCACAGACTCATTACACATTAAAATGTTCCATCTCCTTACAGTGCAGACCAGTTTTCAGTCAGTTATGGAGTTTTTATTTAACTAAACAGAAGACTTTTGGGTCCTAATAAGCAAACAAATAGTGTATGTTAACTTCACTTGTGTAGTCTAAATTACATGACTTTATGCAAATATGTGTACCCTTGAAACACTTGTACGATTAAACTCCTTTTTACAAAATCAGTTTGTAGTTACCGGCTAACTTAGGAGGTCTAGAAATAAGGACAATTCAAGAAAAAATTGTTTCTTTTTAAAATGCATAAATAATTTACTTTAAAACATGACAAAATCCACCCTATCCCCCAAAAAACATGGTTGGAAGAGAATACAGAACACCATAGTTGGGGAAATACTGATATATATTAGTGCCTGTACACTCATAAAATTGCAAAAACATATTCCAGCTTTGAAGTGAAACATAATTGTCTAGACGTACCATACTCCTCTGGGGGGAAAAGCCTCTTCAGAAATTGCTCTTTATGCAATGAAGTTACACAGTATGTATAACTATGGATGAATATATTCCAGTGTTTTGGTGTTATGTCAGGAGGGCTGCAATAAACATAAAATCAAATGTGCAAGCATTACAGTTTCTCCAGCCCAAGCTCAACCAGAGTGAAACAAATTTTGGAAAAAAAAAGTTTTGTTCCATAATTAAGAAGGGACAATTGTAACCAAGTGTCTTAACCTATCTGCACATTTAATTAAAGTGCAAATTATTTCTTCCTACATATATTTCTCAGAAGCCCACCAACTCCAGTGCCTTAAGCTCAACCACATTGAGTTAAAATACTGAAACAACATTTAACAAATTAAATAGAATTCACACTTCACAGCACTAAAGAAAAGAATGGTACCTTTCTGGAAAAAAAAAAGATACAAATCTAAAGAAAGTAACAGCAATTTATGCTATGACATGAGTCATCTGCATAAAACTTGTATTTTTTCACTTTCATACAAGAATAAATTTTAAAATTCAAAAGTAGAAAAAAATAGCAAACTCTGTAAACCTTTGCATTTTCTTTATGCAAACCATTTTTGTGTGTTGAGCCCATGTTAGTATAGCAAAATTAGTTTAGCAGGAGGTTTGCCTTAAACGGCACTTCAACGACTACATTAACTTAGAAGCAATATAGGATCTTCTAGCTCATAGAAAGGAATTGAACTAGACTGGCTTTCTCCAGAGTCTGAGTCATAAGGAGCATCGGGTAGCTCCATAAAACCATAAGCTAGCTGTTCATCTTCTGTGTCTGACCGAACATAGCAGGAAGTGTTGGAATACTCCTCATCCTCTAAACTGTTGAAATCCTGTGGGATATACAACATTCCTGGGTAGTTCCTGCTAACTAAGTCACTTGTTGTTTGCAGGGAGGTTTTCCTAAATGCCATCAGGTGCATGTGAGAAAACTTGGAATACTTGAAGCGTTTAAAACCCAAGGACTCTATGGCAATTTTCCAGCTTTTCATCATCATAGCCCGTCGATTCTGATGAGATGAATCAGGAGTTATTACAAGCAATAAGCCATTTAATACGAGAAGTTCGTGTGCCTTCTTGCAGCATATCCATCGTTGATAGGGTGACGGAAAGTATGAAAGGAGGAGCGAGAAAACAACAACATGGAACAATTCTCCAGGCAGAGAATCAATGGGATTCTTCAGTTGCTTAAGAAAGGCATCTATAGCATCTTGTGCCAGTTGAAGAGGTTGCTGAATTTGAAGATTTAGGAAGTCACATTTGTATACACTCTAGTGGAATAACAAAAACAAAAAACCAAACGTCAAGGTTAGCTTAAAGAGCAAATAAAACCAAAATTCACAGAAAAATCAATGAACCTCTCCATTCCCTTAAGGAAATATCAAGTCTGCTGAACATTCCTCTTGCTATTTAATCAATAAATCTAAAAGAAAAATTTAACACACATGCAAAATTTTAGAAGTGCAGTATTTCACTAGAGATTTGACAGATGAGAACTGTTAATTAAAAAAAATATTAAGCCCCAAAACAAAAAAAGTATTGAATCAACTATCTCACAAATGAATTAAGAACTCAAGCAAACCTACATTGCTTCTGTTTTTACAGGTGTTGAAAGCCTTTTATAGGTTTTTATAAACCTGTAATGAGTAATTAGAAATTAAATTTGATACCTCACTATTTCTATCAGTTCTTTAAATAGAATCCAAGAAACTCTGTAGTTTGGTCACTTGGAAAAAAGCGTCATTCTTTACTGGTAAAGAAACAAGGAATGATAAGGCAATACACATTCTAAAGCTACAGTACACTGCTTTGCAGCAGTGACATAGATGTTTTAACTTTGCTGTAAATGCGAAGAGTGGTGGTACACATTTGGGCAATTATCAAAGTAAGCTAAGGACTACAAATCATCTGTTGATCATTTGTGCACTGAAGCTGTCAAGGCAGGAAATGACACCACAATACAACATACAGAAGAATAAATTCTTAACTTCCTTAATCATAAAGCGTTCAAAAAATAAATCCATGCTATTTAGTGAATTCAAGTTTTGACACTTCATCAAAACCTGGGACTGACTTTTCATTAAAAAAAGGTATTAAAATGCAATGGTTTGATCTGATAGCAACAAAAATTGTTATTAATGACTAGAGAATATGCAGTGAATGACAGACACTAAACAGGTAAGCAAATATGAAAGCAGACAAAAAACATTCTGTGGAGCACATCTGAAAGATGGAATTAGATCTGTTGCATTTTAATACTATGAAAATATTTATAGCATGTTTTATGAAGCAATATTCAAAAAAGATTACTGAAACAGTATTGCAAGGGTATTCATGAAGGAACTGATATGCACAATTGTTTTCAAGTAGAAGAGAATGTTATTTCTGTTTATATAAAATCACATTCTCTTCCAAGTGGAAGCAGAAAATTAAAAAAAGTTACCAATGTTCAAAAAAATCTGGGATTTATTTTTCATTAGCTTTAATCTTGGTCTTCAATATGCAAAAATCCAGACAAAGATTTGCTTTATGTGGCTATAACCAAGAAATTTTAATTGCAACCATTATACCTGTAGGGCTATATTCTATTTCCTTGTAATACTCAGAACAGGAAATTAACAGTAGCAATTTCATTATCCTCTAGTAAGTTTTAAAAGAAAGAAGCATTTTGAAAACTAATTGTTCAGAGTGACATACTAACTTTACTTAGAACTCCAAAACTTAAAGACTTAAAAAGTTATTGGTTAAACATATAGAGTTGAAAAAAACCATTTAGACTGCAAGTATTTCTGAGTAGCAGAGATACACTCACAAATTAGTTATGCAGAAATAACGTTAAAGACAATTTCAGGATTAAGGTATGTTTCAAGTGGACTCTGTAAGCAGCTTTAGGACAAAATGCTGCTAAACTGGAGTTGCTACTAAACTCTGGATATACAAGTCTTGAACTGATGTTTAAGTTCTCATAGACACTGAAACAACAGTCATATCTCAGTGCAACCACTGACATTTAAGAACACAATTCTATTATGTGAATAATTTTCACGGATATTTCAGAGAATATTCTGAGTTGGGAGGGCCCCTCAAAGATCATCGAGATATATATTCTAATTTTTAACTCCAGTACCCTTCTAGCCTCTTTCTTGTATGGTCTCAGACTATATTTACTCAATACAACATCTGCTGCATACCTTAGCCTCAGTTTCCATTCTCCTAGTTTCTATTACTGCATGTTTCCCTCAGCGTACTTTACACCAAGACACTGGAAATGAGTGCACGCTGCCTAACTAAAGAAAATATTTATCTGTTTTTGGTGCAGTTTCCCCTCTCTCTCAAAACCCAAAACCTTTCAATGGCAATATATTTTCATATTCATATATCTACAGTTTACATTTTCTGTATATGAAACAGATTCTAAAAATTTTGAATACTTTAATCCTTTTGTTACATAACTAACATTTCAGTTCCTCTCCTACTATTTCCACAATTACATCCTTCTTACTCCACAAATTAACTGAAGTGCTTTACTCAGCTACTTAGTCTATATCTAAAGTATTTCTATATGAAAGTGAATTAATCTATTAAAAAAATTTTATTAAAGAAGGAATTATTTAACCCTCTGATCAACATTATGCAAGAAACTGACTTTGTAAGAAGCCTCTGTGATTCAAATTGTTTCAAAAGGTACTTTGGTACCTTACCTAAGAAAACTGCTAAATAAGAAAATTTTACCAGTTCTATTTTCAGCTTTTACCACAAGTTATCAAGATCAGTTTTACAGGTCAGAAGATGAAATTAACTACCATAATAATCCTCTGGCTGTTATTCCAAAAATCTTAAAACAGCCCAGGCAACTGCTGGCCTAAAGATAAATTTATTCAGGAGGTTATGGTGCTGATGCAGCTGAAAGCAGAGTCATATGCAGTACATCAGGGCTCATTAATTCTGCTTTGGAGGTAGGACTAACCTTATTCCAGCAGATTTGTTTGACTGCACAAACTGCACTCTATGTCACTCCAAGAATACTTGCTAGCCAGGCTTCAAGGTGCCCCGAACATGCCAAAGTATCCAAGAGGATCACAGATGTTGGTGAGCTCAGGCCTCACAGTAAACATGTGTGTAACTACATGTACATTAGCACTCTGGGAAGCTCCTACCATGAAGCTATAGTATTAACCACGTCAGATGACCAGAAATCAATTATCTTATTGTTTCCTTGTACTGGGAGAGAATCTAAAGGACTGGTTAGTACATAGAAATTGCACATGTTCGTCCATTAAATCCACAGAAATTGACTTTTCCCAATAATGGTTTTGGTCACTGTCCATGTAAACTGATTTTCATGAGAACAAATGTAGCTTTCTTACGAATACAGAATGACAGATTAGAAAATAGAAAAATACTAACCAGGCATACTCAAAAATTAATGTTTAGGTTCAACTCATGTAACGTTAGGTACCTAGGCTGCCATTACCATCACTGACGAATTAGTCAATACAGAACCCAATTCATCTCACCATTGAACAGCAGGTATTTAGGTTTCACTATTTTTAATAGATCTCCACTAACTGTAATTAGAACTCAGAACCTGAGATGGAGACACTGAGGATCTGTATATCCTAGCTGGAAATTCACTTGCCATTACTAGCATTTTAAATGCCAGAGGCTGCCATTTCAGTGGCACATCTTTTCTACCTCCTGTGTCATGCCCAACAGCCCTACACACATATCCTAAAGCCTCTGAAGTGGAGGAAAGCAATCATGATGCTTGCTTTTCAAATTAGGCAAGATGGAGTCCACTCAAAGTTTGTGTTAGATGGAACTAACATTGAATAGCTTTTAAAAGCAATTTATCAGACTCAACTTTTTAAAGAATATCTTTCAGTATTTCTCAGCATATGCACAAAAATACAGATGAGGTGTTAGTGGACTAAACATGGTAACCATAACAAACAACCACGCATTTAGCATGTAAACCACACCGCAGCAAATAAGAGAATGTTACTTTCCAGTTAACTGTACTATTTCACCTGTACACTTCTTTTCACCTCTTCATTTCTAAAGAGGCTTACCTTAGGCCACAGATTTCAATAGAGCCTGATTTTCAACTGTAAGTGGTCAAGGTGTTTATGGTCAAAGGCTTTTCTGTTTTCTGTCAGAAATGTATTTCTGTGTCTTTTTCATTTTTATTTCACATTATTTTGCATGGTTGATAAATGCAATTAGTGCTGACAGGAGTTGGGTCAAGAGCAGAAGATAGAAAGAACATATGATACTACAGAATTAAGGCATTTGAGAACCTTACTACCTAGAGAAAATGAGGCAATTTAGTGCAAATCTGCTGATAAATTTGTCCTCTGGATTATGAAAGTTCAATAATATATCTAGCAATAAACAGAAATGCTTTCCTATAGTGCACTTCTGAGTACTAAATCTCCCTGGAAAAACTCACCAAATACAGTCACTGATCATTTCCTTCTGTCAGTGAATGCAACTTCTGAGAGGTTCTTGCCTAAGCATAAGCCTGCTTAATTGTTATTTATACCTTTTGAGATGCAAGAATTCATCTGAAATACCATTAAAAGATGGCTACTAAATTTTTTCAATTTTAAGATTGATAATACCATTATAAAGGCATATCTCTTGAAAAAAAAATCATATTTTAAAAAGAAAACACAATCAGGATTTAGAGCCTGTTCACGGGAAAGGATGTAGTAGGACTGCCACAGTTCCTCCTAAAGCACAGATTTAAAAAACATACTTAAGTATTAAACATACTTTTTTAAACAGTCATTTTGAGGCATCTACAAATCTGAAAATCAAATTTATATGAAATTCAGCAAACATTACATACCTCAACAGCTGGAACAATATCTATGCCAACTGTCAGAAATTCTTCAAACTTCAGAAATGGATTAAAGCAGCTACCAACATCAAGTAATCTGATCTTTCCCAAGGAGTGAAGGAACCTAAGAAGCAGCAAGAACTCAGTTTTATCAAGTGTAACTTTTAAAGCTGTATTCAGAGTTACAATTTCAGATAGCTAATGCAAAAGATTCTCACAGAACACCACAGTAGAGACTAATCAAAGCAAATGCCTTACTTCATTTGCTGAGATAGATGAAGAACAAGACTTCATCAGCAAAAGCAGATGGTCCTCAAGCACAGATCTTGTTCAGAGCAGCTGTAATACTGTTAACTTGCGCACTTGTAGTAAGTAAATAAAATGGCAAATTCTGTGTCCACTTGACAGACACTCATATTGCTTTGTGCTTCCCACTTACCGTTTTTGTGGTATTTACTGGTGTTGGCGTCTAGTGTGACATCAGTTTTCATGAGCTGAACAGAAAAACTGGCAACAACTACATACATGGGATCATTTACAGGGTTGCAATCTAAAAATTTCCATAATGATTTGTAACATCTCAGAATATCCAAAATCCATTAATAGAGACAAAGTCACAGCTTTCACAGGGACTTCACAGAGAAGAGAATGATCATAACCTTCCAGTAAGCAAATGTTTTTTTGCTTCAAGTTTCTGTAGCCAGAACCGACTGGCATCTCCAAAGTATCACTTGTCACGTTTCTGGCAAAGACTCAGCCCCTAGACAGGTAACTGCAAAAACTTTCACGAACAGATGTGCAAGGCCAGTGGAGTACAACCAAGCCGTGGCTGTACTCATAGCAACAACAACGACATAAGGGATATTGCAGGGAAAAAAAGCCTTTAAGCAGCAAGAAAGAGATCTGGGCTCTCCAGGCTCCTTCTAGACTCCCAGTCCTTACCAGAGAGAGGATGTTGGAAAAGCAAGAGAAAATATCTTGTTGCATTAGGCAGAATAACAATGCCAAGTTTAAGTATTTTGCTTCTACATGGAACAGAAGATATCCCAGCAGACTTCTCTCAAAATACCACTATGACCAAGGCAAAGAGTGAAGCAATTATTTTTAAGTTAAAACTGCAAACGTTACCAAGCTACCCTGTAAGTCAGTACTGAGTGAGATTTCAGAATGAAGACAAAAAGCAACAATTTTTCCAGACTTGGATGACAGTGTAACCTGTGCAACAGGAATTTGGATACTGTAGAAGCAGATCCTAGTGGCCATAAATCACAAACATAGGCTGAAGTAGTGTCTTTTCCTACATAAGGGTAGTGTGAGGTTTCTCAGACTAACACATCTCCTTGTCTAGCAAAGGGAAACACTAATGGTAGGTTCCTCCTCATTCAAACACAAAATATATGCCTCTATGTATGTGTGCAGTCTATATGAGAGTCCAATATGGTAACAACAAATCGATGGACACATGGGACCACAGGAAGCATAACAAGAGGAAATATGACTCTACAATGGAGAGAAAACTTCCCATAAAAAAAGAGAGACAGCTCTAGAGATCTAAACATTTTCCATTTAAATGTTCAACGAAATTCTTGTACAGATTTAGCAGCAAAGCCCAGAACCCTCTAATTTCCAGGAGAGTCCACTTCACCTATGGTAGAGAAAAAAAAAAATCACTGTGATGTATTTTGCCTTCCTATTTACAAAACTTGCATTCTTTGCTACCGCATTATTTTTGACTTCTCAAAGGGGGACACTACTTCACACTATTACAGCATCGGAGCACACCTGTGGAAAACTACAACTCTGTATTCTGAACTAATAAGAAGCCAGAAACTCTCATCTACACTAATGGACAATAAAACTAAGACATTTGATTCAGGGCAATTTCACTCTGATTGGTGTGTCACATCCAAGGAGTCAGTCTATGTTCAGTGAAAATATACTTTGAAAACATAAAAGTAGCAGATTCAGATGCTCACTTGTATCTTGACTTCCTGCTCCTTGTCAGGTTTTGCTGCCTCTTGAAATACAGATGCAATGAATCAGTAGCAATTCTCAGGCTGCCAGTTATCAGTGGGAATGGGATATTAGTTAGGTACTTGAAATAATTTTGAAGGTCTTCAGAAGCACTTGCATTCTGTTACCAAACATGCACAGAGAGCAAGGACCACAGAATCAGGTGATCTGAGGATCACTAGTTCAGATACCTACTTTTCAGCACTGTAACTCTTAGGTCAGATTCCTCAGTGAGACTGTAACAGAAATCTACACGACTCACTGAGACAGTGACTCTTAAAAATGAGTTCTTGTTGAATTCATTGTTAATCACCCTTCAACTCCATATTTCCTAATGGTTTTTAGTGAAGGCAACATCAAAAGCATAGGAACTACTTTGTCACTGTAAGCAATTTCCAAGCACATCTTGAATCTACAGTTCTTTAATGTATTTGGGTGCAGGTAGAAAAACAAAGTGTGAATAATTAAATATCAGAAATGGTTAAAGAAGTGGACATAACCTGGAAGATGAGTGCATTTTAAATAAATCCCACACTTGTTTAATTTAAGAACTTGTTCCTGCCCATGGCAGGGTGGTTGGAACTAGGTGATCCTTAAGGTCCCATCCGACCCTAACAGTTTTGACTCTACTATGATTAAATGGACTCCAGCCCCTGACTATTAGTGCCCTCAAAAATGCATCTATTATTCAGTGAGGTCCTGTACAGGTAAGTGACATTTTCTCTTGGAAGTCGATAAAAATAGAACAATTGCATGTCCATAAGAAAAGTCACTTGATCTCTGACATGAAAAAAATTAAGTGCTGATCGCCTATTTTACAGTTTTAAATTACTCCATTATATATCAAGAATGAGAGGGGAAATAATTCAGAAGCCATATGCTGCTGCCAGAAGAGAAGAACAAATATGTACATCTGGTTCTGAGTGGTAACACTGCTAGACCTCAAACCTTTCATGACATCCATGCATAAATATACACAATGGCAATGTCTAGCTGACTGAGATACATTTGAAAGAAGGAATGATAGGTTGTACCTTGAGAGGTCAAATCAGCATCTGAGAAGAACCAAAACCAAAAAGGTTGTGATTTTTACCACTAAGGATAAAAAGCAAGATTGCTTAATTTGATAGAAAAAGAAGAGAAACCATACTCAAACAGACAGCAAAGGAGGGACTGATTTATTGAAGGGAGGAGCTGTTAAATAGCAAATAGCACTTTTATCTTGCAAAACTGACTCGCTTTGATGCCCAGCTTCACAGCATGTGCACTTGTAATGTCTCTAATTACATGTAGAGAACTCATTCTGGAATGGAAGGAAGTACTGCGGACAACTGGAAAGGCTTACTTTTCATCTAGATGAAAGTAAAAAAAAGGACTGCTCACATTAGTTTTTTCTGAGACTCATGAATTTTATTCTGGCAAACAGGTGAGCAACCAGAACTGGGTTCATCAAAGTAGCTGACTGACTTTCTGATCTGCAGCAAACTTTGCACTTCTGGTTCCTATAGTATTTCTCAACATCACCTTTAAGAGCTGACTGAGTGCCTACTTCTCTTCATATCTCCCAGCATCTTTTTTACTACCAGTTGAACTTTTTATTACCTTAGCAAGCTAAGTACAGTCTCTCTACAATGGCTTGTAAGGTAAGTTCAGTAAGAGCTCCTACCTGTTCTTAATACTACTTGAGAGAGGATTATATATGGGAAGAACTAAATTATTGTCTTTACACTTATCAGAGTAAAACAAAGAGTCACAGGCTTAGTGTCATACCGATAGCCAAACCCAGAACTCTTATTTGTACTGTTACACGACCAGAATGGAGTGATGGTCTTTGAACAGTGTGCATAGGTTCCCCCGTACCCCCTGTACCAAGTTTGAGACTTCACTACTAGATCAGTGTAGACATGATCAAAAAGCATTTCAGGAGAGATGTCTGCTTTGTGTAATACACAATCCATTTTCATTCTGCTAAACTGTAATTTCTCCTACAAGATATCAAGAAAGAAACTGAATTTTGATTTTTCTGGGCAGTAACTTAGACCAGTTATGCCTTGTTGCTTAAGGTCTGTACAGCTGCTAAAAACTTTAATATCATTTGTTGCTTACTCAGGTAAATATTATAAAACTTGACTTAGCCAGGCACGCCTTTAGGGGTGTGTATATTTTTAAAGTTTTGAGAATGAAAGCAAAAATCATCATCACTTACTATATTAACAAATACTTTCAAAATAACTTATAAAATTTCTCTATTAACTACTTTCTGTACACACTAGCCAAAACAAAAGAGAAGGCTACAAATGACTGGTAGCAAGAAGGCAGGTGAAGTTAGTTCTGCAACAGCCACTATTAACTGTAGAAAGCGTGAAGACAGAGAACAGGTAAAAAGAGAGCTAATGCTTTATCCTGACAATACCTCCCACTGGAAGACAAATCAGCTTTAAGTAGTGTATGATCATCAAACCTATTCATCTAAACAAACATGAGAGACACAAGAGATGCCAGCTCCTAAGGACAGACACATCTACTCCTAACATTAGTAACATGCTCATTTTTTCCCTAATTGATACTACATCTAACTTCAAGTAAGGGCTGATCACACCAGACATGCTACAATAATGAGGAAAAAAATCTGTTTACACAACAGAAAAAACACTATTGCAGGAAGTTCTACGAACTGATCTACAAAGAATATGAAACAAATCTTAAGCGTAACTTTTATAGATTCTATGCTTATGCATTCATTATTTCATTGTACTTGCAAAATATGAATTTTTTTCCATCACACATGAATAGCCACAAGCATGACCCATGTTAGTTATGAAAAGAAAATGGAGGATGGGACTTCACTAAAACAATAAAGTTAGTCCTGAATGTCAAAAATAAAATTCTTGAGTGAAGGTCACAAACAAAATTAACACCGTTGTTAGGAGAATACCTCAAGGATACTACAACTTCTGCAGAGCCAGTCATCAGAAAGCTAGCACATTAAAAGTTAAGGGTTGTAATTCAAAATTGCTTTTGAAGTGTGTAATTGGAATAAAGAGTTTCTCTGCAATTATTTATGAAGAGAAAGTTTTAAGTACTCTGATATTTACATTTGGCACTTAGTACTTACATAAGCAATTGACTTTTCAACAGTGCTGAAAAGCCATTAGGTTCTAACTTAATTAACATCTCCCTTATTTCACCTCAAGGTTTAATATAAATTGCATTGCACACCAATGACATACTAAAGTGAAACTGCTCTAGCACTTATATGAAAATGACTAAGTTGTCATTCTCAAGCAATTTTTTTACGGCATCCACCAAAATATACTACAACATAAACAGCTCGTGAAACATATTCATATGTAATGACCTGAAAATGCCCTTCCTTAACTATTAAAAAATAGAACAGACTGATGTAACATGTTATGGGAAAAAAAAGTGAGTGTAAATTTTAATGTTCACAAAAAGGTGAAAAAAGTCTGAAAAACAAGTAAAACTTACTCTTCTGTCATAGCTTCATGATTTGTCAAGCCAAGGTTTGGCAAAGGATTTTCAATCTTGGGAGTCTGAGGAACAGTTAAAGCTGGAGTGGTCTTAGAAGAAAGAAGTGCTCTTTTTTCATCTTTCTCAAGTGCTTTTCTTTTTCCACCATTCTGAAAATATTCTCGGCATACACTGAAAAGACAAAAAGAAAAATTCCCCAGGAAAACAGAATGCTCTTGTTAGTCATTACTATAGCTAAGACACATACCAGAGGTTTAAGAGATACAAGTGCGGCCAGTTTTTAAACAAATCTGGGTTTTACTTCAGGTTTGGTAAATCAGCTTTAAAAAAGATGTGATACACCCAACAGCACACTTGAAGTTGAGTGTTGAGTTCTTGGGGTTTTTTCCCCCAAATTATGCCATAAGTCACAACTGACTAAACAGATTCAAAATATTTTCATCTGGATAGGCTTTTAAAGTAAGACGGCAGAAGTCTTGTCTCAATATCACCAGAAGGTAAACAGCAGCTCAGTTCTCCATTATAGTGCAAAGAGTTATTAACTAGCTCCCTGTAAACACAAAGCTGGTTTGAAACGTGTGTCTTGCCAGCATGTAAAATGGGGGAAAAGAAACATAATCCAGATTTATGTGCGAACTTACATCCACCAGTTTTTAATTTTAATTGAGTTTGCCTGGGCATTTTTTAAGTAACAGATAGTACTGTATTATTGTGGAAGACTTATTTTACCTTTCGGTTTTTTCCCCATATTTATTTTTCTTATAGGAACCAGAAGAAAATAATCTAGTCATACTTGAACAGAAATATTAGCCAGTTTAAAGAAATTAATGTTACCAAAAAAGTTAAATTGCACTTGCATACTTCAACCAGTAGTCAGCATTAGTGTATGAGAAGCAAGCATTATGTTTGAGAATAACAAACTCATCTGCAAAATAGAACTAGAACTGGAAAAAATTTGTTGCTGTGAAATTAAAAAGCCTGACTTGCCCTGCACAATTCATTTTTAAAAATTAGATGTGCTAGCCAAGTATTTCCATGGAAAGTTTACTGGAAATAGTACTTGTTTGAATAATGTTTTGCTAACAACCCATTTTTATGATGCTTTCTTGAAATTCACTCCATTTTCCTCTAACAAAGCTGCAGAGGTTTGACGGAAACATCCCAGAAAACATAAATTCAAGTGTAGATTAATAATATCTTATGCAAAGCAGGATCAAGATAATGACATTTCATGTCACAGATTCAAGAATGGACATGTTGGCATCATAACACAACAACAAAAAAGTCATTGCAGTAGTTTCTTAGATGTAAATATACACAAACAGGTACAGACAGAAGTCACTTTAAGATAGGTAGGGAAGAAGCACCTTGAGTTACAAATGTACAATCACAGAGTGGGTCAGGTTGAAGGGACCACAGTGGGTCATCTGGTCCAACCTCCCTGCTCAAACAGGGTAGTCTTGGACCACGTGGCACAGGATTGCGTCCAGAGCGTTCTGGAATATTTCCAGTGACGGACGCTCCACCTCTCTGGGCAATCTGTTCCAGTGCTCGGTCACCTGCACAGTAAAGAAACCCTTCCTCATATTCAGGTGCATCAATTCCTGAGCATCAGTTTCTGCCTGTGGCCTCTTGTCCTATTGCTCGGCACCACCGAGCAGAGCCTGGCTCCATCCCCTTGGCACCCTCCAGTCAGATACTGACAGACATTGATGAAGTCTCCTCTCAGTTGTCTCTTCTCAAGGCTTAACAGGCCCAGCTCTCTCAGCCTTTCCTCAAAAGACAGAAGCTCTAGTCCAGGCTGCAATACTACCAGACATATAGACCATAAAACCATAGCAACTCCATTCATTAGAGATTGCATATATGGAAAGACAGCAATTCTAAAATTAACAAATTTAAAGTATAAGGAGCCAGTCACTTGATTGAGGAAAGAGATTTAAAAAAAAATCAATAAACCAAGAAGAACCCCAGAAAAACACTTGAATTACTGCTGGTATGCTAATTAAAGTGTATTTTCGACATTGCATTATTCATTTATAAGCATGTGATCAATTTAGAACTATTTAGTTCTGTGTGTCACTCAGTCAAATAAATGAAAATTGGAAAGAAAAATCTTTTTCATCAGTTTACCGACTACCGCACCACTTTCTTAGCACCTTGCAGTCTCTATTTTTATTTTATGTCTTTTTTTCTGATTACATCTCTTGAAACATGCAGAATCAATGGCAGTTTAAATAGTATTGCACTACCATGTAAGACAGGACAGAGTTTTCAACCTTGGGAGAATGTACAGGTTTCTTCCTCAACTACTCATGTTATCAACCTTTAAATTATCTAGAAGCTGGTATGCTACCCAGATTAAAAATGAGCACAGGAGAATCACCTACATGTAAAGTGCAAAGTCTTCTTGTAAGGAGGAGGCTCCTCTTGTGAGAATCCATTTCTTATTCTTGGTACAGATGCAAATGAGTATTTCTTCCATCCTTCTACCCCTATCATGTCAACTGAGTTCTCATAATTCTATATTCTTTGTAACTGACATTCCTCATTTGTACGTAAGACACTATCCCAGTCAACCACAAGGAGAAGCATCTTCTACTTCTGGGTTTTCCATATTGGAGAGCAGGCCAGTGCCATAGGAAGACCCAAGAATGGATAAAATTCTTCATATTTAGATTCCAGGCTCTGCATGCTTGTGCAGTACCACAAGGTACCAAAAAATCCCAGCCATCCAAACGAAAGAGCCTCAGATCATACTGCACCTCATAGCCACTGAGGGTTATCTCCCCTTTACGTTTTTCTGAAGTTACAGTTGCTCTGGCAAGATTATTAAATACTGCCCTTTTGGCTCCTGAGCCCTCAGAGGAGCTGTCTATGTACTCCCTCTGTGGAAGTGACCCTCACACCTACTGTGGCGTAGCAGCGAGCATGTAGGCACTCACTGCACTGGTAGCTACCAGAGAAATGCACTCTGTAGTTTACCCCAAGGTAACTTGTTGATGTAGCCAAATGTTTAACTTCATGGCCTCTAAAAGCCATCATTGATCACTCTGGTTTTGAGTATACAGTTATGTAAGACTCTACATTTAAACAACTATCTCAAGTAAGGAACAGAGCATCTCTTTATTATCTACAAAGCAAAAATTAAGGAATCTATTTTATAATTCTGAGAACTGACATAGCTCCTCTTTAACTGGCATTTAAACATTCAGTCTTTGATGACACACTATTAGCTCTATAATTAACATACCTGCTTGTGAAGAACTGTGCAATGTAAATGCTACCTGAGCTGCCACTTGCTACAGTTCACGCAAATTGTGATATAAATATTTCAGGTCTAAACTGTTTCAATTTTCTGGCAGAGAGACAGGTTAGGTTTCTGGGTGAAGTGTGCAGTTCCTGTCTTAGCTTTAAAAAAGAAATCAATATACCAAATCTTTGTATTTCCTCAGTGAAACTTATTTTCCATACTTCAAATTTCAAATGGTAAATAACCTGTTCAAGTTGACCCCCCTGCTCTGCCATTTGGGTTGGACAAGTAAAGGAAGTCTCAGTAAAAGCCAGTAAGAATACATAATATTCTGTTAAAATTCTCCAGCAAGAGGAGCTTTGTTTTCAAGAAGAGTGACCAAACCCAAGGGTTTCAACAGAATATAAACTGAAAAAAAAAATGAGGAGGACATTGCCAAGAAACACTATATGAAATTTAAAAGTCATAATCGAATCTCATCAAGTAATAATGAACAACTAAATTAAAGCTGGTGTGGTCAACTTTTATCATGGCAAAAAAACAGTTTCTTGTAAGTCTGATCAATGCTCAAGGATTTCAAGCACCCAGTTGTATTGGCTGACACAGTTCTCTCTTTCCTTCTGCTTTATAATGAGGAAAAGGTGAACTTGACTCATATTACTTGGAATATTTACTAACCAAAACCTAATATTGAAGTTGACTTTCAGTGAGGGTACAGAGAAGTAACAAACTTCCCTTCAGACCTGAAGGAACATCTGAACTTCTCATCATGGTTTCTCTCTGCAAAACATTTCTTCCCTCCTTCCACATGCTGAAGAACAAGTTTATAAATGTCAACTGTAAGAGCTGCTAGCCTGAAAAAAAAAATTGCAAATGCTTCTACAGGTTTAACCCATCCAGCTCCCAACCTCCAAAGTGAAGGGAGGAAGAAGACTCAATTGCCCTTGTACACATTAATCATACCTAGAAGAGCAGTAAAGTTTCCTTCGGACTAAAAATATCTTGTGATTGTCATGCGCACCCAGCTTCATGTTATGGAAATAGTACGTTCAGCATAGGTGAGAACACTTGGTTCCTCAATGTAAAGTATTACAATTTTTATCATCATGATTATATTTTTTTAAAGTTCAAGTTGAGAAACTTGTATGTAACACATTTTTCCATTTTGTTTTTGATATTTGTTCTCAGTTCCAGAGTTTTGAGACATTTTGCTTTTGAGAAACGCAACTAGATCTGTAATCAGATGTTTCACTGGTACTGTGTCCACTCCAAGCCAGTTTCTGGAGGCAGTATCTTTTATTACCAGAGGATTCAAAAAACTTGAAAATAGTAAGCAGTTATGACATGATCATTGCTCTAATTAGCTCTAGTGTTCAACAAACAAACACGGTCTTGTCAGAAAAAAGTAGTCAGCATATCCTGAGTTGGAAGGGATCCATCAGGATCACTGAAGTCCAAGTACTGGCCCTGCACAGAACAGCCCCAAGAGTTGCAGCATGGACATGAGAGTATTGTCCAAAGGTATCTTGAACTCTGTCAGGCATGGTGCTGTGACCACTTCCCCGGGGAGCCTGTTCGAGTGACCAAACACCCTCTGGGGGAAGAACCTTTTTCTGATATCCAACCTAAACCTCTCCTGACTTAATTTCATGCCACTCCCTTAGATCCTGTCACTGGTCCCCACAGAGATCAGTGTCTGCCCCTCTCTTCCCCTCAAGAGGAAGTCGTAGACTGCCAGGAGGTCTCCCCTCAGTCTCCTCTTCTCCAGGCTGAACAGGCCAAGTGACCTCAGCCACTCCTCACACAGCTTCCCCTCAAGGCCCTTCACCATCTATGTCACCCTTATTTGGATGCTCTCTAATAGTTTAATATTTTTCTTATATTGTGATCCCCAAAACTGCACACAGGATTGAGGTGAGGCCGCCCCAGTGCAGAGCAGAGCAGGACAATCCCTCCCTTGCCCGGCTGGCGATGCTGTGCCTGATGCCGCCCAGGACACGGTTGCCCCTCCTGGCTGCCAGGGCACTGCTGACTCACATTCAATTTGCCAATGACCAGGACCCCCAGGTCCCTTTCTGTAGTGCTGCTTTCCGGCATCTCGTTCTCCAATCTGTACCTACATCCAGGGTTGCCCCATCCCAGGTGCAGAATCTGGCACTTCTCTTTGTTAAAATTCGTACAGTTAGTGATTGCCCAGCCCTCTGATTCATCAAGGTCTCTCTGGAGAGCCTCTGTGCCTTAGGGAGTTAACAGCTCATCACAATTTAGTATCATCAGCAAAACAATGTGTTTAACAGCAAAAAGTAAAACTGTAATACAAATGTGAACATTGAACTTTGTCTCTTCCTATTTTAAATGGCTTCCCTCCCGCTGTTTATGCCACCTCCCTCTTAACCATTCTCCTTAAAGTGCTAGCTTGACTAACTGCATTCATCAAAAAAACTGCAAAACAGTATTGAAGGGACTTGCAAATATTCATTCATTCAATCTTCAAACCAAACTGGATCAGCTTTCCAGTTCCAGCAGAGACCTGTTATTCTCAAAGATCCTCTAAGAGATTACTTAGCCTTCCCTTCTTTTGACCAGACAGCTCCAATTTCTAGAAAAGAACACCAAGGCTTTTGTAGAAAAATAGAGGACTTTTGATAATTTCTTTATCTTTCTTGGAGTTGAGCTGCTGTTTGTTATTTTTCAAATGCAGTGGCCAAGGTGATATTTTGGCTAAGAGCAATGTTAAATAAAGTCAGAAGAGTACTTTACATATCTTGTGGACAATCTCATTAACACACTCAAGTATGATACTTGGCTTTACTGCAAAAGCATTCCATGACTACTTCATATTCAGTTTGTGGCCTGTTACAGAATCCAAATTTTTTTTTGAAAGATTGACACAATTATTCCCTGGCCTGTATTTGTACAGCTGGTATTTAATATAGATGATAACATTTACTATAGTTAACAACTGTATTGATTTTAAATCTGCTCTCAGAGTGACAATTCTTCCTCTTTCGTCTCATTTGCAAATTTAATTAATACACTTTCTACTAGCAGACTGCTAATAAAAGCATTGATTAGTTATGGATACAGGGACAGACTCTGACAGAATCCTTCTCAGAAAATTACGTTTTTAAGATCAGCTTCTCACATCTATTCTCCATAAATTTTTCCGAACTGTTCTACATTCACCTGTCATTAATTTAATCAGAACCATATTTCTTTGCTCATGAAACAGTCAAAAGACTTTCTAAAAAAAAAAAAGGCAGGTGTAGATAGTATTTTGTCACGATAGTTAGAAATGCATATTTTATTTTATGCTAAATTGTTATTTTTGAGAAGTACACATTGCTTCTCTAGTGGTTATTCTACACTATCTGATTTATTTTATCAGATGCTAAGAGAATACAAGGAAGCTGAAGAAAAGAACAAAACCCCACAATATCTTCTGTACTTTTTTTTTCCTTTTAACTAATGGAAGAAACACTTCTCAGTTTCACATCTCTGAAAATATCTTCCTTCAAATTAAAACAAAACTCAGTCTCTCCTTTCCTCAGGAGGAATCTACTGGTGGTTCCAAACTATTTTCAGCATTCCACTCACAAATTAAAATATATCTAACATAAAACAGCTACCTTCCTGCTGTCATGGTGACACAGTAATAAGCACTGAGCAAAAGCTTTCACTGAAGTCTCATGCAAGTTCTCTCGCATGCAGTTATGCACACAGGCACAAGGAGGAATAACAACAATAGGACCTGCCACCTGTGTGGCACAACTCCTGGTGGCATGGCATCCACTCCTTCCTGTGAGAAGGAACAAAAAATTGCAGAACATGAAGTCAATCTGATACGTTCTGGTATTTAGCAATCCAGACCTCGGTTTAATCTGAGACATATAGAAGTGAAAAGTACCCTTCTCTTTCTACTAATGGAAAAACTCCCAACACCTTGACTTTGCAAACTGAAGAGCTATGTGCTTTATGTGAAGCTTTATACAAAGACAGAGCATTTTAGTGTCTCTTAATGGGTGGATTCCCTTCCTAATATGAACTCGGGTTGTAAGGTCCAAACTGGACACTTATTTCAATGTTTACTTTGTAAATGATCTATAACAGAAACCAAGTGGGAGCTCAAAGCCTTCCAATGACAAACCATCAATTGTCCTCCTCAGTCCACAAGAAACATTATCCTGTCCTATAGGGTAAGAGCTAAACTTGCCACAAGCTAAGGGAATACTGCTTAGCTGAAATTAAAGTAAGCACACGTATTCTATCAAAATGTTTCACATGTTAGTTCACAATCAAATTGTAAGAAAATATCAAGCAATGTTCCATGGAATCTGCCCTGGGTCCAGTACAAGTATTTTTTTCACAGATAACCTGAACTATGGAACAGTCAGTTTCAGTTCCTCTTAAGTGATCTGAAAATGATGTCAAACCAGGGTAGGGTCGGGGGGAAGACGCTGCTAGAAATATCCCAGTGTTAGAATTCAATATGATTCAAGGGAATGTAATGTCATAAAGAGAAATACAAATATCAGCATTTCTAGAGAAGTAATGAATAGCACAAATACAAGCAAGCAACTGGCAACTCAGGAAGCCTGTAGAACAGAAATGGGCAGTTGGGGATCACAAGTGAGCATATCAGTGCCACATCAATTAAAAAAAACCAAAACAAGCAAGCAAACAAACCAAACCAACAATAAAACCCTAAACAACAAAATACCAAACCCCCACCAAACAAGGTCAACAGCATAAACAAGAGTTTACTACAACCTCAATAAAATCTATTTTCTTTATCCCTGACAAAGCCAATGAAATGCTCTGTCCATTTTTTGGACTTAGCTCTTTATAACCAAGTCACCTCTCTCGTAATTGGAATAAAGATACACAAAGCACGTCCTGAAAGGGGTCTATAAAGAAAAACTTAACTATTATAGTTTTTTTCTAGGCTAAATGATAAAGACTGGTAAGTAAAGGAATAGTTTTCAAATATTTAAGCGTCTCTGCTAGGGAAAAAACCCAGCTTGTTATTACTTGCTCCATTTCCAGAAGCCACAGAACAGCTCAAGAGCCACCAAGATCAACTGTTTTACAGCCAATTCCCTCTCCTCTTTTTTGTTTATGGGCTCACGAAAATTTCAATTTAACAATACCACATCTGCTGTTCTTTTCTGCCTTTTACTCAGCACTTTGCAACACTCACCTGCAGGACCTACAAACTATTGCATTTAGAAATCAAACACTTTTATATGCACAAATCAAACTAAACCCCTGAAAATTAAACTTGATCTACACTCACTGCATTTACTCAGCTTATGTTCAAAAGCATAGAAAATTACTTCATAGGTTTATTTGAAAACAGCTTCAGTATTTAGAAAAAAAATTGTTTGTTGAAAATACATCAAAAAAGATCACCTAATAAAACATTTCATAAGCTATTTCCTCAGTAAGTTGGAACAGTAAGAAGGTATTTGTTTAAGGAAGCAATAAATTATTAACATGCGATAGGACAAATGTTAAATATAGGCAAAATGTAAAAACCACTTAAGCTTTGTATTATAAATAACTGCAACTATAAGTGTGCAATTGCATGTTTCAAATACATTATTTACCTGCAACACCATTCAATTCGGCCTTCCCCTTCACACGTTTTTGCCCAATGCTTATCTGCAAGGTTTTTCATTGCCACAGCATATTCACACAGAGTTTCCTCATCCTCACAGTGCTCACGCCAGATCTTATCAAAGTCTCCCACTAAACAAAAGAAAACAAAAAATTGCACATCAGATACAAAGGCTCTCATTATCTCCACAGCAAAATCCCCATCTTCCCGTTAAAAAGTTACATAATGCACCAAGAGATTACTTTACCTGCACATAACAAAAACAAGTTCCCTTTTCTCTAGTCATAAACACAAAATTCGAAGTTTTGGAGCAGAAGGGGCTATTGGGTAGTTGAGAAACTAGAAACATCAGTACACAGAGTTTGTTAAGTTTGTTCTGTGAAATAAAGTCTCTGGGAAGTTTTGCTTTCAGGTTTCTGTGCACGAGCATTAACATGACAAACATTTTAGAAATGAAAGACTTAAAGGTTTCTACTAGCATTCACGTACATGACAAATACCGTGGGTGGTATTACATGAAAAAGTCACAAAAGTGTAACCCAGAATACAGATTTCTTTGGGTACATTGTAAAAGAAAAAGAAATTCAAATCCTCATTGATTTCTGTCTAATCTAGCCAGTCCCAGTAAATTAGCTTCCAGGGAATAGTACTGATGAATCAAACCAACTATGGTCAGCAAATCTTGGATAAACTTGTCTACTGATCTCTAGGGACAGATTTACTTCCATGCTCCTCACCTTGCTGAGAAGTCTTGCAGGTTAAGTTCAGGTACTTCAAAATAATTAAACATGATGGTTTTCCTTCTTTTGCTTCTATGCATCCATTTCTCCTAGCCTGCTTTACATAATGTACTGCTAAACAAAACCAAGTTAAATGCTAGTCATGGCTAGCCACAAATCCTATACAGCATGCCAATCCTTGGTGTACCTTACTGAAAGGATATTTCTGCCGTAAGAAAGATGCTTACTGGTAAAATGTTCACTTATTTCTTTTGTGTTTTTTTAAATCACTAATGTGTGCACACATCTAGAATATATGTCAATCTGTAGAATAAAAAATAAGTACCAATTTTGCACTTATAAGTTAATACAGCTAAAAATAAGTTTTCAAGACCACAGCTATATTTTAAGCTTTAACTTGGACAACCAACACACTTTTCACAACATGGTTCCATCTTGTAACATCTTTATACTAGAAGGAAATATTTTAAACACGTATCAGCCATAAGCTAAAAATTAATGCCTGTTTAAGCCTGAAAGTAGCTTACAGTATGACCTGTCCTCATATCAGTAAGAGATTTCAGTTTCTAACCCACCTGGCAATTTCTTTGATGTATTTTGTTTTAAATAGCAGTAAATAAAGGATTTCTTCCAGTGACAATCTTTTTATTTTTTCCTCCTGTGCAAAGAAGCAGCAACAATACTCACCTCATCCGTCCTCCACTTACAGTCTACGTACAAGTATAGATGTATACTTAAAAGATTTAAGTCAACCTTCCAGGTTACTCCCTTCTTAAGTTTGGTTTAGGGATGTCACAGCAATTTTCTCTTCAGAAATAAGCATCTAGCACACTCATACAATCATCAAAATGAGTCATGTTTAAAATTAAGTGTTTATACTCCCTTGTGTGAGATGGCAGTTGAGATGGAAGGGAGTGGCCACAATTTAATTTAATCAAAATGGGGCAGCTATGCAAGAAATCACGTATTCTGCTTGCTATTCAACAAGCATATATGAGAAAGTTATTACACTGGACAAACAAATAAAAAGGGTCTAATACTCAATGGCATCCCGCATTGTTTCCCAAATGATCTGAGTTCAAAGAGATAGGCTTTATAAGAAAAGGTACCAGCAAGGTCATCAGCTGACCACCAGAGCAGAGAAAACACCCACGTCCCTGGCAGGTCCCTACAGGGGTTTTTGCTAAAACCTGCGTGCCACTTTTCCAGAGCTTTCAGGAGAGCCTTATGTGGAAACAAACATGCAGAACAGAACATACCCTACTGAAAAAAGAGCAGAAAATGGCATCAACAGTGGCCTACCAAAACAGGGAGCAAAACAAACACAACTTCTCATGTCATCAATGAGCAGAACCTATACAGAACCAAGCCAGAAAGCACTAGCAAAGTTCAAAGTGATTCTCAGTAGCAAATTAATTCTGGTACAACTTACATAAAGGGTCATAGTTTCTCTGACACAATACTTTGAATCTTATTGTGTGCTCCAGACAACTGTGAAATGCTTCAATGACTTGCAGTTGTTGAAAATTTGTTTGAATACGTGGACAATTAGAAAGGTAAAAAGTAAATGAATGAACACTTACTGAAGGAAAACGTCAAGAATACAAAATCCGAAGTTTAGTACTGTTCTTTTACTTCACTATTTCATCTGGCCTATTCTGAAGCAATTATTCTATGTCCAAATACCCCTTTTCCTTAAAATTTAAGAAATAACACAGATTGGAAAGAAGAAATATGGAAAGACCAGATGTTCTCAACTAGCCTACCCTGCCAGCAAAGTGGTGATGCCTCCTAACATTGAATCCTCCTCTCATAGCAGCTGCTCTTATTTCCTTCTGAACAAGGCACAGATTTGCACCTCTCCCTGGAAGTCAGATGAGGGTTAAAAGAATCCACAGATAAGAGATCTTAAATTGAGGCATACAGCAACAGACCCAGAGCTGACTACCAGCATGCTGGGACATGAACTCTGGGTTACAACAGAGCTGCCTGTAACAGTAACAGCTTCTTGGCTCTGAGCTGACAAGAAAATAAAATTGAATGATACAGACTATTAGGACAGAGATGTAGAATAAAAGTGAAAAATTCATCACAAAGTAATTCCGTCACACATCCTATCTCAAGTCAATTCTGTGTGCACTTCTGGTTTATTTTCATTTACCAATACAGAGGAACAGAAATTGTCTACACAGGACAGATACAGCACAGCTTTGGTATGAGGAACACTGAAACAGAGGAAAGAAGAAGACAGATGAAAGAAGGAGTGGACAAAGCACCACAAGATCACAACTGACAGAGGGAAGGTAAGTATGGAACAATTTCTGACTGTTCCAAGACTATGAGATATTCAGAAAAAGCAGTTTAAAAGAAAAAAAATTCCTCATAAAATGTATAATTAAGCTTAAAGTTCATGAAGTTCATGCAGCTGGGCAAACTATGGGAAGAAAATCCATGACAAACAACATATTCGAAGATGCAATTTTTAACTCAGGAGCTCCTAGACTATGAAATCACTAAAGACAGAATGGTAAGCAAGCACACAATATACTCTAGCAGTACTTCTCAATTATTCTTGCCTAAGCATCTGCTGTTGACCCACTGTCAATATGATTTTGATATGCCCATTTCTCTGCCCTTTCCTGAATACAAGCTCCAAAACAACTGCAGATAATGGGTTGTCTTAAGATACTGGTGTCACTGTGCAGCGACTTTCAAAGGGTTGGGGTCCAGCCCTTGAGCAAGTAGCATGGCAGTGAATTGTTTTGTTGTGGTTCCCCCACCCCCACCATTCTTTTCCAGAGTGAGCTTTGAGAAGACACAAAAAGGCACATTAGATATACAGGAACTTTAAATCTAGAGTCATGCTCCAATACTGAGTTGAAAATGCAAACAATCCTTCCTACTTGTTGAGATTTTGAGGTCATGACTACAATAGGTTTTGTAGCATCCAATTTCAAACTGATATCTAGAACACAGAAAAGTTATGTATTAATTTTTTCAATCAATACATTATAATCCACTGTGTATTAATCTTTCAAGCAATACATTACAACCTAAGTGCAAATACAGCATTAACTCTGTGCTAGAGTTAAACATTTATTTATGAATCAATAAATTCTTGCTTGTGTAACCAAAAAGGCAGTAAAATATACAGGAAGGTTTCACCAGAAAACTAGCAGTTATTAGAGAAATAAGATATATAAAATCTTCTGTTAAGCAATCAGTAACACTGTAAATTAAATACCAATTTGTGGTAGGCTAATCTAATAGAAAAAAAAAATCTTGCATTTTTCATCACATCTGAAAGTCAGTATTTGATTTTGTGTATTGAACCTTTCATCTCACATACTCATGACCATACCACAACATAAAGTTGAAGGCAACTAAACACTGTGTGCACTTACAGATTACCTTTCATGCAATTTAAAACCTCCTTTGCATGCTGAACCTTCAGAGATCTTCACACACCTCAGACCTCTATCAAGAAGCCAGTTATGCCAGTGTCCCGATGAAAAGTGTGACTGGCAAAACTAGCTCAGAACAGGAGTTTTACACACCTCTCAAACCACTATAGTGATGCTATTTTGAAATTATTTAATGCTTGCTCTATTTCATCCAGAATTACCTAGAAACTAAATAAATCAATAACCTACTCTTCACCTTGAAGATTAACTATGCCTTTAAAAACAAAATAGGCCAAAGTCCACTGCTTTCTATAATTCTGTCAGTGAACAAATGACTGACTAACTTCTCCGTAACACAGACTTTACAGTAACAAAAATTGAATACTACTTACCTAGAACAGATTAATCCCTCTAAATAATTTCCACCCACATTAATATTGCCCACAGAATAGCCAAGTCATAACCCTGAACTCAACCGCAGAGTAATCTGCAGTTGCTGAATACTGTCACAGAGAGAACAGGTCAGGCACGTAGAAGTCATTTTTAAATGATCCTAATTGCAAGATAATTTGAATTGTGAGTGACCATAATAGAGACCAAATGTTAGCTGTAAATTTCAACAACCAAAACAATTTTTAATAGAGAAGAATCATACAAGATTAGTAAGAATTCCCCTTGTTCCACATTTATTTACAAGTTCTCATGAGAAGTCCCCAGAACAGCATGAGAAGACCAGGTCTCCCATTCCTGGTGGGATAATCCTACCATAACTCTTCCCTCCAGGTAGTCTATTAACAAAGAACAAAAAATCCAGCTTTCTTCCATCCCATTTAAAAAAAAAAAATTTCATTTTAAAAAGACATTTGTAGAGTGTTAAACATTTAAGTATGCTTATAAAATGAACAGAAAAATTAGTCAATTTTTCTTCAACGTCTGACAGAACAAATCATGTCAACTGGTATTTTAAGAAAACACAACAGTCTGTAATATAAAAGAAATAGAGGTCAGTTTTACTAAAGGCAGTATTTTTCATTTTGGAATTGGATGAAACCCAAAACAACTGATGTGAATAATTCTGTTTTAATCAAGTAATAAGATAGTTGTCATACAGAGTTGTTAAAGTACTATTTGCACCCACAAGAAGAGATTTGTAATTACTATTTTCTGTAATTCCATTGGTGCTCTACAGAAAAACAGTGTAGTCATCTCTGACAAAATCAAAACTAAGTACAAAATATTTTATCCATCACTAAACAAGACCTTGCATCCCAGAAGTGGACTGACACCATGCATTGAAGTCTTCAGGTACATGCAACGCAGGTTTAGATCTTAAGCAACAACTTCCTCCTGCCCCCCCCATGCCCCACCCCCCAAAAAATTTAGCACGTGAGAAGAAGTGTAATTAGAACAGCCATTACTTCCTTCTGGGAAACTAAAATTTTCTCAATTCAAGGTAGTTGTAATTGGAAAAAACAAAACAACAAAACCAAACAAGATAAAACAAAACAACCCAAACTGCCCAAAACCAACCCCAATCCAAACCAACCTCAAACAAACCAAAACAAGAAAAACCCTCCACTAAAAAAAATCCCCTAAGGGTTTAAGGGTTTGAAGTCTTGGCTACCTACATACTAGCATAAATTAGTAATGGAAGGAACCAGATTCAATCCACTTCCTTTTCAATTTTAACACCACATTGCCTTCCTATTTTCTCCTCTACCAGAGTCTTAATGCCTCTGGTAGAAGAGAAAATAAGCTCTATGTATTGACTAACAACAAAAACAGAAGCTGACAATGTTAATATTTGCACAATAGTTATTAATGTTAATATAAATTAATAAAAACTAACAAATATTGCTCATTGTAAAAAGGAAACCCCAAAATTAACAAATGTCCATGACAATGCTGGGTAACTTCAGATGACTGGCTGCTGGCCATAGCAATGCCTAGCAAGATCTTTGAGTTTTCTTTTGTTGATGGCAATGCACTGCAGAATGAAAAGAATCCATCTCATTTTCAGTCTCTTAAGATCACCTCTAGCTGAAGACAGTAAATTAGCTTCTACAACATGCTAAACAGTAAATGACGAAAGCAGTCCTACAGTGTTCACTAGATTAATGCTGAAATCAAATTCCTATGAACATCTGACTGTTGTGGTTTGAGCCTGACCGGATGCCAGGTACCCACAGAAACCACCCACTCACTCCCCCTGCAGCCGGACAGAGGAGAGAAAAAAAAATTCAAAGCATTAATGAGTAGAGATAAGGACCTGAGAAAAATCACAGGCAAAGACAGGCAGGCTACTTAAAGATGTGAAAGTAAATGTATTACACTACACTAACAGTAACAGAACAGGATAATGAGAAGTAAAATAAGCTTTTGGAGAACACATTCTTTCCCCCACTCCCTCCTTCCAGNACTCCCTCCTTCCAGCTCTACCTCCTACCCAAACGGCGCAGGGAGACAGAGAATGGGGGTTTTTTGGTCAGTTCATCATCTGTGGCTTCTTCCTGCTGCAGAACTGGAGTAATTTTCCCCTCCTGCTTCTGTGGGGTCCCCTCTGGGAGACAGTTTCTCCGTTCAGAAGGTCCACCTCACAAGCAGCAGCCTTCTGTGAACTGTTGCAACACAAGTCCATCCCACAGGCAACAGCGGCCCTCAAACTGCTGCAGTGTGGGTCACTCCCCCACAGGGTGCAGTCCTTTTCAAGCATCCACCTGCTCCAGTGTGGGCCCTCCATGGGCTGCAGGTGGGTCTCTGCACTCCTGTGGTCCTCCATGGGCTGCAGGGGGACAGCTGCTTCACCATGGTCTCACCACCAGCTGCAGAGGAATCTCGGCTCCGGCTCCTGTACCTCCTCACACTCCTTCCGAACTGACCTTCGTGTCTCCATGGTTGTTTCTCTGCTCATATCTTTTCACTCACTTCCCTGGCTGGAATTAAAACTGCACCACCAGGATTGTTTTGAATTTCTTCTTAAATAAGTTATCCCAGAGGCATTACCACTTCTAATTGGCCTGTGGCATGTCCAACTTTGCAGCCAGACAGACATTGGCCCTGCAGGACATGATGGTGGGGCTTCTAGCAGCTTTTCACAGAAGTAACCCCTGCAGCCCCCCCGCTACCAAAAACTAGGCCTTGCAAAACTATGACACTGACAAAATTTCCTCATTAACCTTGTCAGTTGAAATTTAGCTGTACTACTAATGCACGGATACTGTGGCAATGAGAAGAAAAATTAATTACATGAGAAGTATCAGCAAATATCATGACATTCATACTTTTCATTGTATACAAGATAAACTTATTGAGTATCTGTCTTACTAAAAGCATATCCAGCATTCCTTGTGAAAGACATTAGGTATTTTTTGCTTCTCTGTTTTCCAATTCTACATGTCTATATACATAACAAGAATTTCAACTTGGACAAAGTTCAAGCAATCAGAGCTAATATTTACCTTCTCTTGTCTGACTAGGATTTGCTTCACACTTCCTAGGATTTACCTGAACTATTTCAGAATAAAGTATTTTTTTAAAAAATCAAGTGCAAGAATCTAATTTTCTTTATCTATCTCAGTATCAATGTTCCTCCCTTCAACTTACAAAGAAAGGATTTGTGTGACCAAATGTGGCTTTCTACATCTGACCTGCCTGGTAGACTTTCTATCCATCTGTTTACACTGAACAGACTCTGAGGGTGCAATTCATTGATTTTTCAGCATCTACTGGGGGTCAGCTTATATCACCCTGAAGACTGATCTGTGTCTCTGATCTGCTATAAATCTCTCATGCCTGTCACACAAACAGCATGTACGTGGTAGTTTAAGCAATTACTGCCCCCAGGTGTTGAATCTATTCTACTGGAAACTTCACTCCTCTTTCCCAAACCTAACTTTGTGGGATGGACTATGTGCTGCACCTTAACACCACCAACACAGAGACTGAACACATTAGCAGACTGATTTTGGTAATTTGTACAAATGCAGGAGCAAAACTTAGAAGCAGCAGATGCATAGGTGCTGATTGTATTATGGTGGCTCTGTAATAGGAACACTCTTCCCTGCCAAGGCAATAAAGGAGCAGGGAAGGTGACATATATCTGTTTGTTCAGTGGGTGCAAGCCTGTGCAGTAGTCAGTGCATTTTCTAATTTATGGGCTAACTAAACGATAGCAGTAATTAAATCCCCCAAAACGTAAAACCTTATGGGATTTCTAATGAAAGCTTCTCCGCAAAACTGTGGTGAGCAAACTGTAAGGGCACTCATACCTTAAAGCTCATGTCATAAAATAGCATCAATTTTCATTTTAATTAAATAAAACTTAAGTTTCTGTTGCTTGAAAATATAACAATTAGTATTACAAAATGTCTTCCTCTTTCAAGAAATTAATGCAAGTGGTAAGACACAAACAGATATCTTGAAAACTCAGGTTTATTTCTACTGTAAATCAGTTATATTTAACAAAAAGGAGTAGCAACTGTTAACTCATCATGTAGAGTTCAATGACAAAGTTTTTCCTGTCCTATGAAAAATGACACCATTTCAAAATGTTTCCTGTTTCACATCAGGAAGAACTTAAGCTCACAGTTTTTCATGAAAAATATGAGAGACAAAGAGACCATGAAGCAACTGAGATCAGAACAACCCTTCTGTCTAAATGTCTAAACCACTTATCTACTTGGGTTACTTATCATCATCAGGCAGGGTCCTGTAAATTCTTCCTAATTACCTGAATTTGAAAAACCTTTTAAAAAGTTGCTTTCCATTTCTTTGAAATTTCAACACATCTTTCTTTTAAGGAATCAAACTGCCACCTCGAAACACTGTTGTCAGCTTCTGTGATATGGTAACTAGTAACAGAACAAATACCAATTCAGTGTGATTCTCTAAGCCTGAACAACCTTAGCAGGCATATGTAAGGAGAAATAAACTGCTTTAGTGAACACACAGGAAAACACTCCATAAAATAACTTTACTGTTATCTCAGCAATTTTTTCCACTTGTACTCATTACAGGATTTTGAGGGAAAAGTAGATACTTGTAAATCATCTTTCAGACTATATACAAAACCATCCATAACTGAGGGTCATGCTACAGAGAAAATGTTTACTTGATTATTAAATACAGTTCTGCATGACTACAAAGGTAATAAACAACTGAGAGAAAAACAGGATGCTTCTGTATCAGGGGAAGGGATTTTTATTCCAACAAAAACCTACTTAGTTACTAGAAGAAATTGGAAGCAAATATACATTCCATAGCAGATGTTCAGTAGATCTTGCGCAGTTCCTTAGAAGCCACGAGATCTGCTTTTACAAGTCTGCCTGTCAGGCTTGACATACATCAGCCTACAAGCAACAGATACAACACGCTCCAGCCCACAGCTGCAGCAGCCCAAGAGATGCATAGAGGAAAGCTCTGTTTGGGGTCACCTGTGGTACCAAACAACAGAATCAAGAGCAAGAGACTAAAGCAAACATTATTTTTCCCCATCTCCATGTCGTAACAGAAATTCAAACATCATGAAAAAACCTTATCTCTGTACTAAGTGCTTGTGTCAAGCATCCAGAACCCTGAAATTTCCCATAAATGAATAACTGACTACTTGAGAGCAGTTTCGCCATTTGGATTTTACCATGGTGTGTAAAATAATTATGATTAAGCAAATCCATTCTGAACAGGAAGCAGGAATAAAACTTAAAAAACCAACAAGTTTTATACTAATGAGACACTCCTATGGGAACATGTTACATCCCAGAGTTACTCTCACCTACAGTTTTCTTCATAGTAAGAAAGTTTATAGGCTAACCTCTGGAATTACGTCTATTTTTAGGAACAACTAGACAGGTACTGTCTGTCTCTATCACTGCCTTAAAGTAGCCTGAAACAACTTCTTAATGATTAGCTGATTTAGTTGACACATTCACTCAGAGTGGACAGGGACTAACCACTTTAATTTAAAACCCATACTCATTTGCTGAACTTCCTTAAATAATTTCAAAATATCACACAGAATACCACTCTAGGACCCACAGTAGAAGAAAAAAGTAGCACACAATTGCAAAATACCAAGTCTGCCAAGGCATTTATGGTGACATGCTTCCCCTTATTTTTTAATTAACAACAGAAAGGGTATAAGGAGAAGGGAAGGAAATGTAGAAGGATAAATAGAAGATGAAAAAGGAGAAAAAAAATTTACATATTCCCACTGTAAGTCATACTAGTAATATCCAAAAAATAGAGAAGTACTAGTCACACAGAAAAAACCCTAAAATTGTTGAAGAAAACAAAAAAATACACTTCAGTGCAAACTTAAAAGCATTTCAGCTGCACCATTTCAAAGATGGTAAACACTTGTCATGAATACACTGGCATGCTCTGGGACTATGACATGACACGAGGCACAGCACAGAACTACATATAAAATCTATGCACCACACTTACAAGTATAAGCAGTACAGTAAGTGCAGAAATTAAAAAATAAGCCAAGGTTCAGCTTTGATGAATCTCCAGAATTACAGTTTTTCACCAGGGAAAAATCAAACCCTAAAGGTGACGTGATGCTGACTAAACTTTATTCTAGTAATTCCTTAGTAACTGCAAAAAAATTGCTGCGATTCTTCCCTAGTTAAGAAATACTGCTCTTGCACTTTGACAAGTATGTAACTTCTTCCAAAACATGTTAGGTTGCAATTCTAGAGCATATTGTCACTTTTCCACTGGCTCATCTTTAAAAATGAGGGGAACCACCGCAGAAAATGAAGCAAAATTTTAACAATGGTGCCAGTTATGAGCAACTCAGATAATACACAGGCTTGCCTTTTACAATTGCTCATTAAAACACAAACCTTGATAACATCAGCAAGGCAAATGAATTAGCAAAGAAATCAGCTTATTAAGATCAAGCCCAAATAAAATCTACCAACACACACCTCAGTGTCTCAAGGACGCATCTATTTCCTTTCAACACTTCTAACAGAAGACAGTAACTTAAGATCATATTACAATACCAAGGGCTTTCTTAGACTTATCTACCCTGTGCAACATAATCATATAGCTTTCAGAAGGATGCTGAACGTGCTTTTTCATCTACCAACAAAATTAATACATGATTCTATTTTAGCTTCTACAGACAAAGCACTGAAGTCCATGCAACAGCAATTCCAGTACCATTTGCTTATTTAGACGAAATGGAAACTAGCTTCATAGAACTCCAGTAAAATGTGAGAGAAGGTAAAGAAGAAAAGGAAAAAAAAAGGACAACACAAGATTCTGGAATAATACAGAATAATGTTTCTGCTTCATACAGAGATAAGTGCACTGCACTGTGGAGTCAAGAGGCTTTCCCTGTGAAAGAAGCTGGAAACACACAAGCAAGGATGAGGGGTTTTTTTCCTCTTTGCTTTTCAATACTCAAGTCGTAATTCAAATTGTACTGAGAAATCACAGATGATTAATTGATTTTTCACTTCTCTTTAAAAAACTGTCAACTTTGATTTTGTCAGGGTAATATACTTGCCAGTCAGTGTCACCAATTAATAGAAAAAAAATTCCAAGAAAAGATCCTTCAGAGATCAAGCATGCCCTACTATTACAATTTCAGAATGACATTAAACACATTTAAGAAGGAGATTCTCAAGTCTGCTTTTAGAAGCAAAGGCAGATGCAGGGAGAAAAGATTCCAAAACTAAAATTCTTAAGCTGAAAGAACCTAACATATGAAGTACTACTGGCTACTAAGCACTAGTAACTTGTAAGGATCACCTACTATTGGATGAGTAGGTAATGGGTGGAGCTCTTCTTCTTGCATAGATGTGATGAACTGCTTGGTTTTGAGTCTCTCAATGAAATGATGTATCATGTTGCTAACTTGGAGTGACTAGAAAAGTCACTGTAAAGTTTTCACTAATGCATAATTTAGAGGACATACGAAATAAATGAAAATCCTATTGGCTCTTTCACTTAACCAGGTCCACACAAACTACCCTTGAGCATGAACTTACATTTGGCTAAGAAGCAGGCTTAAAAAGACTTCCACCTAATTTAGGCTCTCATCTAAAAAAACTCAGTTGCAACAGAGATGGATCACTTAAAAAAAAAAGTTAACAGTGCCAATGCTTGTCTGTCTTAATCCGCAGGCACTCTGAAATAACACGGAAACATCTACTGGTAAAAGCTGGACTCCTTTTCCAGGATTTTAATGTTTAAATATGCTATGTTCATTCCCCCAAAATCTGAGTGAAGAAGGGAGATCCTCCCTTAAGTTTACCTCACCAAGGCCAAAATAAACAGCAACTTTTGATCTGTATCTACGTAAGTAGATATTTGTGCCCAAATCCCATGAGCTGGCCCTAGGGGAGACCTGGGGAGTCCAGAAAGCAGTATGACCTTGTTTCTTGAAGTGTCATATGCAAACATAGAGGAGAGGCAAGAACTTGTGCCTAAAACAGGAAGAGCTCCCATTTTATGTGTGTTCTTCTGGAGGTACACACCAAAGAGTTGTGGACTCACTGAAAAAATGGACGGATCAATTTTCTGTAATCTGTGTTAGCATTTCAGGGAGGTTTTAAAGCATTCCAATACCACCCATAAGAACCTTGCATAAGGGCATTAATATTGATGACAAAGTAGATTTTTCAAGGACTACGAGTAATTTATTTTACAACAGCTTTATCCCAACCCGTTCACTTAGTGCTCCAGCCTGAACTACTGCTCTACGACTGACAGACAGGAGGCATAAACAATTCACAAAGACCTGTGCCTTTCCAGATCACCATTCAATCTCTTTTGGCATTCATCATCTACTGTCCTCACGCTTGCAGATCCTCCGTTTGGAAAACACTGCTATACGACCGGGGAGCTCCCTCCCCTGCCAGGAAGGGGGCTCCGCTGTCAACAGCTCCAGGAAAGCGGCACAACCCCGGCAGACACGATCGGGTGCACTCGGCGGGGCTGCGGGCAGCCAATGGCAGCGGTGACCCCGGTCTCCCGGAGAGGAGGAGGAAGCGAGCGCGGAGCCGCTCGCGGCCACCCTCTCCCGACACACCCCCTCGGCAGAGGCCGGGGACACCAGGCCGGCCCACCGCCCGCGCCCGCGGGGGGCACCCCGATC
This sequence comes from Atrichornis clamosus, assembly GCA_013400975.1. Taxonomy (NCBI): domain Eukaryota; kingdom Metazoa; phylum Chordata; class Aves; order Passeriformes; family Menuridae; genus Atrichornis; species Atrichornis clamosus. Next base: position 69,570 of record WBMZ01014325.1, read on the forward strand.
CGCTGCCGGCAAGGACAGGGGGGCGGCCCCCTCCCCCGCGTTACCTTCCCGGTACTTCTTGCGCAGCCGCCTGTGGACGCTCTTCACCACCCCCGACAGCTTCTCCTGCTCCAGCTTCCGCTCCTGCTCCGGGGGTGGCGGCGGGGCGGCGGCGGCGGC